>CM016615.1:53398859-53459630 GCA_005393395.2 Gossypium australe | reverse complement strand
TTTCTATTTGTGAAGTAGCTGATGTTGAAGGCATAAAGATTAATTGCTCTATAAAAAAGAGTATACCACTCAAAGCTTGAGCTTAATGTCATGCTTACTTTTTATACTATAGTTAAAGCTTCTTCTGCTTCTATATGTCTGTGATGATAGAGAAGGAAGCCCATTGTTTCGAGTACATGTTACATAAAGGTGCAAAGTACTTGATTCTTGTTTTTATTCAACATATACCTGCTAGTTGTTTTTTTTAGCAAGTATATTAAAGCTATATTCCTTGCACATTCTGTCATTGCTTGTTTTGTGCCTGTTTCAACAGGTCTTTTGGAGAGGGGGTTCAAAAGTCTTAACATTTCCTACTTCTTGTATGAGTGTGGGCTACATACCCTATTAAACTCTTCACTTTATAAGTTAGCTTTTGAATCCTATTGAATTGGAATCAGGTTGTAAGCTATGATTTTCAAGGAAGAGAGGTTTGTGCAGTTGCATCGCTCTTCCATTGGGTTCCCAGAGTCACGATTCATGTATACAGGCACCCCAGCTCCAGTAACTTCAATAGAAGCAGCTCTGAAAGGTAGGGCATTGGTGAGAACTCAATTTCAAGAAGATCCATATGGATGTATGGGGTCACTTAAGGGAAAAACTAGGTCGTGATCCCT
The DNA here is from genome assembly GCA_005393395.2 of Gossypium australe. Taxonomy (NCBI): domain Eukaryota; kingdom Viridiplantae; phylum Streptophyta; class Magnoliopsida; order Malvales; family Malvaceae; genus Gossypium; species Gossypium australe. Next base: position 53,458,977 of record CM016615.1, on the reverse strand, counting down.
TTCATCGCTCAGTCCCATATCCTAAAGGATGCCCAGAAATTGAAGGTCTATTTAGATATTGTGGGGCTGCTCCTTATCGAACTTCTCTGCTTGTGGACAGTGTAAAATTTAATACACTATGTTACTTCTCTGCAGTCACATTAACAGCGAATTAATGGATCAGGTAATCGAAATTCAATTTCTTACACCCTTTTTCAACAAGAATCAATATGTAGAAACCAAAACTATATTCGTCCTGAAAATACCAGGCCATGTTATGCTCTTCTGCTTGTACGTCTCAATTTCTAGATACATATAGATGGCAGGCATAAGTGAATCAGCACAAGTAAATGGAAGATCACTATTCTATATTATCTAATGATCCATCAGTTTTATTCCTCAACACTGAAATTCATGCATTCCCATCAAAGCTAAACGCTGCAATTCAGGCATACCCATCAAAGCTAGGCTACCCTGTGTTCCTCAAGAATGGGCAGCTCAAAGTCGCTTGGTCAGTTCTACTAGCCAATTTATCACCTTTCATAAGACCTCCAAGCAGCTCCCACGATCAAAAAAGAACTCCACCTTCAAGATTTTCATCTCATCGTGAACCTATTTCAACGGAGAAAAACATAGAATATGTTTATATAATTCCACACAAATTCAAAATAAGAAAACTAGGGGCTTAAATTATACCTCAAAAATTGATATTCCATAAAGTTGAACAAGTTCCCCAGTAGGGGCATGGCCTTTGAAAGGACCTTCCATATACCCCCAGTAGGGGCATGGCGGGCCAGAGTAGACTTGGATAACTTCCAAAGCAAATCCTCTTGGGAAAGCTGTTGTGAAGGCAAGATGTGAGGAGTGTTCAGTTTCTTGTGCTGGATTATCGCCCCTCAGGTCCTCTGGTAAGGAGGTTTGCATAAAGGAATTATAGCCTCCTCCCAGCTTCCTCTTCTCTTCTAAACTCAAAGGTTTCCTCCCTAAAAATATTATGACCAAAACAAAAATCATCCCTTTTATCTTTGGACAAAAAACAAGATCAAGCCTGAAGGAAATAGTGATACCATTCACGCTGACTATATAATTCTGTAGTTTCACTAATTTGTAGTCAGGGAAGGATATTTTACTGAACATTTCCATTTCCCATGTCTTCACAAGGTTCTGGACCTTCTATTCTAGTGATACAGAGGCCATATCTGTCATCAAACAAATCAGATATACAATGTATGTAGTATGTGCATCTTGCAGAGAGATAAAAGAAAAAGAAAAAGAAAGACCTTGGTTTGGCCTTCTTCGTGTCATAGTTTGGAGGAGCACCAAGCTTTCAGTTGGTATTCTTTTCACCTTCTCCATGCAAGTAAGAACGGTACTTGTCTTGCTGCTGATCAGTGAGTGAAGAATCCATTTTCTCGTTCAAGAAAAGGTTCTAGGCTCCCACCGAGTTTCAACTACTTTGCACGAACAAGGGCTGCTTATATAGTAAATCAATGATTGACTTGTTTGGTGAGCAACAAGTCAAAAGTTGATAGCGCAAATCCTTGGCGGCCAGGGCCAAGCTTACATACATGGTTTTCTATCACCACCAACACAATAATTTTGCATACTGGCCGCGAAGGTTACGTACTTACATGGTTTTCTATCACCAACCACACAATAAATTTGCATCATCTATTTTTTTTACTTACTCATTTTTTTTCTCATGATTTTTGGTACTTCATCATATTTTTTTAGTATTCCCTCATAATTTTTTTTGTACATCTTCGTAATTTTTGGTGCATCCTCAATACTTTTTTCCGTATCCCTCATAATTTTTTGTATTCACTCATATTTTTTTGGTACTTTCTCGTGTTTTTAGTATTCTTACATAATTTTTTTACATCTAAGTTTTGGTACTTCCTCATAATTTTTTGTAATTCCTCATATTTTTGGTACTTCCTAATAATTTTTGAAACATTCTCATAATTTTTGGTACTTTCTTATAATTTTTTATACTTCCTCATTTTTTTTTGGCACTTTCTCATAATTATTGGTATTCTATCATAATTTTTGGTACTTCCTTAGATGTTTTGGTACTTTCTTATATATTTTTTTATTTCCTTATGTTATTTTGGTGGTTTCAGGTATTCCCTCGTCACTTTTGGTACTTCCTCATGTTTTTTGGTGGTTTCTCATGTTTTTTTGTACTTTCTTATATATATTTTGATTCTCTCATAATTTTTTGTATTCTTTAAAGAATTTTTGCACTTCCTCATAATGTTTGGTACTTCCTCATACTTTTTAGTATACTTTCAAAATTTTTTGTATGATTTCGAAATGATGATTTAGTACGAGATTATTTTGGAGTAAAAAATATTATTTTTAAATATTAAAAATTTCTATGAGAGTATGTAATGGTTAAATTTGTAACTTTTAAATTATTTTCATGCTAATTTTTGTAAGGAAAAAAAATTCATGATAATTTTAAAAAATATATAATAAATTAAATAAATGAAACAAATTTAGCAAGAAGAACAAAATTGTTATTCACATTTGTGGTACTTACTAATGTTTTTTTTTTTATATTTATAAGTTTTGATATTCTCTCATAATTTTTGAAGTACTAAAACACGAGAGAGTACCACATAATATGAGGTGAGTACCATAATTATAAGAGACTATTGATTGTCTTATAAAATTTGCAAAAAATTTTATTTTATATCAAAAATTGATCCTCAAGTCAAAACTTTATTTTAGAAACATACAAGGGAGCTTACGGTAAGCTATTGAGCTTCCCCTAGAATTTTCCGCCTTTTTTTTTTATCCAAAAGAAATAATATCAACTTTTCTTTATACTTTTTATTTCCTTTCTTTCCTTTCGCTCTCTTTTTACTTCACTTTCCTTTACCATTATTTTTCTATAGTGTAGGGTCCTATGGTATATAGCGTGCTTGTAAATTTTTTTATTAAACAAATTAATGACTATTCGAATCGAATCATTGAGTTTAGTTGCTTCAAGTTTGAAAGTTATGAACACTCTTCCAAATTTTGATTCATTCTGCTAAACTAATTAAATATATAACATTATTTATCAAAATATGATATGTTAATTTTATTTAATTAAATAAAAATTAATCAAATTTTTTATTTTGATTAATTTATTCATAATATACTAAACTCCAATCTTTGTGTTGGTATTTTCAAGCTTTTTTTGGCAGGCACATAATAAAAAAATCGAATAAAACTAAACAATAAAAAAGGTACGTAGAAAAAAAAATTGAAAGAGGAAGAACCATAGAAACCAAAATTTATCCCCTGAATTTGATCCACATCATGGTTCGATCTTCTCCTTAAAGAAAAGATACCATCACTTTCTTCTTTCATTATTTTCAATTGCAAAAACTCCATAAAATGAGAAAAAGGTTTAACATCTATTTATCATATATTAGATTAACGAATTTTTTTTTTAAAAAAAAGAGAGAATGTGAAACAAAAGAGAGAATATGAAAAAGAGCTCAGAAAAATATGGGTAGAGAGAACTAGCAGCACATATTAAGATCAACGTGGTGCTTGAATTTCACTAATTACTCATCATTGCAAAAAACATTAAAATTTCCTTCAAATCCAGCATTATAACTAGGGGTGAGCATTCAATCGAATCAAGTGAAACAATTTTGAGTTAATCAAGTTGACGAGTCCTATTTTATCGTCCTATTATGAGATATTATCTTTTAGGAATATATTGTATATTATTATATATCTTTTAGGCACAAATTTAGGAATATATTATACATCTTTCCTATTTCTACGTGACTATTGTTGTATAAATATTATGTATACTCTTGAGGTCTATCAATAAGATTGAAAGAGATTACCTTATTCTTGTCATGGTATCTGAGCTTGGTGTTTAACACAAAATTTTTCATCATTCTCAATGGTTGCTATTGTTATAGATAACAACCATGGAGCAACACTAATGTAAAACACAATAAGGGCGTACAATTGTCAAGGGGCAACACTTCCTGGTTTTACCGTTGAGCGATGATAGTCTCTTCTATCGGTGTTCAGTAATACACAATCCGCTACCAATCAGTTGAATGGTAAGTCCAAGAATAATTGGATTATTGATACGAGGTGTTCAAATCTTGTTATGAATGAGCTTACGTGTTTGATGAATATTAGAGAAGTTGTAGCATGTTCCGTAGAACTCCCTGATGGCCAAACAATGGTGGCTACCCAAGAAGAAATGATTAAATTGATAAGCAAAATTCACTTAAAACATATTTTTTACGTTCCTAAATTAAACTACAATTTAATTTCGATTTCACTGTTGAATGATGATATGAACTATTTTGTCCAATTTTCTACTAACATATGTGTTATTCAGGACTTTCATTCGAAGAAGCAGATTGGAGCGGGTGAGAGACAAGACGGACTTTACAACTTCCAACAAGTATCGACATTCAAAGCGGTTTCGATTGAAGCTTGATCCTCTTTGGAACTTTGGCATAGAAGATTGGGTCACCCTTCCAAGAAAGTAGTGAAGTTACTTCCCTATGTTAGTAACTCCAGAGATCATTTGAATAAATCATGCAAAATTTATTATCATGCTTAGTAAACTAGAAATAGCTTTCCAATTAGTGAACAGAAAGCCACTCGTATTTTTGAGTTAGTTCATTATGATTTATGGGGGGTTTTATAACACTCCTTTATCTTGTGGATCTCCTTATTTTTTAACATTGGTTGATGATTTCTCCCAAGCTGTTTGAGTATATCTATTTGTTAATAAAAGGAGGTTTCCAAGATTTCAATATCATTTATTGCTATGATTGATCATCAATTTTCTCAACAGATAAAGTTTGTTAGAAGTGATAATGAGACGAACTTAACTGTCTCTAGGATTATTTTCTTACAAATGATATTATTTTTCAAACATCTTGTGTTGGTACTCAACAAAACGAAAGAGTGGAGATGAAACATCAACATATTTTAAATGAGGCTCATACTTTGCGTTTCCAAGGAAATTTGCTTATTTTTTTATGGCTGGGGGGGAGTGTGTTTTGGCCACTTCTCATCTTATGAATCGAACTCATTTACCTCTTCTTCATGGTAAAACACCCTATGAAATGTTTTTTTGGTAGACTTCATTTGTTTGATGATCTTTGTGTGCTTGGTTTCTTATGTTTTGCTCATAATCAACATTCTAAGAGTGATAAGTTTGCTAGTCGGAGTTAAAAGTGTGTTTTTGTTGGGTATCCTTTTGGCAAAAAGGGTTTGTATTTATATGATATAGATTCTAATAAGTTTTTAATGTCTCGTGATATGAAATTTTTTGGGGATATTTCTCATATTTGGATGGGAATGCTGCAACCATTGAGGTCGACCATGTCGCTTTGCCATATAAGAGTGTAGACACAATTTTTGATACATATTTTGGTGAGTTAGAGCTACCACAACCCTCGAAAATTCCTCTACTTGTCACGCAACCTATGAGTTTGCCACCTGCGAAATTTTCGACAGTTGTGGTGTCTTCTTCTTCCTCCGATGACACAGTGATACATGGGGCTTTGGGTAATTGTAACATCCCTAACCCGTAACCATTATTGGTTTAGGGTTAAGAGGCATTACCGGAAAATCAAAAACTTTTATGGATATTTCATAACTTAATTTGGCAAATCACATCAAAGTGTCCCTTAAATAGGTCTTTGGGACCTTTAACATGCTTTAGATAGGGCTGGGACTAAACCGAACACATACAGAAATTCTCAAAAATTTAAAAATTTTTCTAAGTTACAGAGGTCACACGCCTGTCTGGGTAGGCTGTGTGCCTCCCACGGCCTCAGACACTCCCGTGGGTCTAAGCCGTGTCAAAACGGGGCATACATACTGACTTATCCACACGGCCGTGGACACGCCCGTGTGCCTCACCCGCTATCGCTACTGACTTGCACCATACGACTAGTCACATGCCTGTGTGTCCAGCCCGTGGTTGAGTCTGACTTGCTTTGAAATACAACCATGAAAGACACAGTCGAGCCACACGCCCGTGTGCTCAACCGTGTGGGCAAATATAGGCCATTTGCAAGGCCAAATTGCCACCCACACATTGGGTTATCCCTACAAGCTCATATAATCATCTTTCCATACATCAATGGCAACCAAAACATATCAAATTGTACACCATTTCTAACCACCTATGAGCTTAACAATCACACCAACTTATAGGCCATATAACTCAATATAGCCACAAACACTTCAAAGTATAATTCATCACAATTTACCATCACTAATATGCTAACTATACATCAATAAGCTCATCATTCATATGACCATTTCATTTGCTATCAAGCTTTGTCAAAACTAAGCATCATAAGACATGACTAGTCATTCATAACACAACCATTTATCTAGCCATATCACATGGCTATGTACATATCTCAAACATATTCCAAAATAACTAGCCTATACATGCCATATTTAACTATATACTCATTCAAAAGTACCAAAGTAGAGTTTGATAGTGTGGTGATGATCCTCGACGATTCCCGAGCCTTTCGTAGCTTTGACGATCTATAAAACAAAGCAAACGCACACAAAGTAAGCTTTCAAAAGCTTAGTAAGCCATGTACAAGTAAACTTAACATAAAAAGCACATAATCACATTGATACAATGTCATAAATATTTCTTATTTGCAATTTTCATAACATGTTCTTTAGCTTATTTGTTTAGCCATAGATTGCTAACATACCACATCTCAAAGCATCACTTATGCTCATAGCACATTCAAACATATATCACATATTATCTCATTAAATCTACACACATATTCATTTTGGTAAGTTCATATATACACTTACCTTTCATACACATGCATAGTGTACCTTTCAAACGTACCTGACTCGTTTATACATTGCACGTAGTCATTCATTTCTCAGATTTTCCCGTTGAACTGTTCAGAATCAAATAGGAAGCTCAGAATACTCAGAATGGTCGTACAATGCCAACGTCCCAGACGTGGTCTTACATCTAACCAGATATCAATGCCACTGTCCCAAACAGGGTCTTACACAAATCAATACGATGCCAATGTCCAAGACATGGTCTTACACGTAAATCTCAAATCGATGCCAATGTCCCAGACGTGGTCTTACACGATATCACATATCAGAAACCTATGCCATGACATACGCAATCCTATCTATTCCTGGGTTCGTATGAGACTTTTTCGGACGAGGACACCATGTCGATACTATCTCAGATTTCATATACTAATCATCTTATAAACATTCATCACTAAGAATTTTCATATGAACATACATATATCAATAAAAATACATTTATTTGTATATAGACTTACCTCGGATTCGGATAACGTACGGACTCGACTATTCAATCACTTTCGACTTTCCACGATCTAAATTTGTTTTCTTCGGTTCTTGATCTATACATATTCAAATTTAATCCATTTATTCACCAAATCATTCAATTCAATCCAAAAACACATATTTAGGGCAATTTACAAATTGGCCCTCAGATTTTTACATTTGACATTTTAGTCCTTATTTCACAAAATCACAAAATACACATAATTTACATACACCATGCTTAGGCTGAATTTTACCCATGCTCATATAAGTCCATACATTTCATTTATTTCACATTTTAGTCCCTCAAAATATTATTTTCTCAATTAAGTCCAAATTACTCAAAATCATCAAAAATTCAAAGACAAACTATGTTAATCTAACACATATTTCATCATCAAACATCACAAAGCTCATGAATTCATCAATGACACTTTTCAAAATCTTCATCAATTCACAAAATTGAAGCATAGGTTTTGAAGAACACTAAGCAACGATCACAAAAACGTAAAAATTATCAAAAACTAAAGCAAAACATACCTTGAATCAAGCTCAAACCTAGCCGAAACCTAGCTTGTTCTTTTCTTTCTTTTCTTTGATATTTTCGGCAATATAGATGATGATAATGGCTTGTTTTTGTGTTTTGTTTTAATTATAATTACCTTAATAATATAACTCCAATTTTAACCTTTTAATATAACATATACATCATCTACATTTAATGTTCTTACAGTCCATTAGCTAATATAATGGCTAATTTCCACTTTAAGGACTTCATATAATAAGAATAATAACAATTCGGCACTTATTAAATTAAAAGGCCACTTTTAGCACATAAGATGGTATGCTAGAAATGAGATTGAATTGGGTTGATATGATGAACATTTTGATGTGTTTTTGCTATTGATACATGGAAAGATGTTTAATTGTGCTTGTAGGGATGACCCTTGTGTGGGTGGCAAATTGGCCTTAAAAATGGCCCACGGGCTAGACACACAGGCATGTGACTGGCCATGTGGTGAAGTCAGTAGCGACCACGGGTAAGGCACATGGGCGTGTCCACAGCCGTGTGGACAAGTTAGTATGTATACCCTATTTTGACACGGCTTAGACACACGGGCGTGTTGAGGCTGTGGGAGGCACACGGCCTACCCACACGGGCGTGTGACCTCGACAATTTTGAAAAATGTTTAAATTTCTAAAAATTTTTGTACGTGTTCGGTTTAGTCCCGAGCCCTTTCTAAACAGTGTTTAAGGTCTGTAGACCTCGATAAGGGACTATATGTTCGTAATTGCATATGATTGATTGTTGATTGACTTGGTGTTGATTAAATGGATATGAAATGTTTCGAATGTTCGGTAATGCCTTTAACCCTAGTCCGGCGACGGTTACGGATTAGGGGTGTTACAAATTCTGGATTCCTCGTAACACAGATTCGATCTCGAAATCTCAAGCAATCATTATCATCACCTCAAATTCAGAATCAGAATTCGAATCACACTGAGCTCGTTTCGCTAGCATTTCGTTATCAATTTTCTAAGCGTCACATATTTGTTGTAAGAACAACGATTTCGCTTTCAATTCCACCAAAATTGAACCATCATCAGACAGGTCCAAATGAGCATTCATAACACACAATGCAAACAGTGATTTCTGGCTCAGTGCATCAACAACAACATTTGCCTTACCCGGATGATAATCTATCATAAGCTCGTAATTTTTCAATAGCTCTAACCATCTTCTCTGTCGCAGATTCAAGTCTTTCTGAGTCATTAGGTACTTCAAACTTTTATGATCTGATAACATGTGGCATTTCTCACCAAAAAGATAATGACGCCAAATCTTTAATGTAAAAACAATTGCAGCTAGTTCAAGATCGTGTGTGGAATAATTCTTTTCATGCGGCTTCAATTATCTCGAGGCATAAGGTATAACTTTGCCTTCCTGCATCAAAACACATCCCAGACCATTCAATGAAGCATCACTATAAATCACGAATTCTTTACCCGATTCTAGTTGTACCAAAACTGTAACACCCCTTACCCGTGTTCGAAGCCGGAACCGGATACGAGGCATTACCTAACTCAACTTGCTTAAATATGATGTTACGCCCTATGAAATTTCGTTTCATCTTAAAAACTTTTCATTCAAATCCATAACATACTCATCCTAGGCCTACGAGGCCTTAAACATACTCCGGGAAGGTTTCGGAAATTAATCGAAAACCTTTATGCACTTAGAAAATTTTTTTGCCTAAACAATGTGTGCCCTTGAGACATGCCCGTGTTTTTCACCCGTGGTCGACATTGACTTATTTCACACGCCCGGACACACGCTCGTGTCCCTCACACGGCCTCGACATGCCCGTGTCTTAGCCCGTGTGCCAAAACCTTGGCATTCTGTTTATGACGTCATCATCTCACTATGGTCACACGGCCAAGGCACACGCCCGTGTCCTTAGACCGTGTGTCGAATTAAATTCTTAACTTCAGGTGCAGACTTCACACGGCATGGGCACACACCCATGTTCCTGGCTGTACCTTCCACATGGCAGAGACACACAGCCGTGTCTCTGCCCGTGTGTTTACTACTGAGCATACTGACTTGCAATTTTAACATGCAAGGGGACACACAGCCGATTAACACGCCCGTAGGGCTACACACCCGTGTGTCTACCCGTGTGGACATTAAAAGGCTATATCCCAGGCCAAATGCCACCTTACATAGCAACAATGTCTATACCAATCCAATTTGGCATAACTCATGACCCTAAACCAATTCTAAAAACTCAAATCAAAGCATCCACACAACATACACTTCATGAATTTCATAATCCTTGAATATATATATATATAAAACTTATCAAGTATTGACCCAATTCCAATGACCATTTACAAAATGACTTTGATATCATGCATAGCCAACACTTTGGCTAACAAATACAACCTAACAAATTACCCAAAATCCTATACATGATATACTCAAAATAAATCTAATTTGGCTATACCAAAAGTGGTCGATAATGTGATCCCCAACTCTGACGTCAGCAACTTCTCGAGTTAACTTGGCAATACTACAGGGAAAAAGGAAATGAGAGGGGTAAGCATAAAACTTAGTAAGTTTGCATGAAAATAAATAGCAACAATAAGCTCATAATGACATCAATCCATAGCATTAGATAACCATACCAAGTCATAAGCACTTTGCCATACTTACTCATACTTGTTCTTATCTAGAACATACCATGCCATATATCGTAAACATTCCTCGTGAATTTCTCACGGGTACCTGTATTCACTCATTCACATGACTTTAATTGTAACACCCCCTACCCGTATCCATTGCCGGAATAGGGTACGAGGCATTACCGGAGTTTACTGAATGTTTCGAATAGTTATGATTCATGTATTATTCATATTCTGAAAAAAATCTTAACGTCCCTCTATTGTGCCCTTGGAATCATAGGGAATTTTCTGCAAAATCCTAAAATATTCCTACATTGGTTAGTGTATTTTAATATTGACAAACTTATTTTCTCAACATGTCTCACTTGAATTTATTACTTGTCCTAATATACATAATTTTCCTTGTATCAACGTTTCAAAGATAGTCTCATATTTACATGTCATGATGCATATCATTCTCTTGCTGTTTCTTCATAAATATAAATTATTCAATTCATTATGACAATATTTCATGTACCATCATTTTCATGAGTTTAGTGTATATTTATTCCAGTAGTAGTTCATAATCTTGAATATGCATAATTATCAAGCAAGTTTCACATACATGTTTTTTTCCATGGCATATTTCAATATATCAAATAATTATCACCTCTATATATTTCAAGTTCAATTTCATGATTTCAAGTACTTGCCATTTTCTGTATTTATCCCGTTGAATTTCTTGGAATTTCGATAGATTTCCAATAGTACACTTATAGTGTACAATCCCGGGTCCGTCAATTCGTACACATATAGGTATACCCTTTTTCCAAAGAGCACACTCCCGCAAACCTCATCCTTACAGCGGGATTACCAGTCCAGGCTAAATCCCCTGTAAGAGAGCACACTCTCGCAAACCACATTTCTTACAGCGGGATTACCAGTCTAGGCTAAATCCCCTGTAACATATGCTCAAAGAGTATTGTCGGGATTACCAGTCCAGGCTAAATCCCCTGAAACGACAATTACTCTATTGAGCTTCGATCTGAATTACCAGTCCAGGCTAAATTCAGACCCTAATTCGGATTACCCATCCAGGCTAAATCCATTTTCCACATATTCTTCGGGAGGGTTATATCAGGATCACCCGTCTGAGCTTGATCCTTTTCACATATATTCTTCGGGAGGGCTTATATCAGGATAGGATCACCCATCCGGGCTAGATCCTTTTTACCATCAATTCCTTTTTAGAGATCCATCGAATTTTCCTTTCATTCAACTGGGATTTCTTCCCCTTTTTATCAAATATATCAATGTTTCATCAACTTTCATACAATGAACATTCAAATCATATTCACATCAATAAGATACATTTCAAGCATTTAAGAATATAATTCAAGTTGCACGAACTTACCTCGTTGCTTGTTCATGTTTATAGTTTCACTAATCCGATGTCTTTTCTTTTCCACGCTCAAGTCTCATATTTGAGTCATTCGGATCTTTATAAATAAATTTGATCATCATTTTCATTCGTTTCATATTCTGATACATTCAATTAATGCTTTAGGCAAAATTTCCATTTTGCCCCTAAGCTTTTAATTAATGACGATTTAATCCTTAGGTTCAAAAAAATAAAATTCTTAGAATTGAGTCATTGTTTCAAGCCTAATTATTCTCATATATATTGATAATAGCCCATGAATTCTATGAGATATCAGAATTTTCCATAATTTCAACACTTTTCAATTTAATCCCTAAAACATGTTTTCACCCGATCTTGATCTAAATTAATAATTTCATTCAATTTTATAATTTAAATAATAAAATAATTCATTTCATGCAATTTGGTCATTTCTGACATTTTTACAAAATTGCCCATAAAGTTTTACTTTTATTCAATTTAGTCCCTAAGCCTAGAACAAGCAAATTAGCCATGCTAGGAATATTCATATATATTTTCCTCCTCCTCCTCTCCATTCCACATCCTTAATTTATATAACATGCTTATAAGCAACATTATCTATGATTTCACTATTTACTCATAAATTTATTCAAAGCTGTCCATTTGCGTCATAATCACTAAATTATTTATATATTGAGCTACAGAATTCCAATTTAAGTTTCGCTTGATGTTTTAAAAACTAGACTCACATATATTCTTACCATAAAATTTTCAGAATTTTTGGTTTAGCCAATAAGTACAGTTTATTCTTTAAAGTCACCCTTGTTCCGCTATCTGACAATTCTGACCCTTCTTCACTAAAAATTAATTGTCTCATGGTACAGAATTTGGATAATGTTACTGTTTGTTTCTTTTGAAAATAGACTAATTAAGGATTTTAATAACATAAATTATAACCCATAATTATTTTCTCTAGTTTTTGATGATTTTCCAAATTCAGAACAGGGGAATCCTAAATCATTCTGACCTTGTCTCACAAAACCTATTATATCTCATGATTTACAATTCCATTGCTTACACCATTTCTTCTATAAGAAATTAAACTCAATAAGCTTTAATTCCATATTTTATTAATCCTCTAATTCGATTTATAAAATTTTTGGTGATTTTTCAAAATTAGACTACTGCTGTTGTCCAAAATTATTTTAGTGCAAAATGTTATTTATCAAGTTTGTAACACCTTTATTTCCTTTCTCTACAATATTTCCCATCACTTTCTCTTATTTTCTTTCACTAACATTTCAAGAACATAAAACCTTATATAAGAAAACTCTACATTAACATCATTTCCATGCTTTTTCCACAATATAAAACTTAAAAATATATTGAAATCTTGGTGTTCTTACCGTGTCTTATTGATTTCAATCTTTAACTTGATTTTCTCTCTCCTCCAGCTTCTATTTCTTTAATCAAACTTGATATTCTTGCTCCCCATAGTCTCCTTGTCATCTTTCTCTCTTGATGGCTATGGTAATTCTTTTGAATTCTAAGTGAAAATGGTGGATTTTTGGTGAAAGGACCAATTTGTAAAGAAAGCAAAACTTTCTTTCTTTCTCTCTTCTTCTCACATAGGTTCATGGGAAAGAAGATCATAATTCTTCATCTTTCCTTCCTTATATACTAAATAAATAATAACAAAATAATAATAAAATATCTCATTAAAATATTAATAAAATAATATTTATCTAATTAAATAATTATAAAATATCATCAACATCATCATTACTTTCTAGATTTCTCCGTCTTCCAATTGACCATTTTTCCCTCTGTGATCTTTTAAAATTCCATCATTGAAACAGCACATAATTTGGTAAAATTATGATTTAGTCCCTCATAATTCTTTACCTATTCAATTTGGTCCTAATCCATCCATTTTCCTTAGTTTCTAGATCATTCTGCCCTTAAAATATATTCACTATTGGTCCTTCAACTTTTCATATTTACACTTTAACCCCTCAAATTTTGATTATTTACTCTTTGTAACATCCCGAATTAGGGCCTAGTCGGAACAGTGGTTTCGGGACCACAAATCCGACATAAGAAAATTTATTTTTATTATATTTTTATGGTCTACAATTTCACGGAACGATTTCGTGAAAATTTCGTTCGAAAATTTTGACGTTTGGCAACTCAATTTAGTCAAAAGGACTAAATTGTAAAAGGTGAAAAACTTGAGTTCTAGAAGTTAGAGGTGTCAAATTGCTATGAAAATTTAAAGTAGAGGTTCTTAAATGGTAATTAGACCATTCGTTAAATTGTTGGACAAAAATGGATATGGTATATGTTAGATAAGATATTTTTTTGTAAGGGCATTTTAGTCCTTTTGTAAATTAAATGAATTAAAAACAAAATTAAAATGCCAAATTTGTCCATCTTCTTCATATGGACGAAATTTACCAAGAAGACATGGCTAGGGTTTTCTTAACTTTCCAAGCTCATGGTAAGTCCGTTCTAGCCCCGTTTTTCAAGTTATTTACGGTTTTGGAGTCCCGATAGCTCGATGTAGCTTATGCTACTAATAATTCATGCTAGGGTTCATCTTTGGAAAATTACCCATAGGTGAAAAGTGTGTATTTTTATGTTTTATGGTAGAATATGAAGCTTGAAATTATGTTAAATAACTTTTACTAAACGATTTTAAGTGAAAACGAGTAAAACGACATAATCGGTAAAAAGACCTAATGTCCATAAGTGTATGTTAGAGTAAGAATTTGATGTTTCCATAGAAGGTAAAAATGATCAGCATGTTATAAAACATAGGAATAAGGGCTGAAGTTTAATTTTCGAGTATTGGGGCAAAAGTATAAATATGTTAAAGTTTAGGGGCAAAATTATAATTTTTCAAAAGTTTGAGTTAGGGACTGTTTTGAGTAGTACATTAATTAAATAAGTGAAATGTGATGTTTTAGACCCCAAAAAATGAGATTTAGACCTAGAACGGGAGGAAAATCAAAGAATGAGAAAGTTGGTAAATTACCGTTTTTGGATCCGAGGTAAGTTGGTGTGTAAATAATACTGCAATAATGTCGTAATGTATGTTTGAAACCTAAATTGTGGTATTAAATTGATTTTGCTGAATTGCATGTTTTGTATATTATGTTGGTGAATTGATTTAATAATCATGTTTATGATAAAAGGTGACATAGGTGACATGGAAAATGGGTCGAAATGTTGTGCTTAAAGGTGTTTTCTATGACTATGGTTATTATGTGAAATGGAAAGTTGATATGTAAATAATGCATTTATTTTACTTTTTCAATAATTATTTTGCTAGATATTATGGAAATCATTGGGTGATAACTATAATATGAAAATGTATGGAATGTGAAATTCTCGATTGAACCTTCGGAAAACTGAGAGATACGGGCAATATGTAGCTAGGCCACACGAGTGATAAGGGACCTTCACCGTGTGCACAAGAAAGCTACGAGATGGCAAAATTTGATATGTAGCTAGGCCACATGGATGATAAGGGACTTTCACCATGTGTGCAAGAAAGCTACGGGGATAATAATTTCATATGTAACTAGGTCACATGTGTAATACTGTGTTTATACCATGTGTACAAGAAAGTTACGGGTTATGAGTAGCTAGGTCACATGAGTGGTTCCTAGTGTTGGACACCATGTAGACAAGAAAGCTACGAGATGGAATGGCTAGGTCACATGAGTGATAAGAGACCTTCACCATGTGTACAAGAAAGCCGAGTTATGTGTAGGTGGAGCTATGTGCTGAGACCACCGAGTATCGGGTGTTTTCCGAAGGGGTTCAACGAGATAAATTACTAATAGTAATTGGTGTGATCATGTTATGAATAAGTGCAAGAGTGAATGTGATCAACTGAGAAATGTGGCAAATGTACGTGTGAGTAAGGGTGCATGTGACTATGTGACTATGTGCATAATGTGTTTGGTATGTGATACGTGATTGAAATTGTGGTAAGGCTGATATGGTGCGAGTGCCATTATGAGTACTCGTAAATATTGGTGATGACTATTAATTTGTATGGCCAGTATTGAAAATGCTTGGTGTTATGTGTGCATATATGGAAGTAATATAAAGAAAACATGGGAGAGTAAAATTTTCAGTAAAATAGATTGAAACAGTAGCAGTTATGTGATTTTGAAAAATCACCATAAATAGTAGAAATTGAATTATATGTTAGATGAGATATTTATTTAAAGCTTATTTAGTGTATTTTCATATAAAAGAAACAGAGAAAGCAAAGGATTTGTATATTTTGAGATATTTAGATTTTTGTGAGACTAGTTCAAAGTGATTTCGAGATCCCCTGTTCTGACTTGGAAAAATCATTGAAAATTTTAAAAAAATAATTTTGGGACATAATTTATATGGTTAGATTCCTTATTGATTTTAGTTTTATAAGAAACAAACTAGAACATAATTTTAATTCTGTATGAAAAGATAATTAAATTTTAGCGAAGAATGGTCAGAACTATTGGACAGCAGAACAGAGGAGACTTTGAAGAATAAACTGTACTAATTGGTTAAACCAAAAATTCTAAAAATTTTATGGTAATAAGATATTTGAGTCTAGTTTCAGAGAAAATTATTGGATCTTAATTTGGAGTTCTGTAGCTCAAGCTATAAATAATTTAGTGACTGTGACTCGAGTAGACAACTTGAGATGAACATGAATAAAAAGTGGAACTATGTGCAATTATGATTGTATTATCTTGAGAACATATTGTGAAGATTTATAAAAGCCTGTTAATAAATCACTTATTATTTACATACTTACTAAGCTTTATAGCTTACTTCCCTTCATTTCCCATATCTTATAGGGTTGTATGCTAACTCGAGTTGGAGATCACCGGAGATGTAATCACACTATCAAGCTATCATCATGGGATAAAAGTGAATACAAACCTCTTAAGTTTATGGCATGTATAGGGGACTTAGTCATTTGTATATGTTATAATTGGTTTGGCTTAAAATGTTGGCCTTTAATATTTAGCAGTTCATTTTGTATAATTTGGATGAAATTTTATGACTCAGTTTAATACGTTTACAAGTGTATGTGTTTTGGTAATGCCTCGTACCCTATTCCGGCTTTGAATACGGGTAATGGGTGTTACAAGTCTTAGGCAATAAAACTTTTCTCACTTTTACCATCTAGTCCTTTCTTGAATTAATATATCATAATATACTTCTCAATGTTGTCATAACTTGTAGAAATCCCAAAAGAAAATAACTTGTAGAAATAGAACTTGATGGCCCCTCGAGTCCGTCTCGGCTCCCATGTCCACGATCTACTGTTCATCTGGAAGAGTAGAGAGAAGGAAAGCGTGAGTCACAAAGACTCAGTGTATAAATCTCAAAACACATATCAACCTGAGCCCACAAACACATTATGGGCCCTGGCCCATACAAGAAGGCATCAATCATAATCACATAATAAACAATAAAGAATGAATAACCCAACCTATCCTAGGTTTCCATCCTCTACACACCAACCCGTACCAACCATCACACCTTGGGGATTTCTACAATCAACCCTCCATCCGCTACACACCAAAACGACAGCCGTACTGCCTATTCCTATTAAGAAGGAATCATTAAACGTGGCATAGCCACCGATCACAATGTGACCTAACATTTATATTTGTGGGTTTTCTACCACCGATCACTGCGTGACCTATCATGCACTTCCCCTTCATCATATCAATATCCCATCCCATGCATACACACATAATGAAAACATCATGCAGTGATATATATTTTTCGATACACATAGGGAGTTCTATGTTTGCGTACCTGGCATCCTTGCCTAACCCTTTTAGGGTTCCATTCGACTGTCTATACAGCCTCATTCCGGCTTTTAAGCCCATAACATACATAAATAGATATACATACAGGTTTATTAGTAGTGTGTTAGAGATCTACACACCTGATTAATGTTGATACCCTTGCTAAACCGGTCTACAATTTTGCTCAAAAAGCCAGAAGGATGTGAAACTAGGGCCTCTCCTATATTCGGCCATGATTAGTGTTCTACCCAATTTTATGTATTTGAATAAACAACTCTTCTTACCTTAAAATCCCGAAATTGAAGACTAATGATTTTCGACTTTTAGATCTAGTCGACCAAGCTTCCTTCAAATCCCGAAAACCATTAAACTATTAGCTTTCGACTTTTGCTTTTCAAAAACCGGGAATAGATTATGAGAACTAAATAAAAATCAACACTTACCTTAGCTTAGGAGATTCGGCTAGCACTAGAGAGAGGATTCGGCAATGCCAATGGAAGATTTAAATGCCGGAAGTATAGAATAATTTCTCAAATAGGATGAATAAAAGAAAAAGCGATGGATGCTTCGGCTTTTTAGAGAAATCGGCACAAGGGAAAAGAAAGTGGGGAAAAGTTTCGGTTTTTGAAGAAATTGACGAAATAAATTTGGAGAGGGAGAGGCTAGGAAATTTCGGCACCAAGGGAGAGGATTTTAGGTTTTTTCAATGTCAGAAACAAGGAGCTAGCCCCCCCTATTTATAGATTTTTGACACCTACTGCTAAATACCGAAAACGCCCTTAAAATTTAAGCTAGAAGAGAGGAGAATTTCGGCACCCTCTATGCCATGCAGTAGCTAAATTTTACACTCCTCTAGGTGGTGGATTTTCGGCCAACACTTCCTTTGAAGATAAGCTCCTAACTTTTCTCCTTTTTATCTATGATATTATCACTTAAAAATCCGTATATATCTTCCTATTTTTAAGCCTTGTAGTCATCCACCTCATTAATTCTAAATGCCGAAATTTAACTCATTTAAATTAAAAGATTTGGGCTTCATTAAACTTACATTTTTGGGCCCCTAAATCCCTTGTGTGTGGCGTCACCCTATCTTCATTTAAAGTGTCGAAATTGGCCTAAAAACATGGGCACAATTAACTACTTGCAAATTTGGCACAAGAGAACAAAGAAAGAAAAACCTTAACAGTTTCAGAAAACCCAGTGACAAACTAACCAAAACTGAGAGAAAATCCCTCAGCCAAATTCCTATCCCCCAATACGGCACCCACACTCCTACACACTTCCACTTCCTTGATTCTCTCCATAATACTCTCATTAATACTCTCGACGATTTGCTCCTACAATCTCTCCATGACCAATTCAAACACCTCTTCAGCATTGTTTCAATCCAACTGTTCTACCTTCCCAGCTCAAGCAGCAAAATAAACGCTCCATTGCTTATCCCAGGATTGAACCTCAGACCTCACAATTACACAACACGCCACTTGCCACTAGGCCACAAGCTCCTATTGTGTCATTAAACAAGCATTAATACTAATAAAGCCTAAGTGCCAGTGTCCAGGTTCATTTAAGGAAAAAAAATAAAAATTTTGTAAGAGCCAAGACTTGAACCCGTGCTTCTCACACACCCTCATACACACCCAAATCACTTAGCCGTTAAAGCAAACAAGCTTTTTGTGTCAGAACATGCAAAATTAAAGACCCAATATTTTTGGGGCGTTACATACGGACATTATGAGTTTCTGGTTATGCCTTTCAGACTTACTAATGCACCTGCTGTTTTCATGGATTTGATGAATCGGATCTTCAGAAAGTATCTAGATCGGTTTGTGGTAGTATTCATAGATGACATTTTGATCTACTCCCGTGATGAAACCGAGCATGCCAAACATCTGAGACTTGTGTTACAGACTTTGCGAGATAAAAAGTTGAATGCAAAGTTTATTAAATGTGAGTTCTGGTTACGTGAAGTCAGTTTTCTAGGCCATGTTGTATCAGCATCGGTATTCGGGTTGATCCAAGTAAAAGTTCAGCTATACTTGATTGGAAACCTCCGAGAAAAGTTTTTGAAGTTCAGAGTTTTCTAGGACTTTTTGGTTACTATAGACGATTTGTGAAAGGTTTCTCTATGATTGCAACACTGATGACGAAGTTGTTACAGAAAGATGTTAAGTTCTAGTGGTCAGAAAAGTGCAAGAAAAGTTTCGATCAGTTGAAAGCTCTTTTGACCGAAGCTCTAGTGTTAGTTCAGCCAGAATCGAGTAAAGAATTTGTCATTTATAGTGATGCATCTTTGAGTGGTCTGGGTTGTGTTTTGATGCAGGAAGGCAAAGTCATAGCTTATGCCTCGAGACAATTAAAGCCGCACGAAAAGAACTATCCGACACACGATTTGGAATTGGCAGCTATTGTGTTTGCATTAAAGATATGGTGTCACTATCTATTCGGTGAGAAATGTCATGTTTATTCTGATCACAAAAGCCTAAAGTATTTGATGACTCAGAAAGATCTGAATTTAAGACAACGTCGATGGTTAGAGTTGTTAAAAGACTGCGAGCTTGTGATTGATTATCATCCGGGAAAAGCTAATGTTGTTGTTGATGCTTTAAGTCGAAAATAATTATTTACTTTGCATGCAATGAATGCGTATATGGTTATATCTGATGATGGTTCGATAATAGCTGAATTAAAAGCAAGACTGTTGTTTGTTCAACAAATTTGTGACGCTCAGAAAGTTGATAATGATCTGTTAGCAAAGCGAGCTCAATGTGAATCGAATATTGAATCTGAGTTTCAAGTTGATATAAATGGTTGTTTGAGGTTTAAAAATCGAATATGTGTTCTGAGAAATTCAAAGTTGATTCAGATGATTTTGAACGAAGCTCATAGCAGTCGGTTATCTGTACACCTGGGTAGTACGAAAATGTATAATGATCTGAAACAGCTTTATTAGTGGCTTGGTATGAAACGAGACATATCTAACTTTGTTTCAAAATGTTTAGTCTATCAACAAGTCGAGCATAAAGTACCTTCTGGGTTACTTCAGGCGATTATGATACCCGAGTGGAAATGGGATAGAGTCACGATGGATTTTGTATCTAGTTTACCGTTGACACCGAGCAAGAAAGATGCAATCTGGGTTATTATGGATAGATTGACTAAATCGGCTCACTTTATTCCGGTTCGTATAGATTATTCACTTGATAAGCTGACTGAATTATATGTTTCTCATATTGTGAGATTGCACGGAGTGTCTATTTCTGTTATTTCATATAGAGATCCGACGTTCACATCGCGATTTTGGAAGAAACTGCAAGATGCTTTAGGTACGAAACTACATTTTAGCACTGCTTTCCATCTGCAAATAGATGGCCAGACTGAACGAATTATTCAGATACTTAAGGATATGTTGAGATGTTGCATTCTCGAGTTTGAAGGTACGTGGGAACGATACTTACCTTTGATTGAATTTGCGTATAGTAATAACTTTTAATCTAGTATCAAAATGGCACCTTACGAGGCTTTGTATGGTCATAAATGTCGTACACCATTGTATTGGTTTGAGCTCAGTGAAAATAAGATACACGGGGTCGATTTGATCAAAGAGACTCAACAGAAACTGAAAGTGATTCGCGATAGTCTGAAAACAACATCGGATCGTCAGAAATCATATGCAGACTTGAAAAGAAAAGATATAGAGTTTCAGATCGGAGACAAAGTCTTTTTGAAAGTGTCATTGTGGAAGAAAATACTCAAATTTGTTGTAAAGACAAATTGAGTCTGAGATTCATTGGACCGTATGAGATTATAGAGTGTTTCGGGTCGGTTGCTTATAGACTGCTGTTGCCACCTGAACTAGAAAAGACTCACAATGTCTCCGTAGACACCGATCCTATCCCTCACATGTGATTAGTCTGACAGAGATTGAGATTAAGTCCGATATGACATATGAAGAAGAACCGGTTCGCATTTTGGCTCGCGAGATTAAAGAATTGCGAAATAAGAAAGTTCCGTTAGTTAAAGTATTGTGGCAAAAACATGGAGTTGAGGAAGCAACTTGGAAGCCAGAGAATACAATGAAAGAGCGTTATCCAAACCTATTCACCAGTACGATTTTCGAGGACGAAAATCCTTAAGGGGAGAGAGTTGTAATAATCCGATTTTGACCCTAATCAAAATAGTGATTTCGAGATCACAAATCTGAGTCCGAAAAATATTTTAAAATTATTTTCTACTGTTTATTATGTGTGAATTTGCTTGTGTGAAATTTTCGTGTTTTAATTTCGTCGTTTGAGTGCCCGATTTAATAAAAGGGCTTAATTGCGTAAAATGAAAATTTAGTGGTTAAATTCAAAGGGGCCGAATAATGGTTGTTCTTTTAATATGGAGGTTTTATGTTGTAATTTAGCCAATAATAAAGGTAGTGGACGGCATTATGGTTAATATATAGTTTTTATATATTAAATATAAAAGTTAAAATAATAAATAACATATTATAAAGATATTATAATAAATAAAACATGAAAATCTTGCATGTCCATCTTCCCATTGTTGAAACTTAAAAGAAAAAGAAAAGAAAAACACTTCCTAGGGTTCAACCTTGTTAAAGCTTAATTAAGGTATGTATTTTACTCGGTTTTTGATAATTTTTATATTTTTGAGATCGTTGCTATGAAATGTACTAAGCCCATGCTTTAATTTTTAATTTTGATGAATATTTTAAGTTAATCCATGATGAATTCATGTGATTTTTGTTGTTAGATGATAGATTATGGAAGATGTGTTTTGAATTAACATGTTTTGTATTGGAAATTTTGATGATTTTAAGTAATTAGGACTAAATTATAAAAATAATAAATTGAGGGACTAAAATGTGAAAAAATGAAATATATGTACTTGCATTATGCTTGTGAATATTTGGCCTAGCTATGGTATGTGTAAATTTTGTGTATTTTGTGTTTTATGCAATATGGACTAAATTGCAAAAAGTGTGAAATGTCAGGGGCAAAATGGTAATTTTCCCATTTGTGTGTTTTTGAATTAAATTGAATGAATGTGTGATTAAATTAGTTAAATTTGAATTTATTTAGATCAAGAACGAAAGAAAACGGAATTAGATCGGGGGAAGTCGAAAGTAGTCGAGTAGTCGATTTCGTCCGTCGATATTCGAGGTAAGTCTATAAGCACATAAGTGTTATTAAATTTGATAATATATATATTACATGATAAATGAAATTTTGTGAATTTATTCTTGTGTTGGTCGAATGTGATTTGAGCAAGGGAGACATATTTTGAGTTTGATTCGATCAAGATTTAATGTCCGAAAGCCCCGTACGAACCATAGGAATAGATAGGATACATATGTCATGACATAGGATTTTCGATATGTGATATCATGTAAGACCACGTTCGGGACATTGGCATCGACTTGTGTTTACGTGTAAGACCATGTCTGGGACATTAGCATCGTATTTGATTCATGTAAGACCCTGTCTGGGACAGTGGCATCGATATGTGATTACATGTAAGACCACGTCTGGGACGTTGGCATTGTACAAGCTTCCGACTATCCGCGTATCCTTTTTAATTCCGAACGGTTCAACGGGCAATGTTAAGTAAAGATCGAATGTGAGATCGAATAAAAAGGTTCAGGTATGTGCTTATCCTAAGTTGTGAAAATAAGGTAAGTTGGATGTTAAATTGATTGCATAAATGTTTAAGTTATAAATGTGAATTATGTGTATGCATATGTGATTGTGTATATTCGGCCAAATGAGGTATATGTGATATTAGTAGTGATATTTATATTTATGTTCATGTGTAATTATGCATTTATTCATATGATGTATGTATGTATGACTTAAATGATAACTTTGTATTTGAGGATATATATATTCGACCTCATTAACTTAGTGTTAATATACAATCATTGATATATATGTTTGCTTATGACTTACTAAGCTTAAATAGCTTACTGTGGGTGTGTTTTTGTTTACCTCTGTTTTATAGATTTTGGAGTCACGTTATGAGCTCCGGGATCGTCAGCAAAGCCTATCACACTATCGACAGTTTTTTGGTATTTTACTAAGTTGAATTTGGGCTTATGGCATGTATAGCATAGATGGAATGTTTGATTTTGGAACATGTGTGTGTATATATATATATATATAAATAGCCATGCGAAAATGGCTTGATCACTATGTTTAAGTTTGGTTTTATGTGTACTTGGTTAAGTGCTTGATATGTTTGGTTTTAGCAATTTGGTCTTGGCTTATTATATGCAAAACATGGTTGCTATGTTTATGTTTGTGTGTATGATCTCGGTTAAGGAGTGTTTATGTGTAACTTGTTTAATATGCTTTGCCAATGATAGTTGAATTAAGTTATGTGATTCGGTAATAAGGTAAATGATACATGCTTGATGTATTTAGTAAGAATAAATAATGTTAAGTTTAATGATTTTGGCTATGTGATATTTATATATATATATATATAATGAAGTATGTATATGGAAGTTGGAAGCTAAAGCTATCTATAATTCAGTTTGGAAGTATGAGAAAAGGATACTTATATGTTCGAATGTGTATAGGATATTTTGATTCGGTTTGTAATGACGATGTATGCACCTTTATTGTGCTTTAATGGTTGGCTATACAGGTTTGGTTGTTTTGGTAAGTTATGAATATGTTTCATGATTGTTTAGGTACGTATCAAAATGGCAAGTGAAATAGTATGGTTTAGTTACAATATTTGGTTCATTATGATATGCATATGATATTGATAATGTTATGATCGAATCAATGATTAGTTAATAGGATAAAATGTGTAGTTTAGGTATACTAATATACATATGCGAATGTGGTGTACATTGAAATGTTATTTATATACAAATGTTAAATGTGGCTTATGGTATAAAATGATTCGGTTGGTTTAACATGCACATGTATTGAATTAACATGATTGGAAATCAGCTTATGTTAAAATTGTTTTAATTTATGTTCGATATATGTTATATAATGTTATATGTTGGGATATGTTTTAAATGTTTAAATGACGTAAGATGCTAAGTATATTATTAATGGAATGTTCATTAAGTTAGGTCATATAATATGTGATAATTTGTGCATATTCGACTTTATGGGTTGCTACAAAATTTGGTTATAATGTGCTTGTGTATTCGGTTATGCGATGAACTAAAATGGCTAAGTATATGGTTTGGTTGGTTTCGTGCATGTGAATTAGATGCTATGAAATGTCTTGATGTTCGAAAATGATTAAAGTGGTTTTAGTGAATTTTGCATGAATTAGTAATGTATATGAATATATTTGACCAATTGGTAATGTTTTAAAATGTTCTGTGAATGAAATGAAATATGTTGGGTTCTTAAAATGCGCATGTATGGAGGTAATATTTTTGATAATCAGTTTATGAAATAATTGTTTTGTTACATGCCCAATATATGATATGTAATGTTATGTGTTTAAAATAAAATTTTAATATGGGATTGATATGAACATAGTAGTAATAAGGTTCGAAATTTGAATAGGAAAAGTATATTGATGTAACTAATTTATAAAGTTTGAAATGAAATGAATGCATGTACTAAGTTGTGTTATGTTCAGTAATGCCTCGTAACCCTAGTCCGGCGACGGATACAGGCTAGGGGTGTTACAAAATGTATATGAAATAGCATGTTTTGGTTGCTTATATATGTATGAAAATGGTGCAATTTGATGTGGTTTAGGTGTGCTCAAGGAGGGTGAGAAATGTGGCTTCAACTAAGCCTATTTTCACTCCACACGGCCTAGCACACGTGCGTGTGGCTCGACTGTGTGTGACACATGGACTTGGTACACGGTCGTGTGTCCCCTGGGGTAGCCCTTCAAATTAAGTCAGTATACCCTATAGGTTTGGCACGACCTAGACACACGGGTGTGTCTACTGGCCGTGTGTGGCACACGGGCTGGCACATGGGCGTGTGGCTGGCCGTGTGACCCAAGTTAGTAACCCCTCTAGATTTCACACGGCTTGGCACACGGGTATGTCCTCGACCGTGTGGTGCAAGTTAGCATGTATGTCCTATTGTCACACGGCCTGAGACACGGGCGTATCTAGTGGCCGTGTGAGGCACACGTCCTGTTCACACAGGCGTGTGACCCTTAAATGCATGAAAATTTTCTAAGTTTCCCAAAGTTTTTAAATGTTATCGGTTTAGTCCCGAACCTCTTCCAAGCATGATTTAAGGTCTCGTAGAGCCTTATAAGGGACAATGTGATTATGTTAGATTGATATTTATGTGAAACTGAATCATGTATGAGAAATGTATATTATATGTTGTGCTTTGATCGGTAATGCCTCGAAACCCTATTCCGGCGAAGGATACGAGTTAGGGGTGTTACATACTTAGTTGTCACGTGAATTAAATTAATTGTTGAATTAATTTAATTTGATAGTAAAATATTAAACACATTATATGCACAGACTTGTTGTACACAAATAGAGAACATAGATAAAATTAATATATGAAATTGATTCATACAAAATATTAATTGTATATATTTTATCGAATTTATTAATATAAAAATTATATTAATTACTTTCAGTCAAAACATAAAAGACATGGAAATTAATATTCTTTTGGAAAGAATATAATTAATATATGAATTTGATTCTTATAAAATATTAATTGTATATATTTTACAGAATTTATTAATAAAAATTATATTAATTAATTTCGGTCAATATATAAAAGATATGCAAATTAATATTCTTTTGGAAAGAATATAATTACTTTTTCTAACTTTCCATTTGTCTTCTCTATTAATAAGGGAATAATCATATATTCTTTTGGAAAGAATATAATTCCTTTTTCTAACTTTCCATTTGCCTTCTCTATTAATAATGGAGTAATCTTGATTTTCCTTTTTAATATATGATATCAAAGAGGATAAAAGGATGATAATCCCTTAGTGTGTGAGGGTTACCAACTTAATAAAATAAAGGTCTAGCAACCGTTTTTCATTATTCTCTCTGAAAAGTTCAAGAGAAAGTGGTTGTTTGTTTTTTACAGGGTGGACTACGAGAGACCGAGACAATTTCGTTGTGGCTTGGAATCGACATCAAATTAGCAACATCCTTTCAATGTTTTCACTAAAGAAGGTATATTTTCAAACCTATTTCAACTCAATTCGTTCCTCGTACATGGATTCGTGGTTGATGATCGTTGGAATAATTTTTTCGTTGCACCACGAGGCGTACTGGCGATCCAACACTTTATTCTTTTAGAACTTCCCGAACTTATGAAAAATTTCATTTTCGTGGCATTGAAAACAAACCCGATCTTATCACTTCCCTTCTCATATTTTCTGAAGTGTGGCGATCAACTTATACCTTTGGTTCCTATCTCTTTATAGATCACGGGTCAATGTCTTCTTATTTTCAAACTTTCGAGTGTCAAACAACCTTATAAAATTTGGGTAGCGTTGTTCATAAGGTCGGTTCTTTTCTAGCTTTTTTTATATTCGTGAGTTATATCTAAGTTTACCCTTTTGTTTATTTTTCCTTCATATTTCTACCATTATTTG
The DNA here is from genome assembly GCA_005393395.2 of Gossypium australe. Taxonomy (NCBI): domain Eukaryota; kingdom Viridiplantae; phylum Streptophyta; class Magnoliopsida; order Malvales; family Malvaceae; genus Gossypium; species Gossypium australe. The sequence goes on along the minus strand of CM016615.1, from coordinate 53,431,671 downwards.
AGCAAGTACCTATTTAGACGATCGAGAACATAAAATCATGAATCAAGTTTCAATCTCGTAATCGAGTTCACGTCACATGATTAATCATGGGATTATCCAGTGGCGAACAAGTATGCATTATCGTAATAAAAGAGTCTGCCAAGATAGTGAACCAGTAAGCCCGCCAGGGCATAAAAGGAGAAGTCACTCAATGACTCACGTGACAAGTAGTATGATAGGATGATCGTGGCGCATCTAAAAATGCGGGAAAATGGGATAATAAGAGGATCCGCCAAAATGTGATGGTAAGTTGAACTGATAGAAGTGTCTTAACACAAGTATATGTGAGAGGAAGGAGAATTTCCTGCAATGAATTGGCAAATCTAGTATCCACCATTTTGATTCCTCTAGAGTTGATGTATAAACCATCATAGGCTATGGGGTAACGAAATGTTTCTTCACACTTGATTCCAAGTGTTCCAAGCTAAGGAGGTCGCCAGAAACGGGAAAGTTTCACAAAGGATTCTCTTAAGAGGGAAGTTCGCCATATATTACCCTTGGTGGAAAGTACGCCAGGGGTTTACCAAGAAAGAGGATGTTGATCAGGACTATCTAGTGCGGGAAAGTCCACATGGGACTACCAAGTGTGGAAGTCCGCCAGAGACAATCCAAGAAAGAGGTAATCGTTGGAAACCAGCTATTAATGGGAATCTGAGATGAAATGGGAGATTGTCAAGTTCCATAAGAATTTTTTATTTGGAAGAGCACACTCATGACCAATCAGTGGATATGTCCGCCAACTATTGGCAGAGAATGCAAGGCAACGACTACGCCAGAAAAATCACCAGAACTTCCTAAGATACTCAGGGAGATCTAAATTTTGTGTTTTTATTTTATTCCTGAAAATACATAGAGCCTTTTTTAGTAGTGTTGTACCGGTTGTCACTAAGTTCTTTGAACTTACGAAGGTTTTGACTTGTATGTAGGGTCAAAGACTGACTTAAGGGTCGTGATGAAGGGGCCAAGCCAAACACCACCAGGCTCACACGAATGACGCTATAACTATATCATGCGTATAGAGGGATACTCTGAAAGGCTACACCTCAAGGGAAATTGGTTATGTGTATTGTTTTGATTTTAAGCTATAGTCATAGTAAGTGTCAACGTATGACACTAGCAAGCTGAGAAATTATAAGATTCTGGTACTTGTAATAAATAGAATATATTGAAGTTGTTTTTTTTTTCCAAAAATACGTTATTTAGTCAAGGAGTGAGAATAAACTTGATATATAAGGGGTTATAATTTAGCGTTATCTAAGTCGTTAACAAAATAAAAATAAAAATTGAAGTAGCTAAATATTACGGTTTGTCTATGATACTTGGTACCCGAATTTGGTAATCGAATCAGGTATAGGGTGTTACAAGTCCTATATTATGCATAAAATTATAGATTTAGTCCACATTTACCAATTGGATCATTCTTAGTGGCTATATATTTTTTTTAATTTCAAAATTTTAGTCTTAATACAAACGACAATCGTTAAATATATTAACTATTTTTTGGTGAGTAATATGTGAAAATAATAAACAGACATAGCATTACACATATAATAATATATATGATATATCAATTTAAAAAATAATAGAGCTTAACTTAATGAATTTAGTGGTTATAATTTGGTTAAGATTAAAATTTTTAAATTCTAAAATACAGGGGCTGAAAATGATCAAATTAAAGTTCAGGTACTAAATCTACAACTTATGCAAAATACAAGGTCTAATAGCAAAATTTGACCTATTTTATTTTATTACTGGGTATGGGCTTTTTTTTATTTTTGGTTGCGGGCCTAATAATAGTTGGGCCTGGTTCAAGTTTTTTTTTCTATTTTTAATAATTATATAGTTTTATATTATCAAACAATGAATCAATTGAATTGATTGAATCAGTAATCTGACTGATTTCATCACGTGTTGTTAATAAATGGATTAGTCTTTGGGCCATAAAAAAAAGCAAACCCAAAATTTAGTGTGTTGTTAATAACTAGTGTTTCCACACTCTCACCAGGCAGGATTCAATGTTCCAAGTCTAACCTCCGAATTCATCTCTACATCTCTGAAACTCTGGATCTGATTTTCTAAAATCCTTTAGCTATCTCCACGTAACAGATAAACTATCATTCTCATCCTAAATTAAAACTCTAATCTAATTCGTTAACAGGATTTTGGTGAGTCTACTCCTGCTCTCTCTCCTCAGTTTACAGTTCGAGGAGAAGCAAACCCCTTTTTTATATTCCTTAGAATTCATTTCTACTTTCTTATGCTGCAAAAAAGAACTGCAACTTTGATGATCAGGGTCTTGTTGGAACGCCGGTACCCCATGGCGCAGCAGAATAAAATTAGATCCGGCGATCCAAATCATGGATCCATGTGTGAGGAACGAATCGGGGTGAAATAAAGGTTTCGAAATTACCAAAACTTCAAACTGAGTAGACAGCGACGCCTTGGCAACAAGAGTTTTGATCTACTGTCGAATCAAGCCTCAACCTTTTCCGATGTCGGCCTCTACGTAATCCACCCGGTTTGACTATGAACGGAAGAAATCTCCAAAACTGTTTTGGAGGTTTATTTGCTTGACGGCTGCTAGACCTAACAAGCAATCACTTAGGGTTTTCATGTCAAGCTTTGTCTCCTTTTAATACCTTTTATAATGGGTGTCTTTTCATTGGGCCTTTTATAATTGGTATCCTTTTAATTGGGCCTTTTATAATTGGTATCTTTTGAATGTATTATAAGATTAAATAAATATAATAAAGTTTTTAACCGAAAATTATAATTACATTAATTATATCCGAAATTTATAATTACATTAATTATAATAAGGATTTCGATAAACTATATTTATTTAAATTTATATATGAATCAAATTCATATATTGATAAAATTATGTTATCATTATGTGTACAACATCCTTGTACATATAATATGTTCAATATTTGATTGCCCAATTAAATTAATTCTTTAATTAATTTAATTCATGTGACAACCAAGCACAGTACCAATTATATTTTATTCCGTTCATTTCAACCATAGGGTGTGACCCTGTAGGTTCTTGCAACGTTAGCAGTAATACTAGAACGATTCTATTGTCACAGACAATGAGTGGCATCTAGCAATGCATCATTGCTACCTAAGTTACAAGAAATCATGATTCGACATAATCTTTTGTGATTAACCTTTCATGCATTAATCCTTAAGTCCTTTATCTCTGGAATGGATACAAGTCATGGGATAGTCACACTTGTATAGTCCATCCCATGTTTCTTGATATCTTGAGTAGACTATGATATACAAATTAGTATGACATCTCATATCAACTTATTTGAGCATGGCCATGCATTTCTAGTCTCACTCAATCAAGTGGCCTAAGATATTACTCCTATTATGTAGGAGGGACTTATCCTTTATTGATCAACCATATCCCTCTACATAGATTGTGGTATATCCAACATCAGCCTTTATAGAACAACCTGTTACGGTGTACGTTTGACTGTATCAAAATATACAACTCACGATGCTGGGATAATAATTATCTCAAGTCTGAGGATCATATACATATTAATCACTATGAGTAATGTTGTGACAATTACATAATAATCCAAGAAACATACTCATAGCGGGTCAATCCAATATGTTGTTCTCTAACACACATATTCATGCATTGATTTTGACACTTCATATCAATGACAACTCTTTATCATCAATCAACTACATGTTAGTCTTAAAGCATTATTATTGTCCTAGTCAACAATAATACTCGACTAAGGATCTTTTAAGAATAATCATATTATTCTCAGGACATTATTATAAAACAGTTTATCTATACACACAGAAAGAAAAACTGAAATAATAATGACAACGCTTTATATTAATAAACATGGTAAATTAAGTATGTTATTACAACCATCTCATGATTGATCTTTGGGCATACTCTTACAGGTCTTTCCTTTTAAGTAGTTTATGCTTGGCTTCTTGGAATTGAATCTGAAATCATAATCTTTATCTGTTAAATCTGTCCAATTGCCTATTTGGGTATGGTTCATTTGCATAAATCTCGATACTTTTCTGCTGGATTTGAATTATCATGAATAAATATCCATTTGGGTCAAACAATCCTAAGTCCTTCAATGCATATCCAAGGGGTGACGTTGATATAGAATCAAGAACTATCAAAAGAACCAGAAGTAGAAAATCATCAATTTACCCAGTTAGAATGGTTAAGTCCTGGGCTAATCGGCTTCATTACTATTACAAGCTACATCCACTCTTTGTTTTCTCTATTTCCTTGGCATTCAGGGTCACGATCCTCATAGTTTTATCTCTATATGAGCAACACTATAGGGTGCTGAGTAATTATTTGAAACTTGATGATGGCTTTGGCAGTTATTATCCCTTTGCTAAGCTTAAGAATCTTGTAATGGTTGCTGGGCATTCGGTTTATACAAGCAGTAGTTGTGAAAAAGCTGACAAGGAGGATTCTTGGTTTTTGGAGTCTTATCAGAAGAATCCAGGCCAGGCTGCCACTTTTTTGGCTCACATAAAAGAAGGGATAGAAAGCACTGCTCTAGATGATGAGGCTTTGCTTCTTTTTAGCGGTGGAGAGACTCGGAAAGATGCTGGTCCTCGTAGTGAGGCGCAGAGTTATTGGACAGTTGCTGACTCCAAGGGATGGTTTGGTATGTAAACTCATTCACTCATTTTATTTTCCTAAGTTTATACTATAATATCTCGCTTATTTTTTGTTCAAATTTCCCGTTGTTTGAAGGATGAGATGTAAACTTGACAATGATTGCTATAATTATTTACCTGGTAAATCCTATAACCCATTTTCTAGTACCAGTATGTTCACTATTCTTTAAATCCAAATCTAAACCTTTAAAACCTTTAAGGTATTGGTGCTGTGGATTACTATTATGAGGAGTACTAGATACCTACTATACTTGTATTATGAAGTAATTATGTATTGCATTCGTAAAGCTGTTGTTATTGATTAATTGTGTTTCCACATTCATAGTTATGCCTTCAAGTAAAGTGAAGAGATCCCTTTTTGCTCTGAAGAACTACCTTGATCTTTTGATCAGTAATAATGAATGTTACTGCAATTTATACTCCCTAGTCAATTTCTATGGGTTTCCTTCTAGTCCATGAAACACCCCAAACCCGGCCCACGAGCCTCGACTAGATTTGGTATGTTCATTAAGAAAAACCGGTTCAAATTCGTTTGTTCTTTGGAAACTTTAAGTGATTTTGGGAGAAAACTCGAATTGGGTTGAGCTCAAGTTGAAAACCAATTTATTCTTTTGAAGTCAGGGTTTTATTAAAACTTTGCTTTTAATATTAAAAGACATGCCGATTTTTGTTTTAAGGTTTTTACCTTTTAATTGAAAACATTTGAATTTAGATGTCATAATATTTGAAGGTTTATTTTAAGAAAAATTACTTGACTTTAGATTTGATAAAATTTGTATCGTACTGAAATAAATAACATGCATGCATAAAATAGTTCATACTATGGCCTTATTACATCAAAAACAAACCCAAATAAATTTAAAGTGCTTAAATAAAATAAAATGTCCAAATAAAATAATTTCCTTGCTGAGCATGGCCACCACTAAGCTTCTGCCAACCCGGTCCATCACTGATCATCACCTGAAAAATGTTCCCACAACGGGGTGAGTCCAACAGACTCAATGTGTACATCCAACACTAAGGCCCAACAGTTTATGGCATACAAAATCATACAAATATTCAAACATAGATAATGATGCAATTCCCGATCCCAAGCCTAGTTACCATCCGCTACACATCACCCGTACCAACCTGCACACCGTGGGGACTACTAAGTCAACCCTCCATCCGCTACACACCATCGAAGGCAGTCGCTGCAGTCGACGTGCTCATCGCCCTTATAAAATTCGTGGCATAGCCACCAGATAATTATTTTGTGTCATGAGACACCACATTCAGATAATGTGACCGAAGTCACCACATTCATATATCGTGACAATAGTCACCACATTCACTTCCCCTTTCATAATCACCCAAATGCCCATGTCATATATATCATGCAATATAATGTCTTATTTCACATTCTTATAGTTTCACATATGTGGCATAACAGATCAAATTATAATCCTAGTAGGAGTAGGAAAACGTACCTGAGTACTTTGTACCATAGCATGGTACTTAGCCATATTTTCCACATTCTTATTAACATATAATAAATTAAAGCCGTAATCTACTAAGATTTAGTGTGGGGTACACACCTGGTATACTTAATGAAGTTGCTGAAATCCCGAAACCTCGATCTAATGTCCTAGATCCTTAGTTCCTATATTCGGCCAACCCTGAATATGCTAGCAAGAGCCATTCGGCTAAAGAATCAAATCCCGAAGGATTGTCATAACCCGAAAACTTACCTTGTTGCCGATTTGGTTACTAACCAAATCCCAAAAGTTCGTGATACTCCCCCTAGCAATCGGCCAAACTCTAGATCACCTAAATGATTAGTTTCGGCTTTTCAAACAAATAAGGAATAGATCCAAGTCATTAAGTAGGCCTTGGCCGAGTGTTCATATGAATCTTACCTTGTGATCTAAATCCCGGAAAATGCTACTTGATTTGAGGTTGTCGAAATCCCTAACTATCAATTGTTAGAATCGGCTTCAATACATAGAAACTATGAAGATGGCCCTTGGCCGAATATCAAATATGACTTACCTTAGATCTTAAAAGTCCCGAAAGATCCCTTCTTGAAGTCGACAACACCTAAATCCCGAAACCTCCCTTCCATATTTCGGCCAAGATCAATAATAGGGATTAGTCCCTAAATTTCGATAAGTCTAAAAGAGAAAAAATGAGAATCGAATGACAGTGATCCTTACCCCAATTACTGAAACCAACAGTATTCCTTCTTGGCACTACTTGAGAGATTCGGCTATAGGCTAAGTGTGATCAACAAGTTTCGGCTTTTGAAACTATAAAGAAATAGGCTAATGGTTACCTTGAGGATTCGGCTTGATTTAATTTGTAAAAGAAGAAGAGTAGGTTGTTGATGAAGGTTCGGCTTTTGGAGAATCAAAAAGGAAAAGAGAATGATTGGCAGAGAGAATTCGACAGAGGGAAGAAAGAAAAGAATGGAGAATGGCTTTACTCTTTCTTGGCCGAAAATACTATCAAAAGAACCCCCCTATTCGGCCAACACTATCAACTCCCTTGTTGATCTCCTATTTTTCCTCTCTTTTATCCCTTAGAAATAATCTTAAATAAATCATTATTTATCCATCACTTAGCTGAAATTATAAAAAGAAATTAATCCAACCTTAAACTCATCCCTTTTAATTCCTTAGTGCCGTCCACTACCTCCACCTCCCCTTGACGCAACATGCAAAATAAAATCCCTTATTTTGCTTCCTTGGTGATTCGAACCTTGGCCCATTTGTACATGCCTGTGGCGTCACTTGCATGGGCTTTAAGTGGCGCCTTGCAACCACTTAACCAAGCCTATTTGTGTGTCATATTTCACCTACAATTTCTTTTAAGGCCACCTTGCTTCAGTTCCCTCTTTTAAACTTAAAACTCAATATTTTTTAAGGCATTTCCCTTACATTTCAAGGTTCACAATATACATAGATCACATTCAGAACATTCATAAACATGCTATTTCACACAATTTAGCAATAATGCATAAGCCATAATCCAGGATATTACAGTTCTACCCCCCTTAAAATAATTTCGTCCTCGAAATTACCTGGCTGAAATAAGTGAGGGTATTGCTGCCGCATTGCTTCTTCTGGCTCTGACGAAGCTTCTTCCGATCCATGATTTCTCCATAACACTTTGACTAGAGGAACTGACTTCCTTCGTAACACTTTCACATCTCGCTCCAAGATCTGAATCGGCTCCTCCTCGTAAGACAAATCTGGCCTTAGCTCCACTTCTTCAACCGAAACCATATGAGATGGATCCGATCGATAACGACGTAGCATAGAAACATGGAATACGTCGTGCATCTGCTTCAACTGCGGTGGCAACTCTAACTGATATGCCACTGGTCCAACTCGCTTCAACACCCGATAAGGTCCTATAAACCTTGGACTTAACTTCCCTTTGCGACCAAATCTCATCACCTTCTTCCAAGGCGAAACTTTAAAAAACGCTTGATCTCCCACATTAAATTCCATTTCCTTTCGTTTGAGATCTGTGTACGATTTCTGCCTATCAGATGCTTCCTTCAACCGAGCTCGAATTATCTCAACCTTTTCCTCTGATTTTGCCACAATTTCGGGACCCAGAACTCGACGTTCCCCTAATTCCGTCCAACACGTAGGAGTGCGACACTTTCGTCCATACAACGCTTCATATGGTGCCATCCTAATGCTAGCTTGATAGCTGTTGTTGTACGCAAATTCCGCTAAAGGCAAATATTCCTCCCAACTTTCTCTAAAATCCATCACACAGCCTCTCAACATATCCTCTAACACTTAGATTACCCGTTCAGACTGCCCGTCAGACTGTGGATGAAATGCCGTAGTGAAATCCAACTTGGTGCCTAAAGCTTGATGTAGTGCCTTCCAAAACCGAGAAGTAAACCTTGGGTCTCTATCTGAGATAATCGACACTGGCACTCCGTGCAACCTCACAATCTCCTCTACATACAACTTTGCCAACTTCTGTAACGAATAATCAACTCGCACGGGTAAGAAATGCGCTGACTTTGTCAATCGATCCACTATCACCCATACCGAGTCCTTCTTAGTAGGCGTAAGGGGAAACCCACTAACAAAGTCCATGGTGATTCGCTCCCACTTCCACTGTGGAATCTTGATCGGCTGAAGCAATCCTGACGGAACTTGGTGTTCAGCCTTAACTTGCTGACACGTCAAGCACTTGCTGACAAATTCTGTAACTTCCCTCTTAAGACCAGGCCACAGAAACTGTTCCCTCAGATCTCTGTACAACTTACTTCCTCCAGGATGCATAGCATAAGGGCTACTATGCGATTCCTGAAGAATTCTCTGTCTTAGCTCCTGATCTTTAGGCATACAGACCTTACCCTTGAAGCACAATACTCCCTCGTCATTAATACCATAATCCTCCAACTCCTCATTCTGTACTTGCTGTAGCTTAGAGCTTAAATCATCATCAACCAACTGTCCCTCTTTTACTTCGTTCAACCACGTCGGCCTAACTTGCAGCTCTGCCAGTAGACTTCCATCATCATACAAGCTCAGATGTGCAAACATCGCCCTCAGATCCGACACTACTTTCCGACTTAGGGCATCTGCCACTACATTCGCCTTGCCCAGATGATACTCTATCGAACAATCATAGTCCTTCAGTAGTTCAACCCATCTTCGCTATCTCAGGTTCAACTCCTTCTGAGCCAACAAATACTTAAGACTCTTGTGGTCCGTGTAGATCACCGACTTTTCACCATAAAGATAGTGCTTCCACACCTTAAGAGCAAAGACCACTGCCGCCAATTCCAAATCGTGAGTCGGGTAGTTAACCTCGTGTGGCCTTAATTGTCGAGACGCATAAGCGACTACTTTCCCATCTTGCATCAATACGCATCCCAATCCTGTATGAGAAGCGTCACAATACACCACGAAATCCTTTCCTGCCTCAGGCTGAATCAAGACCGGAGCTTCAGTTAAGACCCTCTTGAGCTTCTCAAAGCTCTCTTATTGCTTTTCTGTCCATACAAAAGGCACTTCCTTCCTCAACAACTTCGTCAAAGGTGCGGCTATTGATGAGAACCCTTCTACAAACCTTCTGTAGTAGCCTGCCAATCCCAAGAAGCTACGAACCTCAGCCACCGGCTTAGGTGGTTTCCAATCCAACACTGCCTCAATCTTTCTAGGATCCACCCTTATTCCTTCTGCAGACACCACATGTCCTAAGAATGCCACTTCCTTAAGCCAAAATTCACACTTGCTGAATTTGGCATAGAGCTTCTTCTCCCTCAACACTTGCAACACCATCCGGAGATGCTTATCATGTTCCTCCTCAGATTTGGAGTATACCAGAATGTCGTCGATAAACACCACGACGAACCTATCCAAGTATGGTTGAAAAACCCGGTTCATCATATCCATGAACGTAGCTGGGGCGTTCATCAAACCAAACGGCATTACCACGAACTCAAAATGCCCATACCTTGTCCGAAAAGCTGTCTTATTGATATCCACCTCCTTCACTTTAAGCTGATGATATCCAGACCTTAGGTCGATCTTTGAGAAAACCGCTGCCCCCTTAAGCTGATCGAACAAGTCGTCAATCCTCGGCAAAGGATACTTGTCCTTGATGGTCAGCTTGTTCAACTGACGATAATCTATGCACATACGCATAGTTCCGTCCTTCTTCTTCACAAACAAGACTGGTGCTCCCCATGGAGACACACTGGGTCAGATAAACCCACGATCAAGCAGTTCTTGGATTTGAGCCTTAAGCTCAACCAACTCCTTGGGCGCCATTTTGTACGGAGTGATTGACACAGGAGCTGTTCCAGGCAGCAGATCAATTCCAAACTCCACTTCCCTATCTGGGGGTATTCCAGGCAATTCCTCCGGAAAGACATCCACAAATTCCCTTACTGTTCAAACTCCACTAACACCTCCTTCCTTCGTATCCAACGTACTAACAAAAGCCAAGAATGCCTTGCATCCTTTCCGAACCATCTTAACAGCCTTTAGCGCTGAAACTACGTTAGACAAGTAGTTTCTCCTTTCTCCGATCATAACAACTTCCTTATCCTCTGGAGTCCTCAACTCCATTCGCTTAGCTGCACAATCCAGTATGGCTCGATGCTCTACTAGCCAGTCCATTCCAAGTATGAGATCGAACTCCCCGAAAGGTAGTTCCATTAAGTCGGCAGGAAATACTACTCCCTGAATCTCTAAAGGTACTTTCCGAAACATTTTATTCACCACTACAGTTTGACCTAGTGGGCTTACTACAGTCATCTCCCTATCAGAAAGTTCAGAGGCTATGTCTAGAGTTTCCACTACTCTACATGCAACATACGAATGGGTCGAGCCCACATCAATCAAAGCAAAATAAGGCTTGCCAAAAATAAGGAACGCACCGGTTATAACGTCCAGCGCGTCTCCATCTTCCCTACAGCGAACTGCATATACCAAGCCCGGCTGTCTTGCCTCTGTATTACCAGCACCTCTGCCAGGTGTTCCACGTCCTCTTCCAGCACCATTACATCGGCCATTCGGACCACGGCCCCGCTGAGGCTGCTGTCCACCTCTACCAGGCTGATTAACATTCTGAGCTACTGGTCGATTTCCCTCTGGCCTCATAGGACAATCCTTAATCATATGGTCCTTTGACCCACACTTAAAGCATCCTCCCGTCTTCTTCCAACACTCTCCTAAGTGCTTTTTACCACATTGATCACAAGTACGATATTGCCCTCCAGTACCAGCTTGCTGACCTCGCGGCCCATCAACTCTAGGCCTCTTCTGAACATTCCCAGCTGACCCTGATATCCTCTTTTCTGCTTATTCTGATCAGAGTGCTGCCTTACAGAGTCCTTAATCCCTTCAGCTACCTTAGCCTTTCTACTAATGCAGAAAACTCCCGCTCCTGATGTGGGGCTATCAACAACCTTAAGTCATCCCTTAGTCCGTCCTCAAACCGGACACATCGCTCATGTTCCGTAGCCACTACTCCTCGAGCATACCGGCTCAACCTCAGGAATTCAGCTTCATACTCCGCCACGGACTTGTTCCCTTGAACCAGCCCCAGAAATGCCTTCCTCTGCGCATCAGTGTAACGCGTGCCGACATACTTTTTCTGATACGCTGCCTTAACATATTCCCAAGTCAAATCCTCAGCTGTGGCACCATCCCGAACTGTGAGCCACCATTGATACGCTTCATCGCGTAGCAGTGCCACCATTCCTTTCAGTTTCTCCTCAGGGGTCAAATCCAACTCATCCATAATTCGTTCTGTCGCCTCTAACCAATACTCAGTAGTACTGGGTGCCACACCAGATACTCCACAGAACACTTCAGCCCCATTGGCTCGAAGTCGTTCGGGTACAGATTTTCGAGCTCCCATATTTCCACCTGCGCCAGCCACCATTTCAAGAATGTGTTGCGATACAGCATCATCCCCCGTCCGAGCTTGCTGCTCGACACCAACAGCTGGTGGTGGTACCTCATTGTCAGACCCTTGACCCGATCTAACGGGTTCTGACACGGCCATTCTGCCTCTACCGCGTCCTCGCACATTACGACCATGTCCCCTAGAGCTCATATCTACGATCGTGCTTTAATCTGATTAAGAAAGTTTTATGAATTAGCCTTTATTCCACTGATTATTCGCGAAGAAATTTTATATAAGGAGTTTAGTAGTAGTTCTTTCGATCAATCAAAGTTTCAAGTTTTCTATCCTAATTCACAGAAAACATATCCATTCCGTAATATCTCCCATACACATTCACTCTTTGTACATTTTTGTCTATTCCTAACCCAGGGGTATTTTCGTCTTTTGTCCTACAGGGGTATTTTGTAATAGGCCGGGGTCAATTTGAAAAAAAAATTCTCAAAGGTATTTTAAAATTTATGAAACTGAAGATTCTTTTTGCGAATTTATTTTCCAAACCGGTGTTGTTGCAGAAATTTTGGAAATCGGGGGTCATTTTGGTAATTTTGTAAAGCAGGGGTAATTTGGTAAATTTTTTTTGTTTCCCAAATCAGGGGATTCTGAATTTTCATAAAATAGGGTTTTCGAATACTTTTGCAGAGTAAGAAAATTTTATTGAAATTGAGGCTAATATGGTATTTTTAGAAACCAAGGGCATTTTTGTAATTTTACAACTAGGGGTATTTTAGTAATTTTGTAAATCAAGAATATTTCAGAAAAATTTTATAGAATCGCGTTTGCAAATCAAAAGGGTAATTTAAGAGTTTTAAAACTAGGGCTTTTATAAAAATACGGCTAGTCCCTTATGGGTTTTAGTTATTGGGTTTAGCCCGTGAATAAGTCCTCTTGGTTAGGGTGAACCGAAGCTACGCACCAGGTAGGATTCGAGTGGAGAGGAGGTGAGTCACTAGGACTGCTTAAATACCAAGCTCCCATCGAATACCAATCCTAGACATGCGCACAATGGTTGCCACACCCTAACTCGGTGACTTACTCACAGGTTTGTTTAATTAGGTATTTAAAATCTTATGTAACTGTTGGGGTAAACTAGTCCTAGGGTTCAAATACTTATCATGCTAATCTACGTTCCATTTCTACCCTTCTACATATCATAATTCACACAAGAGATAAGGGTACTTACCTGGTGGACTTCGGGTCGGAGACTTAGGTGCCATGCCAGAAAAACCTGCTTAATTCACAAAATTCTTTTGGGCTTAGCTTTTGAAAACGTTTTGGGCCTTAAACCCAAGGTCGAGAGTTTAAAACTGGGCTCTGATACCAAGCTGAAACACCCCAAACCTGGCCCACGAGCCTCGACCAGATTTGGTATGTTCCTTAAGAAAAATCGGTTCAAATTCGTTTGTTCTTTGGAAACTTTAAGTGATTTTGGGAGAAAACTCGAATTGGGTTGAGCTCAAGTTGAAAACCAATTTATTCTTTTGAAGTCAGGGTTTTATTAAAACTTTGCTTTTAATATTAAAAGACATGCCAATTTTTGTTTTAAGGTTTTTACCTTTGAATTGAAAACATTTGAATTTAGATGTCATAATATTTGAAGGTTTATTTTAAGAAAAATTACTTGACTTTAGATTTTATCGTACTGAAATAAATAACATGCATGCATAAAATAGTTCATACTATGGCCTTATTACATCAAAAACAAACCCAAATAAATTTAAAGTGCTTAAATAAAATAAAATGTCCAAATAAAATAATTTCCTTGCTGAGCATGGCCACCACTAAGCTTCTGCCAACCCGATCCATCACTGATCATCACCTGAAAAATGTTCCCACAACGGGGTGAGTCCAACAGACTCAATGTGTACATCCAACACTAAGGCCCAACAGTTTATGGCATAAAAAATCATACAAATATTCAAACATAGATAATGATGCAATTCCCGATCCCAAGCCTAGTTACCATCCGCTACACATCACCCGTACCAACCTGCACACCGTGGGGACTACTAAGTCAACCCTCCATCCGCTACACACCATCGAAGGCAGTCGCTGCAGTCGACGTGCTCATCGCCCTTATAAAATTCGTTGCATAGCCACCAGATAATTATTTTGTGTCATGAGACACCACATTCAGATAATGTGACCGAAGTCACCACATTCATATATCGTGACAATAGTCACCACATTCACTTCCCCTTTCATAATCACCCAAATGCCCATGTCATATATATCATGCCATATAATGTCTTATTTCACATTCTTATAGTTTCACATATGTGGCATAACAGATCAAATTATAATCCTAGTAGGAGTAGGAAAACGTACCTGAGTACTTTGTACCATAGCATGGTACTTAGCCATATTTTCCACATTCTTATTAACATATAATAAATTAAAGCCGTAATCTACTAAGATTTAGTGTGGGGTACACACCTGGTATACTTAATGAAGTTACTGAAATCCTGAAACCTCGATCTAACGTCCTAGATCCTTAGTTCCTATATTCGGCCAACCCTGAATATGTTAGCAAAGAGCCATTCGGCTAAAGAATCAAATCCCGAAGGATTGTCATAACCCGAAAACTTACCTTGTTGCCGATTTGGTTACTAACCAAATCCCGAAAGTTCGTGATACTCCCCCTAGCAATCGGCCAAACTCTAGATCACCTAAATGATTAGTTTCGGCTTTTTAAACAAATAAGGAATAGATCCAAGTCATTAAGTAGGCCTTGGCCGAGTGTTCATATGAATCTTACCTTGTGATCTGAATCCCGGAAAATGCTACTTGATTTGAGGTTGTCGAAATCCCTACCTATCAATTGTTAGAATCGGCTTCAATACATAGAAACTATGAAGATGGCCCTTGGCCGAATATCAAATATGACTTACCTTAGATCTTAAAAGTCCCGAAAGATCCCTTCTTGAAGTCGACAACACCTAAATCCCGAAACCTCCCTTCCATATTTCGGCCAAGATCAATAATAGGGATTAGTCCCTAAATTTCGATAAGTCTAAAAGAGAAAAAATGAGAATCGAATGACAGTGATCCTTACCCCAATTACTGCAACCAACAGTATTCCTTCTTGGCACTACTTGAGAGATTCGGCTATAGGCTAAGTGTGATCAACAAGTTTCGGCTTTTGAAACTATAAAGAAATAGGCTAATGGTTACCTTGAGGATTCGGCTTGATTTAATTTGTAAAAGAAGAAGAGTAGGTTGTTGATGAAGGTTCGGCTTTTGGAGAATCAAAAAGGAAAAGAGAATGATTGGCAGAGAGAATTCGGCAGAGGGAAGAAAGAAAAGAATGGAGAATGGCTTTACTCTTCCTTGGCCGAAAATACTATCAAAAGAACCCCCTATTCGACCAACACTATCAACTCCCTTGTTGACCTCCTATTTTTCCTCTCTTTTATCCCTTAGAAATAATCTTAAATAAATCATTATTTATCCATCACTTAGCTGAAATTATAAAAAGAAATTAATCCAACCTTAAACTCATCCCTTTTAATTCCTTAGTGCCGTCCACTACCTCCACCTCCCCTTGACGCAACATGCAAAATAAAATCCCTTATTTTGCTTCCTTGGTGATTCGAACCTTGGCCCATTTGTACATGCCTGTGGCGTCACTTGCATGGGCTTTAAGTGGCGCCTTGCAACCACTTAACCAAGCCTATTTGTGTGTCATATTTCACCTACAATTTCTTTTAAGGCCACCTTGCTTCAGTTCCCTCTTTTAAACTTAAAACTCAATATTTTCTAAGGCATTTCCCCCACATTTCAAGGTTCACAATATTCATAGATCACATTCAGAACATTCATAAACATGCTATTTCACACAATTTAGCAATAATGCATAAGCTATAATCCAGGATATTACAGTCCACCTTTATTCCGTGAATTTTTTTTCTATAGTATGAAGGCTTTAAATCATCTGAGTGGCATTGTTATTGTATTTTATTGCTCTTCAGGGAAGGAAGAAAATGTAAAGTGAAGGGCATTAACAGAGGATCATACAAGAAATAGCTTTGAGAATCTTCTCTTTAGTGTTTGTCGGTTTCGAGAGCTTACTGGGACATACCCACACAACATAACTGTAAGTGTTCTAAATTTGTTGGTCTTTCTTACTTTTACATTTCCCTCCTCCTCTTCTTACCTTCTATCAGCATATCTAGCTAGGGTGAAAGAATAACTGGTAGTTAACTAATCAATGGTTTCTATTTGTTGTTGAGCTACACTTTGCACAAAATAAGTATAAGATTAATGATTCAATTCCATTGATAAGGTCATTGAACACCAGAAAGATCACCCAGATAAGTATGATTGCAGCCATGTACAGGAATAATTCATTTAATTCTCAACACATATCAGATTTCCTGCATATATACTTACATCAAAGTTGTCCAGTGTAGCTCTTGCTGATCAAATCAAAAGGGTTTTGAGTGGGTTCATATAACATCTTGTGATTTAGAATAGACTTTAATCTAAATCACTAAGTTACGACATAAGACAGTTGAAGTAACTAACCTCCTTATTCCATGCACTCGGGTATGAGTCAATAATGGTATGTATCCACATCTCTAACTTGCCTTTTGCTAAAAATTTTGATTTCTAGATTCATCTAAAACTGTCCAAAAAGGGTCTTGCTCATGTCCTTTAATTTTCAATACAACTTAATCACCAGGCATGAATTTCACAATTCCTAGATGGGTCCTAGATTAATTGGGTCAAAGTTAAGCTTTGAAAATAATGCCATGGGTTGATAAATCTTATCTCTGATAATTGCTTTGTCAGCCTTCCACTGCAACTCAATGGTTTGGATTAAATTCAAAATCAGAACACATCCTCACCTGATTGAGGAAATTGTCCTCCACTACAACTAAATAGCTTGAGTTAAGGTCTAAATCACAATACAAATTCAATTGCTTGGGGAGAGTGTTTTTTCTCAAATGTCTATATGCATGAGTTACGGTAGTCAGTACCCCACGTAAAAAAGCTTCTTACATGTTTTTCTCATTTGTGAAGTAGCTGATGTTGAAGGCATAAAGATATAATTGCTCTATAAAAAAGAGTATACCACTCAAAAGCTTGAGCTTAATGTCATGCTTACTTTTTATACTATAGTTAAAGCTCTTCTGCTTCTATATGTCTGTGATGATAGAGAAGGAAGCCCATTGTTTCGAGTACATGTTACATAAAGGTGCAAAGTACTTGATTCTTGTTTGTCTTTTATTCAACATATACCTGCTAGTTATTTTTTTATAGCAAGTATATTAAAGCTATATTCCTTGCGCATTCTGTCATATTGCCTGTTTTGTGCCTGTTTCAACAGGTCTTATAGAGAGGGGTTCAAAAGTCTTAACATTTCCTACTTCTTGTATGAGTGTGGGCTACATACCCTATTAAACTCTTCACTTTATAAGTTAGCTTTTGAATCCTATTGAATTGGAATCAGGTTGTAAGCTATGATTTCAAGGAAGAGAGGTTTGTGCAGTTGCATCGCTCTTCCATTGGGTTCCCAGAGTCACGATTCATGTATACAGGCACCCCAGCTCCAGTAACTTCAATAGAAGCAGCTCTGAAAGGTGAGGCATTGGTGAGAACTCAATTTCAAGAAGATCCATATGGATGTATGGGGTCACTTAAGGGGAAAAAACTAGGTCGTGATCCCTTTCATCGCTCAGTCCCATATCCTAAAGGATGCCCAGAAATTTAAGGTCTATTTAGATATTGTGGGGTTGCTCCTTATCGAACTTCTCTGCTGTGGACAGTGTAAAATTTAATACACTATGTTACTTCTCTGCAGTCACATTAACAGCGAATTAATGGATCAGGTAATCGAAATTCAATTTCTTACACCATCTTTTTCAACAAGAATCAATATGTAGAAACCAAAACTATATTCGTCCTGAAAATACCAGGCCATGTTATGCTCTTCTGCTTGTACGTCTCAATTTCTATAGATACATATAGATGGCAGGCATAAGTGAATCAGCACAAGTAAATGGAAGATCACTATTCTATATTATCTAATGATCCATCAGTTTTATTCCTCAAACACTGAAATTCATGCATTCCCATCAAAGCTAAACGCTGCAATTCAGGCATACCCATCAAAGCTAGGCTACCCTGTGTTCCTCAAGAATGGGCAGCTCAAAGTCGCTTGGTCAGTTCTACTAGCCAATTTATCACCTTTCATAAGACCTCCAAGCAGCTCCCCACGATCAAAAAAGAACTCCACCTTCAAGATTTTCATCTCATCGTGAACCTATTTCAACGGAGAAAAACATAGAATATGTTTATATAATTCCACACAAATTCAAAATAAAGAAAACTAGGGGCTTAAATTATACCTCAAAAATTGATATTCCATAAAGTTGAACAAGTTCCCCAGTAGGGGCATGGCCTTTGAAAGGACCTTCCATATACCCCCAGTAGGGGCATGGCGGGCCAGAGTAGACTTGGATAACTTCCAAAGCAAATCCTCTTGGGAAAGCTGTTGTGAAGGCAAGATGTGAGGAGTGTTCAGTTTCTTGTGCTGGATTATCGCCCCTCAGGTCCTCTGGTAAGGAGGTTTGCATAAAGGAATTATAGCCTCCTCCCAGCTTCCTCTTCTCTTCTAAACTCAAAGGTTTCCTCCCTAAAAATATTATGACCAAAACAAAATCATCCCCTTTTATCTTTGGACAAAAAACAAGATCAAGCCTGAAGGAAATAGTGATACCATTCACGCTGACTGTATAATTCTGTAGTTTCACTAATTTGTAGTCAGGGAAGGATATTTTACTGAACATTTCCATTTCCCATGTCTTCACAAGGTTCTGGACCTTCTATTCTAGTGATACAGGAGGCCATATCTGTCATCAAAAAAATCAGATATACAATGTATGTATAGTATGTGCATCTTGCAGAGAGATAAAAAGAAAAAGAAAAAGAAAGACCTTGGTTCGGCCTTCTTCGTGTCATAGTTTGGAGGAGCACCAAGCTTTCAGTTGGTATTCTTTTCACCTTCTCCATGCAAGTAAGAACGGTACTTGTCTTGCTGCTGATCAGTGAGTGAAGAATCCATTTTCTCGTTCAAGAAAAGGTTCTAGGCTCCCACCGAGTTTCAACTACTTTGCACGAACAAGGGCTGCTTATATAGTAAATCAATGATTGACTTGTTTGTGGTGAGCAACAAGTCAAAAGTTGATAGCGCAAATCCTTGACGGCCAGGGCCAAGCTTACATACATGGTTTTCTATCACCACCAACACAATAATTTTGCATACTGGCTGCGAAGGTTACGTACTTACATGGTTTTCTATCACCAACCACACAATAAATTTGCATCATCTATTTTTTTTACTTACTCATTTTTTTTCTCATGATTTTTGGTACTTCATCATATTTTTTTAGTATTCCCTCATAATTTTTTTTGTACATCTTCGTAATTTTTGGTGCATCCTCAATACTTTTTTTCCGTATCCCTCATAATTTTTTGTATTCACTCATATTTTTTTGGTACTTTCTCGTGTTTTTAGTATTCTTACATAATTTTTTATACATCTAAGTTTTGGTACTTCCTCATAATTTTTTGTAATTCCTCATATTTTTGGTACTTCCTAATAATTTTTGAAACATTCTCATAATTTTTGGTACTTTCTTATAATTTTTTTATACTTCCTCATTTTTTTTTGGCACTTTCTCATAATTATTGGTATTCTATCATAATTTTTGGTACTTCCTTAGATGTTTTGGTACTTTCTTATATATTTTTTTATTTCCTTATGTTATTTTGGTGGTTCCTCAGGTATTCCCTCATCACTTTTGGTACTTCCTCATGTTTTTTGGTGGTTTCTCATGTTTTTTTGTACTTTCTTATATATATATTTTGATTCTCTCATAATTTTTTGTATTCTTTAAAGAATTTTTGCACTTCCTCATAATGTTTGATACTTCCTCATACTTTTTAGTATACTTTCAAAATTTTTTGTATGATTTCGAAATGATGATTTAGTACGAGATATAATTTTGGAGTAAAAAATATTATTTTTAAATATTAAAAATTTCTATGAGAGTATGTAATGGTTAAATTTGTAACTTTTAAATGGTTATTTTCATGCTAATTTTTGTAAGGAAAAAAAATTCATGATAATTTTAAAAAATATATAATAAATTAAATAAATGAAACAAATTTAGCAAGAAGAACAAAATTGTTAGTCACATTTTGTGGTACTTACTAATGTTTTTTTTTTATATTTATAAGTTTTGATATTCTCTCATAATTTTTGAAGTACTAAAAACACGAGAGAGTACCACATAATATGAGGTGAGTACCATAAATTATAAGAGACTATTGATTGTCTTATAAAATTTGCAAAAATATTTATTTTATATCAAAAATTGAGTCCTCAAGTCAAAACTTTATTTTAGAAACATACAAGGGAGCTTACGGTAAGCTATTGAGCTTCCCCTAGAATTTTCCGCCTTTTTTTTTTATCCAAAAGAAATAATATCAACTTTTCTTTATACTTTTTATTTCCTTTCTTTCCTTTCGCTCTCTTTTTACTTCACTTTCCTTTACCATTATTTTTCTATAGTGTAGGGTCCTATGGTATATAGCGTGCTTGTAAATTTTTTTTATTAAACAAATTAATGACTATTCGAATCGAATCATTGAGTTTAGTTGCTTCAAGTTTGAAAGTTATGAACATGCTTCCAAATTTTGATTCATTCTGCTAAACTAATTAAATATATAACATTATTTATCAAAATATGAGATGTTAATTTTATTTAATTAAATAAAAATTAATCAAATTTTTTATTTTGATTAATTTATTCATAATATACTAAACTCCAATCTTTATGTTGGTATTTTCAAGCTTTTTTTGGCAGGCACATAATAAAAAAAATCGAATAAAACTAAACAATAAAAAAGGTATGTAGAAAAAAAATTTGAAAGAGGAAGAACCATAGAAACCAAAATTTATCCCCTGAATTTGATCCACATCATGGTTCGATCTTCTCCTTAAAGAAAAGATACCATCACTTTCTTCTTTCGTTATTTTCAATTGCAAAAACTCCATAAAATGAGAAAAAGGTTTAACAACTATTTATCATATATTAGATTAACAATTTTTTTTTTAAAAAAAAGAGAGAATGTGAAACAAAAGAGAGAATATGAAAAAGAGCTCAGAAAAATATGGGTAGAGAGAACTAGCAGCACATATTAAGATCAACGTGGTGCTTGAATTTCACTAATTACTCATCATTGCAAAAAACATTAAAATTTCCTTCAAATCCAGCATTATAACTAGGGGTGAGCGTTCAATCGAATCAAGTGAAACAATTTTGAGTTAATCAAGTTGACGAGTCCTATTTTATCGTCCTATTATGAGATATTATCTTTTAGGAATATATTGTATATTATTATATATCTTTTAGGCATAAATTTAGGAATATATTATACATCTTTCCTATTTCTACGTGACTATTGTTGTATAAATATTATGTATACTCTTGAGGTCTATCAATAAGATTGAAAGAGATTACCTTATTCTTGTCATGGTATCTGAGCTTGGTGTTTAACACAAAATTTTTCATCATTCTCAATGGTTGCTATTGTTATAGATAACAACCATGGAGCAACACTAATGTAAAACACAATAAGGGCGTACAATTGTCAAGGGGCAACACTTCTTGGTTTTACCATTGAGCGATGATAGTCTCTTCTATCGGTGTTCAGTAATACACAATCTGCTACCAATCAGTTGAATGGTAAGTCCAAGAATAATTGGATTATTGATACGAGGTGTTCAAATCTTGTTATGAATGAGCTTACGTGTTTGATGAATATTAGAGAAGTTGTAGCATGTTCCGTAGAACTCCGTGATGGCCAAACAATGGTGGCTACCCAAGAAGAAATGATTAAATTGATAAGCAAAATTCACTTAAAACATGTTTTTTACGTTCCTAAATTAAACTACAATTTAATTTCGATTTCACTGTTGAATGATGATATGAACTATTTTGTCCAATTTTCTACTAACATGTGTGTTATTCAGGACTTTCATTCGAAGAAGCAGATTGGAGCGGGTGAGAGACAAGACGGACTTTACAACTTCCAACAAGTATCGACATTCAAAGCGGTTTCGATTGAAGCTTGATCCTCTTTGGAACTTTGGCATAGAAGATTGGGTCACCCTTCCAAGAAAGTAGTGAAGTTACTTCCCTATGTTAGTAACTCCAGAGATCATTTAAATAAATCATGCAAAATTTATTATCATGCTTAGCAAACTAGAAATAGCTTTCCAATTAGTGAATAGAAAGCCACTCGTATTTTTGAGTTAGTTCATTATGATTTATGGGGGGTTTTATAACACTCCTTTATCTTGTGGATCTCCTTATTTTTTAACATTGGTTGATGATTTCTCCCAAGCTGTTTGAGTATATCTATTTGTTAATAAAAAGGAGGTTTCCAAGATTTTCAATATCATTTATTGCTATGATTGATCATCAATTTTCTCAACAGATAAAGTTTGTTAGAAGTGATAATGAGACGAACTTAACTGTCTCTAGGATTATTTTCTTACAAATGATATTATTTTTCAAACATCTTGTGTTGGTACTCAACAAAACGAAAGAGTGGAGATGAAACATCAACATATTTTAAATGAGGCTCATACTTTACGTTTCCAAGGAAATTTGCTTATTTTTTTATGGCTGGGGGGAGTGTGTTTTGGCCACTTCTCATCTTATGAATCGAACTCATTTACCTCTTCTTCATGGTAAAACACCCTATGAAATGTTTTTTTGGTAGACTTCATTTGTTTGATGATCTTTGTGTGCTTGGTTTCTTATGTTTTGCTCATAATCAACATTCTAAGAGTGATAAGTTTGCTAGTCGGAGTTAAAAGTGTGTTTTTGTTGGGTATCCTTTTGGCAAAAAGGGTTTGTATTTATATGATATAGATTCTAATAAGTTTTTAATGTCTCGTGATATGAAATTTTTTGGGGATATTTTCTCATATTTGGATGGGAATGCTGCAACCATTGAGCTCGACCATGTCGCTTTGCCATATAAGAGTGTAGACACAATTTTTGATACATATTTTGGTGAGTTAGAGCTACCACAACCCTCAAAAATTCCTCTACTTGTCACGCAACCTATGAGTTTGCCACCTGCGAAATTTTCGACAGTTGTGGTGTCTTCTTCTTCCTCCGATGACACAGTGATACATGGGGCTTTCGGTAATTGTAACATCCCTAACCCGTAACCATTATCGGTTTAGGGTTAAGAGGCATTACCGGATAATCAAAAACTTTTATGGATATTTCATAACTTAATTTGGCAAATCACATCAAAGTGTCCCTTAAATAGGTCTTTGGGACCTTTAACATGCTTTAGATAGGGCTGGGACTAAACCGAACACATACAGAAATTCTCAAAAATTTAAAATTTTTTCTAAGTTACAGAGGTCACACGCCTGTCTGGGTAGGCTGTGTGCCTCCCACGGTCTCAGACACTCCCGTGGGTCTAAGCCGTGTCAAAACAGGGCATACATACTGACTTATCCACACGGCCGTGGACACGCCCGTGTGCCTCACCCGCTATCGCTACTGACTTGCACCATACAACTAGTCACATGCCTGTGTGTCCAGCCCGTGGTCGAGTCTGACTTGCTTTGAAATACAACCATGAAAGACACAGTCGAGCCACACGCCCGTGTGCTCAACCGTGTGGGCAAATATAGGCCATTTGCAAGGCCAAATTGCCACCCACACATTGGGTTATCCCTACAAGCTCATATAATCATCTTTCCATACATCAATGGCAACCAAAACATATCAAATTGTACACCATTTCTAGCCACCTATGAGCTTAACAATCACACCAACTTATAGGCCATATAACTCAATATAGCCACAAACACTTCAAAGTATAATTCATCACAATTTACCATCACTAATATGCTAACTATACATCAATAAGCTCATCATTCATATGACCATTTCATTTGCTATCAAGCTTTGTCAAAACTAAGCATCATAAGACATGACTAGTCATTCATAACACAACCATTTATCTAGCCATATCACATGGCTATGTACATATCTCAAACATATTCCAAAATAACTAGCCTATACATGCCATATTTAACTATATACTCATTCAAAAGTACCAAAGTAGAGTTTGATAGTGTGGTGATGATCCTCGACGATTCCCGAGCCTTTCGTAGCTTTGACGATCTATAAAGCAAAGCAAACGCACATAAAGTAAGCTTTCAAAAGCTTAGTAAGCCATATACAAGTAAACTTAACATAAAAAGCACATAATCACATTGATACAATGTCATAAATATTTCTTATTTGCAATTTTCATAACATGTTCTTTAGCTTATTTGTTTAGCCATAGATTGCTAACATACCACATCTCAAAGCATCACTTATGCTCATAGCACATTCAAACATATATCACATATTATCTCATTAAATCTATACACATATTCATTTTGGTAAGTTCATATATACACTTACCTTTCATACACATACATAGTGTACCTTTCAAACGTACCTGACTCGTTTATACATTGCACGTAGTCATTCATTTCTCAGATTTTCCCGTTGAACTGTTCGGAATCAAATAGGAAGCTCAGAATACTTAGAATGGTCGTACAATGCCAACGTCCTAGACGTGGTCTTACATCTAACCAGATATCGATGCCACTGTCCCAAACAGGGTCTTACACGAATCAATACGATGCTAATGTCCAAGACATGGTCTTACATGTAAATCTCAAATCGATGCCAATGTCCCAGACATGGTCTTACACGATATCACATATCAGAAACCTATGTCATGACATACGTAATCCTATCTATTCCTGGGTTCGTATGAGACTTTTTCGGACGAGGACACCATGTCGATACTATCTCAGATTTCATATACTAATCATCTTATAAACATTCATCACTAAGAATTTTCATATGAACATACATATATCAATAAAAATACATTTATTTGTATATAGACTTACCTCGGATTCGGATAACGTACGGACTCGACTATTCAATCACTTTCGACTTTCCACGATCTAAATTTGTTTTCTTCGGTTCTTGATCTATACATATTCAAATTTAATCCATTTATTCACCAAATCATTCAATTCAATCCAAAAACACATATTTAGGGCAATTTACAAATTGGCCCTCAGATTTTTACATTTTGACATTTTAGTCCTTATTTCACAAAATCACAAAATACACATAATTTACATACACCATGCTTAGGCTGAATTTTACCCATGCTCATATAAGTCCATACATTTCATTTATTTCACATTTTAGTCCCTCAAAATATTATTTTCTCAATTAAGTCCAAATTACTCAAAATCATCAAAAATTCAAAGACAAACTATGTTAATCTAACACATATTTCATATTTCATCATCAAACATCACAAAGCTCATGAATTCATCAATGACACTTTTCAAAATCTTCATCAATTCACAAAATTGAAGCATGGGTTTTGAAGAACACCAAGCAACGATCACAAAAACGTAAAAATTATCAAAAACTAAAACAAAACATACCTTGAATCAAGCTCAAACCTAGCCGAAACCTAGCTTGTTCTTTTCTTTCTTTTCTTTGATATTTTCGGCAATATAGATAATGATAATGGCTTGTTTTTGTGTTTTGTTTTAAGTATAATTACCTTAATAATATAACTCCAATTTTAACCTTTTAATATAACATATACATCATCTACATTTAATGTTCTTACAGTCCATTAGCTAATATAATGGCTAATTTCCACTTTAAGGACTTCATATAATAAGAATAATAACAATTCGACACTTATAAAATTAAAAGGCCACTTTTAGCATATAAGATAGTATGCTAGAAATGAGATTGAATTGGGTTGATATGATGAACATTTTGATGTGTTTTTGCTATTGATACATGGAAAGATGTTCAATTGTGCTTGTAGGGATGACCCTTGTGTGGGTGGCAAATTGGCCTTGAAAATGGCCCACGGGCTAGACACACGGGCATGTGACTGGCCATGTGGTGAAGTCAGTAGCGACCACGGGTAAGGCACATGGGCGTGTCCACAGCCGTGTGGACAAGTTAGTATGTATACCCTATTTTGACACGGCTTAGACACACAGGCGTGTTGAGGCTGTGGGAGGCACACGGCCTACCCACACGGGCGTGTGACCTCGGCAATTTTGAAAAATGTTTAAATTTCTAAAAATTTTTGTACGTGTTCGGTTTAGTCCCGAACCCTTTCTAAACAGTGTTTAAGGTCTGTAGACCTCGATAAGGGACTATATGTTCGTAATTGCATATGATTGATTGTTGATTGACTTGGTGTTGATTAAATGGATATGAAGTGTTTCGAATGTTCGGTAATGCCTTTTAACCCTAGTCCGGCGACGGTTACGGGTTAGGGGTGTTACAAATTCTGGATTCCTCGTAACACAGATTCGATCTCGAAATCTCAAGCAATCATTATCATCACCTCAAAATTCAGAATCAGAATTCGAATCACACTGAGCTCGTTTCGCTAGCATTTCGTTATCAATTTTCTAAGCGTCACATATTTGTTGTAAGAACAACGATTTCGCTTTCAATTCCACGAAAATTGAACCATCATCAGACAGGTCCAAATGAGCATTCATAACACACAATGCAAACAGTGATTTCTGGCTCAGTGCATCAGCAACAACATTTGCCTTACCAGGATGATAATCTATCATAAGCTCGTAATTTTTCAACAGCTCTAACCATCTTCTCTGTCGCAGATTCAAGTCTTTTTGAGTCATTAGGTACTTCAAACTTTTATGATCTGATAACATGTGGCATTTCTCACCAAAAAGATAATGACGCCAAATCTTTAATGTAAAAACAATTGCAGCTAGTTCAAGATCGTGTGTGGAATAGTTCTTTTCATGCGGCTTCAATTATCTCGAGGCATAAGGTATAACTTTGCCTTCCTGCATCAAAACACATCCCAGACCATTCAATGAAGCATCACTGTAAATCACGAATTCTTTACCCGATTCTAGTTGTACCAAAACTGTAACACCCCTTACCCGTGTTCGAAGCCGGAATCGGATACGAGGCATTACCTAACTCAACTTGCTTAAATATGATGTTACGCCCTATGAAATTTCATTTCATCTTAAAAACTTTTCATTCAAATCCATAACATACTCATCCTAGGCCTACGAGGCCTTAAACATAGGCCTACGAGGCCTTAAACATACTCCGGGAAGGTTTCGGGAATTAATCGAAAACCTTTATGCACTTAGAAATTTTTTTTGCCTAAACAATGTGTGCCCTTGAGACATGCCCGTGTTTTTCACCCGTGGTCGACATTGACTTATTTCACACGCCCGGACACACGCTCGTGTCCCTCACACGGCCTCGACATGCCCGTGTCTTTGCCCGTGTGCCAAAACCTTGGCATTCTGTTTATGACGTCATCATCTCACTATGGTCACACGGCCAAGGCACACGCCCGTGTCCTTAGACCGCGTGTGGAATTAAATTCTTAACTTCAGGTGCAGACTTCACACGGCATGGGCACACACCCATGTTCCTGGCCGTACCTCCCACATGGCAGAGACACACAGCCTAACAAATTACCCAAAATCCTATACATGATATACTCAAAATAAATCTAATTTGGCTATACCAAAAGTGGTCGATAATGTGATCCCCAACTCTGACGTCAGCAACTTCTCGAGTTAACTTGGCAATACTACAGGGAAAAAGGAAATGAGAGGGGTAAGCATAAAACTTAGTAAGTTTGCATGAAAATAAATAGCAACAATAAGCTCATAATGACATCAATCCATAGCATTAGATAACCATACCAAGTCATAAGCACTTTGCCATACTTACTCATACTTGTTCTTATGTAGAACATACCATGCCATATATCGTAAACTTTCCTCGTGAATTTCTCACGGGTACCTGTATTCACTCATTCACATGACTTTAATTGTAACACCCCCTACCCGTATCTGTTGCCGGAATAGGGTACGGGGCATTACCGGAGTTTACTGAACGTTTTCGAATAGTTATGATTCATGTATTATTCATATTCTGAAAAAAATCATAACGTCCCTCTATTGTGCCCTTGGAATCATAGGGAATTTTCTGCAAAATCCTAAAATTTTCCTACATTGGTTAGTGTATTTTAATATTGACAAACTTATTTTCTCAACATGTCTCACTTGAATTTATTACTTGTCCTAATATACATAATTTTCCTTGTATCAACGTTTCAAAGATAGTCTCATATTTACATGTCATGATGCATATCATTCTCTTGCTGTTTCTTCATAAATAAAATTATTCAATTCATTATGACAATATTTCATGTACCATCATTTTCATGAGTTTAGTGTATATTTATTCCAGTAGTAGTTCATAATCTTGAATATGCATAATTATCAAGCAAGTTTCACATACATGTATTTTTCCATGGCATATTTCAATATATCAAATAATTATCACCTCTATATATTTCAAGTTCAATTTCATGATTTCAAGTACTTGCCATTTTCTGTATTTATCCCGTTGAATTTCTTGGAATTTCGATAGATTTCCAATAGTACACTTATAGTGTACAATCCCGGGTCCGTCAATTCGTACACATATAGGTATACCCTTTTTCCAAAGAGCACACTCCCGCGAACCTCATCCTTATAGCGGGATTACCAGTCCAGGCTAAATCCCCTGTAAGAGAGCACACTCTCGCAAACCACATTTCTTACAGCGAGATTACCAGTCCAGGCTAAATCCCCTGTAACATATGCTCAAAGAGTATTGTCGGGATTACCAGTCCAGGCTAAATCCCCTGAAACGACAATTACTCTATTGAGCTTGGATCTGAATTACCAGTCCAGGCTAAATTCAGACCCTAATTCGGATTACCTGTCCAGGCTAAATCCATTTTCCACATATTCTTCGGGAGGGTTATATCAGGATCACCCGTCTGAGCTTGATCCTTTTCACACATATTCTTCGAGAGGGCTTATATCAGGATAGGATCACCCGTCCGGGCTAGATCCTTTTTACCATCAATTCCTTTTTAGAGATCCATCGAATTTTCCTTTCATTCAACTGGGATTTCTTCCCCTTTTTATCAAATATATCAATGTTTCATCAACTTTCATACAATGAACATTCAAATCATATTCACATCAATAAGATACATTTCAAGCATTTAAGAATATAATTCAAGTTGCACGAACTTACCTCGTTGCTTGTTCATGTTTATAGTTTCACTAATCCGATGTCTTTTCTTTTCCAAGCTCAAGTCTCATATTTGAGTCATTCGGATCTTTATAAATAAATTTGATCATCATTTTCATTCGTTTCATATTCTGATACATTCAATTAATGCTTTAGGCAAAATTTCCATTTTGCCCCTAAGCTTTTAATTAATGACGATTTAATCCTTAGGTTCAGAAAAATAAAATTCTTATAATTTAATCATTGTTTCAAGCCTAATTATTCTCATATATATTGATAATAGCCCATGAATTCTATGAGATATCAGAATTTTCCATAATTTCAACACTTTTCAATTTAATCCCTAAAACATGTTTTCACCCGATCTTGATCTAAATTAATAATTTCATTCAATTTTATAATTTAAATAATAAAATAATTCATTTCATGCAATTTGGTCATTTCTGACATTTTTACAAAATTGCCCATAAAGTTTTACTTTTATTCAATTTAGTCCCTAAGCCTAGAACAAGCAAATTAGCCATGCTAGTAATATTCATATATATTTTCCTCCTCCTCCTCTCCATTCCACATCCTTAATTTATATAACATGCTTATAAGCAACATTATCTATGATTTCACTATTTACTCATAAATTTATTCAAAGCTGTCCATTTGCGTCATAATCACTAAATTATTTATATATTGAGCTACAAAATTCCAATTTAAGTTCTGCTTGATGTTTTAAAAACTAGACTCACATATATTCTTACCATAAAATTTTCAGAATTTTTGGTTTAGCCAATAAGTACAGTTTATTCTTTAAAGTCACCCTTGTTCCGCTATCTGACAATTCTGACCCTTCTTCACTAAAAATTAATTGTCTCATGGTACAGAATTTGGATAATGTTACTGTTTGTTTCTTTTGAAAATAGACTAATTAAGGATTCTAATAACATAAATTATAACCCATAATTATTTTCTCCAATTTTTGATGATTTTCCAAATTCAGAACAAGGGAATCCTAAATCATTCTGACCTTGTCTCACAAAACCTATTATATCTCATGATTTACAATTCCATTGCTTACACCATTTCTTCTATAAGAAAATAAACTCAATAAGCTTTAATTCCATATTTTATTAATCCTCTAATTCGATTTATAAAATTTTTGGTGATTTTTCAAAATTAGACTACTGCTGTTGTCCAAAATTATTTTAGTGCAAAATGTTATTTATCAAGTTTGTAACACCTTTATTTCCTTTCTCTACAATATTTCCCATCACTTTCTCTTATTTTCTTTCACTAACATTTCAAGAACATAAAACCTTATATAAGAAAACTCTACATTAACATCATTTCCATGCTTTTTCCACAATATAAAACTTAAAAATATATTGAAATCTTGGTGTTCTTACCTTGTCTTATTGATTTCAATCTTTACTTGATTTTCTCTCTCCTCCAGCTTCTATTTCTTTAATCAAACTTGATATTCTTGCTCCCCATAGTCTCCTTGTCATCTTTCTCTCTTGATGGCTATGGTAATTCTTTTGAATTCTAAGTGAAAATGGTGGATTTTTTGGTGAAAGGACCAATTTGTAAAGAAAGCAAAACTTTCTTTCTTTCTCTCTTCTTCTCACATAGGTTCATGGGAAAGAAGATCATAATTCTTCATCTTTCCTTCCTTATATACTAATAAATAATAACAAAATAATAATAAAATATCTCATTAAAATATTAATAAAATAATATTTATCTAATTAAATAATTATAAAATATCATCAACATCATCATTACTTTCTAGATTTCTCCGTCTTCCAATTGACCATTTTTTCCTCTGTGATCTTTTAAAATTCCATCATTGAAACAGCACATAATTTGGTAAAATTATGATTTAGTCCCTCATAATTCTTTACCTATTCAATTTGGTCCTAATCCATCCATTTTCCTTAGTTTCTAGATCATTCTGCCCTTAAAATATATTCACTATTGGTCCTTCAACTTTTTCATATTTACACTTTAACCCCTCAAATTTTGATTATTTACTCTTTGTAACATCCCGAATTAGGGCCTAGTCGGACAGTGGTTTCGGGACCACAAATCCGACGTAAGAAAATTATTTTTATTATATTTTTTATGGTCTACAATTCACGGAACGATTTCGTGAAAATTCCGTTCGAAAATTTTGACGTTTGGCAACTCAATTTAGTCAAAAGGACTAATTGTAAAAGGTGAAAAACTTGAGTTCTAGAAGTTAGAGGTGTCAAATTGCTATGAAAATTTAAAGTAGAGGTTCTTAAATGGTAATTAGACCATTGGTTAAATTGTTGGACAAAAATGGATATGGTATGTTAGATAAGATATTTTTTTTGTAAGGGCATTTTAGTCCTTTTGTAAATTAAATGAATTAAAAACAAAATTAAAATGCCAAATTTGTCCATCTTCTTCATATGGACGAAATTTACCAAGAAGACATGGCTAGGGTTTTCTTAACTTTCCAAGCTCATGGTAAGTCCGTTCTAGCCCCGTTTTTCAAGTTATTTACGGTTTTGGAGTCCCGATAGCTCGATGTAGCTTATGCTACTAATAATTCATGCTAGGGTTCATCTTTGGAAAATTACCCATAGGTGAAAAGTGTGTATTTTTATGTTTTATGGTAGAATATGAAGCTTGAAATTATGTTAAACAACTTTTACTAAGCGATTTTAAGTGAAAACGAGTAAAACGACATAATCGGTAAAAAGACCTAATGTCCATAAGTGTATGTTAGAGTAAGAATTTGATGTTTCCATAGAAGGTAAAAATGATCAGCATGTTATAAAACATAGGAATAAGGGCTGAAGTTTAATTTTCGAGTATTGGGGCAAAAGTATAAATATGTAAAAGTTTAGGGGCAAAATTATAATTTTGCAAAAGTTTGAGTTAGGGACTGTTTTGAGTCGTACATTAATTAAATAAGTGAAATGTGATGTTTTAGACCCCGAAAAACGAGATTTAGACCTAGAACGGGAGGAAAATCAAAAATTGAGAAAGTTGGTAAATTACCGTTTTTGGATCCGAGGTAAGTTGGTGTGTAAATAATAATGCAATAATGTCGTAATGTATGTTTGAAACCTAAATTGTGGTATTAAATTGATTTTGCTGAATTGCATGTTTTGTATATTATGTTGGTGAATTGATTTAATAATCATGTTTATGATAAAAGGTGACATAGGTGACATGGAAAATGGGTCGAAATGTTGTGCTTAAAGGTGTTTTCTATGACTATGGTTATTATGTGAAATGGAAAGTTGATATGTAAATAATGCATTTATTTTACTTTTTCATAATTATTTTTGCTAGATTATGGAAATCATTGGGTGATAACTATAATATGAAAAAGTATGGAATGTGAAATTCTCGATTGAACCTTCGGAAAACCGAGA
>CM016615.1:52991944-53392120 GCA_005393395.2 Gossypium australe | reverse complement strand
AATGGGCCTTAGGCATAGTAGCGTTTAAATTTTTGGAGAACAAGAGATCGGCTTAAATGCTAGTTAGACCCATTGGATAAGTGATTTTGGAAGGTTAGAGGGCTTCTATGAAGTCCCGGGATCAAATATTGGCTTTGGGGAAATTTTGGTTTTAGGTGAAAAAAAACCTGGAAGTTGGCAGATATGCCTTAAGAATAAAATATGGAGAAAATAACACAAGTGGAGTGTGTGGTGTAGTGGCAAAGTGATGCCACATAAGAGACAAGGGGGTGATGCCACAAGGAAGGGAGGAGGTCCAAGGTTCAAGTCTTGGCTTTTGCATTTTGGTTTCTTTTTGCTTGGACCTTAGAATTTGGCCCATAGTTTATATTTAGTTGCGCATG
Source organism: Gossypium australe (assembly GCA_005393395.2). Taxonomy (NCBI): domain Eukaryota; kingdom Viridiplantae; phylum Streptophyta; class Magnoliopsida; order Malvales; family Malvaceae; genus Gossypium; species Gossypium australe. The sequence continues at coordinate 53,391,737 of CM016615.1, read as the reverse complement.
GTTTAAGACACAAGAGGAGCTTGTGGACAAGTGGTTAGCGGCATGGATTATGTTCCAGGGGAGCCTAGGTTCGAATCTCATGAGAAGCAAGGGAGTATTTATTTTGCGGATTGGACGACAAGAGTTTCAGTTGAATTTAAACTCTACTGACGAAGGGATCCCACATCGGAAAGACACAAAGAAGGAAGGTAAAGAGCTAGCTATATAAGGAGCATCCTAGGAGGAGAGTAAACACATCTTGGAGGGCGTTTGGGCACAAGAGTGGTCGGAGCGCGGATTAGCCCCAGAGTCCTATCAGGTGTGTAACTCTCTCTACTCTAGCTGTAGAGCGGCAAATGCCGAAATGCCGGTTATACGGCATTAGTAGCCACACGAGCGTGCGAGCGCATGTGTGGGGCTTCGACGCGATAGTTGAGGCCATCAGTAGTATTCTCGTGGGTTGGGGCTGCTTGGGCCTCGATGGGCCGAAGTGGGCCCAATGGGCCTGTGGGCCCATATGAGTAAATTGCATGATTGGTTAGTATATGTTGAACTAGACTAGGTGAAAGTTATATACGTGGCTAGATTCGTGTTAGGTGGGCCACACGAGCGTGTGGGCCCGGATGGGCCGAAATTGGGTTTTAGGCCCAATCGTCCGGTACAACCGGAAATGGTAGCTGAGTCGCTAGTGGTGACATTAGGCCTTCGAAAAGGCCATTTTAGTTGTGAATTTACGAAAATACCCTTAGTAGGTAAAATTACGATTATACCCTTAGAGGTTGATTAGCATGATTATGTTGTTTAGTTTTGGCCGATTGTAGGGGAAGGCTTGATCTCGCATATCTCGGGTTGTGGCTAGTGCTCGAAAAGTGTTAAGGAAGGGGGATCTAGTGCGTTACATCTTGATCTACGGGATTTGATAGTCGCATTAGTAACCAGGTGTGTAAACTAACATACTTCTTGCTTTGTATATGTTTGATAAACTGATTGATTGGTAAAACCGAAACAGTATGGTTGAGTGATATGATACCCTATGGGGTATGTGCACGGATTCAGGTAAGTCCGTTTCATTATGAGTACTGTTATTGATACATGATGTCATGATTTATGATGTATGTGCTATGAGATGCAACGTTAAACATGTTTGCATGATTTTGAATACTATACATGAGTTGGTATGATGATGGGTGATATGAGAGGAGGGGGCAGTGATATTTTGTGCTGACGAGCACCAGTGTTTTGGTAACACACTTTGTGACTTTGGGTCACCAGAGGTTTGGCACCTCCAGAGGTTTGGTACCTCAGCGTCTCGTCCCTGTGGTTAACACCACCGTGGGTTGGCCCCACTTGTGAGATACGGGATTGACGCCAGTGATTTGGTATCACACGATGGGTTGGCCCCATCACTCGATTATTGTGACTACGGTCACCAGTGGTTTGGTACCACATTTGTGTCTTTGGGACACCAGAGGTTTGGCACCTCATTGCGACTCGTCCCTGTGGTTAACACCACCGTGGGTTGGCCCCACTTGAGATATGGGATCGTCTGCTAGTGATTTGGTATCACACGATGGGTTGGCCCCATCATTGGATTCGTGACTTCGGTCACCAGTGCTTTGGTAGCACATTGTGTCTTTGGGACACCAGTGGTTTGGTACCACATTGACGGATATTGTGTCTTTGGGACACCAGTGTTTTGGTAACACATTGTGACTATATGTCACCAGTGGTTTGGCACCACCAGTGGTTTGGTACCACATGGGGTAGAAAAGGTGAATGGATGGTTAGGAGTGGGTACATATTAATTGGATGCATGATGATTATGTTATGTTTGCATATGATGTTTTGCTAATCCGGGAAAAAGGGTTGCACACTGAGTCTTGGTGACTCACCTTTTTCCTTTAACCATTTCAGGTATTGCATAAAGCTGGACCGGGATCGGAGAGGACAAGGTGGCCCATGCCGAAGATGATGATTTAATATTTTATGCTTGGTTTTGATATAAGTACTTTATTTGAATTATTGGGTTGTAATAAAGGCCATTTTATTATTTTGGTATTACTTTAACCATGGTTTATCTGATTTGGATTTCTATGTGAAAATGGTTTTAATTCCAGTACCCTATTTATAAAAGTATGTTTAATAAAGTATTTTCAGACAATTTGTAACTTCTAAAGTTTGCATATTGCTTTAAATGAACATGGTTTTCAAAAATTGAATTCTTTCATGCTTTATGCTAAGTTAATAAAGATTTTCATCCGACTTTCCCCAGTGACATAACCAGATTCGGTCGTAGCGAATGGGCCGGGTTTGGGGATGTTACAGTTTGGTATCAGAGCCCGGTTCAAAACTCGGCTTTGAGGGTTTTGGGCCCGAAACAGTTTTCAAAATGGGCTTTTCGAAATGTGGGCTTTTATAAAAAGTTTTCAGGTTATTCTGGCATGGCACCTGTGTCTCCGGCCCGAAGTCCACCAGGTAAGTACTTCTAGCTCTTGAAGTGTTTTATTTGTATGATTTATTATGGGCTTTTATGGGAACGTAGATTAGTGAACTAGGATCTGCTGAACCCTAGGACTAGTCTACTCAAACACATGCATAAGACTTAAGGCTACTAAACAAACCTGTGAAGTAAGTCACCGAGTTAAGGTGTGGCAACCACTGTACGCATGTTGAGGATTGGTATTCAGTAAGAGCTTGGTATTTAAGCAGTCCTAGCGACTCACCTCCTCTTTACTCGAATCCTACCTGGTGCGTAGCTACGGTTCACCTTAACCAAGAAGACTTGTTCATAGGCTAAACCAAGTATTAAAACCCGAAAGGGATTAGCCTTACTGTTTTAAAACCCTTAGTTTTAAAACTTTCAAACTTACCCCTTTGGTTTGTAAACCTTAAATCTGATTTTGAAAGACGTTTTCTCGATTTACCAAAATTTCCAAAATGCCCCTAGTGGCAAAATTACTAAAATGCCCCTGACTTTCAAGATTTCCGGTTTAACTCCAATTTTAATAAAATTTCCCTACTTTGCAAAAGTATACAAAAATGCTATTTTCAAGATACCCTGATTTGAAAATTTACAAAATTACCCCTGATGAACAAAATTACCAAAATGCCCTTGGTTTCTAAATTTTCATAATTCCCTCGATTTTTACTAAAATGTTTTTACTAAAATGTTCTTACATTATGAAAATATCAAAAACTTCTGTTTTACAAATATCGAGATATCCTGATTTGGGAAATTTACGAAAATGCCCTTAACGTCCCCAATTACTGAAATAACCCCGATTTCTGAAATTGTTACAACACATCTGGTTTGAAAAACAAATTTTTCAAGATGACCCCTGAGATTTTGTAAACTTTGAAATATCTTTAATTTGAAAACTATTTTCAAATTGACCCTGAGTTATTACCGAAATACCCCTATAGGAAAATGTCGAAATTACCCCTGGGTTGGGAATGCTCAAGAAAGTGACATGGATGAATGAATGTGTCTTTAGTGAAGTATGTGAATGTTTGAATTAGAACAGAAAACTTGAGATGAAACTTTGATTGCTCGAAAGAACGACTCCCAGAAACTTCTGTTCATAAAATTTGCTCGTGGATAAAACAGTGGAACAAAATTTCTAATGCATAAAACTTTTAATCAGATTAAATCGCGACGCTAGATATGAGTTCTAGGGGACGTGGTTGTCGCGGACGTGGTCAAGGTGGAATGACAGCTTTATTAAGATCAGAGTGCGCAGCAAGAGCGTAGTGTGGTAGGTTAGGATGTGCGACTGTTAGTTAGTTGGAAATTTCGAGGACGAAATTTCTTTAAGGAGGGTAGATTTGTAACATCCCAAAATTGGGCCTAGGAGAATTGAGCCCAATGGGCCTTAGGCATAGTAGCGTTTAAATTTTTGGAGAACAAGAGATCGGCTTAAATGCTAGTTAGACCCATTGGATAAGTGATTTTGGAAGGTTAGAGGGCTTCTATGAAGTCCCGGGATCAAATATTGGCTTTGGGGAAATTTTGGTTTTAGGTGAAAAAAAACCTGGAAGTTGGCAGATATGCCTTAAGAATAAAATATGGAGAAAATAACACAAGTGGAGTGTGTGGTGTAGTGGCAAAGTGATGCCACATAAGAGACAAGGGGGTGATGCCACAAGGAAGGGAGGAGGTCCAAGGTTCAAGTCTTGGCTTTTGCATTTTGGTTTCTTTTTGCTTGGACCTTAGAATTTGGCCCATAGTTTATATTTAGTTGCGCATGGTTTAAGACACAAGAGGAGCTTGTGGACAAGTGGTTAGCGGCATGGATTATGTTCCAGGGGAGCCTAGGTTCGAATCTCATGAGAAGCAAGGGAGTATTTATTTTGCGGATTGGACGACAAGAGTTTCAGTTGAATTTAAACTCTACTGACGAAGGGATCCCACATCGGAAAGACACAAAGAAGGAAGGTAAAGAGCTAGCTATATAAGGAGCATCCTAGGAGGAGAGTAAACACATCTTGGAGGGCGTTTGGGCACAAGAGTGGTCGGAGCGCGGATTAGCCCCAGAGTCCTATCAGGTGTGTAACTCTCTCTACTCTAGCTGTAGAGCGGCAAATGCCGAAATGCCGGTTATACGGCATTAGTAGCCACACGAGCGTGCGAGCGCATGTGTGGGGCTTCGACGCGATAGTTGAGGCCATCAGTAGTATTCTCGTGGGTTGGGGCTGCTTGGGCCTCGATGGGCCGAAGTGGGCCCAATGGGCCTGTGGGCCCATATGAGTAAATTGCATGATTGGTTAGTATATGTTGAACTAGACTAGGTGAAAGTTATATACGTGGCTAGATTCGTGTTAGGTGGGCCACACGAGCGTGTGGGCCCGGATGGGCCGAAATTGGGTTTTAGGCCCAATCGTCCGGTACAACCGGAAATGGTAGCTGAGTCGCTAGTGGTGACATTAGGCCTTCGAAAAGGCCATTTTAGTTGTGAATTTACGAAAATACCCTTAGTAGGTAAAATTACGATTATACCCTTAGAGGTTGATTAGCATGATTATGTTGTTTAGTTTTGGCCGATTGTAGGGGAAGGCTTGATCTCGCATATCTCGGGTTGTGGCTAGTGCTCGAAAAGTGTTAAGGAAGGGGGATCTAGTGCGTTACATCTTGATCTACGGGATTTGATAGTCGCATTAGTAACCAGGTGTGTAAACTAACATACTTCTTGCTTTGTATATGTTTGATAAACTGATTGATTGGTAAAACCGAAACAGTATGGTTGAGTGATATGATACCCTATGGGGTATGTGCACGGATTCAGGTAAGTCCGTTTCATTATGAGTACTGTTATTGATACATGATGTCATGATTTATGATGTATGTGCTATGAGATGCAACGTTAAACATGTTTGCATGATTTTGAATACTATACATGAGTTGGTATGATGATGGGTGATATGAGAGGAGGGGGCAGTGATATTTTGTGCTGACGAGCACCAGTGTTTTGGTAACACACTTTGTGACTTTGGGTCACCAGAGGTTTGGCACCTCCAGAGGTTTGGTACCTCAGCGTCTCGTCCCTGTGGTTAACACCACCGTGGGTTGGCCCCACTTGTGAGATACGGGATTGACGCCAGTGATTTGGTATCACACGATGGGTTGGCCCCATCACTCGATTATTGTGACTACGGTCACCAGTGGTTTGGTACCACATTTGTGTCTTTGGGACACCAGAGGTTTGGCACCTCATTGCGACTCGTCCCTGTGGTTAACACCACCGTGGGTTGGCCCCACTTGAGATATGGGATCGTCTGCTAGTGATTTGGTATCACACGATGGGTTGGCCCCATCATTGGATTCGTGACTTCGGTCACCAGTGCTTTGGTAGCACATTGTGTCTTTGGGACACCAGTGGTTTGGTACCACATTGACGGATATTGTGTCTTTGGGACACCAGTGTTTTGGTAACACATTGTGACTATATGTCACCAGTGGTTTGGCACCACCAGTGGTTTGGTACCACATGGGGTAGAAAAGGTGAATGGATGGTTAGGAGTGGGTACATATTAATTGGATGCATGATGATTATGTTATGTTTGCATATGATGTTTTGCTAATCCGGGAAAAAGGGTTGCACACTGAGTCTTGGTGACTCACCTTTTTCCTTTAACCATTTCAGGTATTGCATAAAGCTGGACCGGGATCGGAGAGGACAAGGTGGCCCATGCCGAAGATGATGATTTAATATTTTATGCTTGGTTTTGATATAAGTACTTTATTTGAATTATTGGGTTGTAATAAAGGCCATTTTATTATTTTGGTATTACTTTAACCATGGTTTATCTGATTTGGATTTCTATGTGAAAATGGTTTTAATTCCAGTACCCTATTTATAAAAGTATGTTTAATAAAGTATTTTCAGACAATTTGTAACTTCTAAAGTTTGCATATTGCTTTAAATGAACATGGTTTTCAAAAATTGAATTCTTTCATGCTTTATGCTAAGTTAATAAAGATTTTCATCCGACTTTCCCCAGTGACATAACCAGATTCGGTCGTAGCGAATGGGCCGGGTTTGGGGATGTTACATGTGGCGTCACTTGCATGGGCTTTAAGTGGCGCCTTGCAACCACTTAACCAAGCCTATTTGTATGTCATATTTCACCTACAATTTCTTTTAAGGCCACCTTGCTTCAGTTCCCTCTTTTAAACTTAAAACTCAATATTTTCTAAGGCATTTCCCCTACATTTCAAGGTTCACAATATACATAGATCACATTCAGAACATTCATAAACATGCTATTTCACACAATTTAGCAATAATGCATAAGCCATAATCCAGAATATTACAGTTCTACCCCCCTTAAAATAATTTCGTCCTCGAAATTACCTGGCTGAAATAAGTGAGGGTATTGCTGCCGCATTGCTTCTTCTGGCTCCGACGAAGCTTCTTCCGATCCATGATTTCTCCATAACACTTTGACTAGAGGAACTGACTTCATTCGTAACACTTTCACATCTCGCTCCAAGATCTGAATCGGCTCCTCCTCGTAAGACAAATCTGGCCTTAGCTCCACTTCTTCAACCGAAACCACATGAGATGGATCCGATCGATAACGACGTAGCATAGAAACATGGAATACGTCGTGCATCTGCTTCAACTCTGGTGGCAACTCTAACTGATATGCCACTGGTCCAACTCGCTTCAACACTCGATAAGGTCCTATAAACCTTGGACTTAACTTCCCTTTGCGACCAAATCTCATCACCTTCTTCCAAGGCGAAACTTTAAGAAACGCGTGATCTCCCATATTAAATTCTATTTCCTTTCGTTTTAGATCTGCGTACGATTTCTGCCTATCAGATGCTTCCTTCAACCGAGCTCGAATTATCTCAACCTTTTCCTCCGATTCTGCCATAATTTCGGGACCCAGAACTCGACATTCCCCTAATTCTGTCCAACACGTAGGAGTGCGACACTTTCGTCCATACAACGCTTCATATGGTGCCATCCGAATGCTAGCTTGATAGCTGTTGTTGTACGCAAATTCCGCTAAAGGCAAATATTCCTTCCAACTTCCTCTAAAATCCATCACACAGCCTCTCAACATATCCTCTAACACTTAGATTACCCATTCAGACTGCCCGTCAGACTGTGGATGAAATGCCGTAGTGAAATCCAACTTGGTGCCTAAAGCTTGATGTAGCGCCTTCCAAAACCGAGAAGTAAACCTTGGGTCTCTATCTGAGATAATCGACACCGGCACTCTGTGCAACCTCACAATCTCCGCTACATACAACTTTGCCAACTTCTGTAACGAATAATCAACTCGCACGGGTAAGAAATGCGCTGACTTTGTCAATCGATCCACTATCACCCATACCGAGTCCTTCTTAGTAGGCGTAAGGGGAAACCCACTAACGAAGTCCATGGTGATTCGCTCCCACTTCCACTGTGGAATCTTAATCGGCTGAAGCAATCCTGACGGAACTTGGTGTTCAGCCTTAACTTGCTGACACGTCAAGCACTTGCTGACAAATTCTGTAACTTCCCTCTTAAGACCAAGCCACCAAAACTGTTCCCTTAGATCTCTGTACAACTTACTTCCTCCAGGATGCATTGCATAAGGGCTACTATGCGATTCCTGAAGAATTCTCTGTCTTAGCTCCTGATCCTTAGGCATACAGACCTTACCCTTGAAGCACAATACTCCCTCGTCATTAATACCATAATCCTTCAACTCCTCATTCTGTACTTGCTGTAGCTTAGCGCTTAAATCATCATCAACCAACTGTCCCTCTTTTACTTCGTTCAACCACGTCGGCCTAACTTGCAGCTCTGCCAGCAGACTTCCATCATCATACAAGCTCAGATGTGCAAACATCGCCCTCAGATCCGACACTACTTTCCGACTTAGGGCATCTGCCACTACATTCGCCTTGCCCAGAGATACTCTATCGAACAATCATAGTCCTTCAGTAGTTCGACCCATCTTCGCTGTCTCAGGTTCAACTCCTTCTGAGTCAACAAATACTTAAGACTCTTGTGGTCCGTGTAGATCACCGACTTTTCACCATAAAGATAGTGCTTCCACACCTTAAGAGCAAAGACCACTGCCGCCAATTCCAAATCGTGAGTCGGGTAGTTAACCTCGTGTGGCCTTAATTGTCGAGACGCATAAGCGACTACTTTCCCATCTTGCATCAATACGCATCCCAATCCTGTATGAGAAGCGTCACAATACACCAAGAAATCCTTTCCTGCCTCAGGCTGAATCAAGACCAGAGCTTCAGTTAAGACCCTCTTGAGCTTCTCAAAGCTCTCTTATTGCTTTTATGTCCATACAAAAGGCACTTCCTTCCTCAACAACTTCGTCAAAGGTGCGGCTATTGATGAGAACCCTTCTACAAACCTTCTGTAGTAGCCTGCCAATCCCAAGAAGCTACGAACCTCAGCCACTGACTTAGGTGGTTTCTAATCCAACACTGCCTCAATCTTTCTAGGATCCACCCTTATTCCTTCTGCAGACACCACATGTCCTAAGAATGCCACTTCCTTAAGCCAAAATTCACACTTGCTGAATTTGGCATAGAGCTTCTTCTCCCTCAACACTTGTAACACCATCCGGAGATGCTCATCATGTTCCTCCTCAGATTTGGAGTATACCAGAATGTCGTCGATAAACACCACGACGAACCTATCCAAGTATGGTTGAAAAACCCGGTTCATCATATCCATGAACGCAGCTGGGGCGTTCGTCAAACCAAACGGCATTACCACGAACTCAAAATGCCCATACCTTGTCTGAAAAGCTGTCTTATTGATATCCACCTCCTTCACTTTAAGCTGATGATATCCAGACCTTAGATCGATCTTTGAGAAAACCGCTGCCCCCTTAAGCTGATCGAACAAGTCGTCAATCCTCGGTAAAGGATACTTGTTCTTGATGGTCAGCTTGTTCAACTGACGATAATCTATGCACATACGCATAGTTCCGTCCTTCTTCTTCACAAACAAGACCGGTGCTCCCCATGGAGACACACTGGGTCGGATAAACCCTCGATCAAGCAGTTCTTGGATTTGAGCCTTAAGCTCAACCAACTCCTTGGGCGCCATTCTGTACGGAGTGATTGACACAGGAGCTGTTCCAGGCAGCAGATCAATTCCAAACTCCACTTCCCTATCTGGGGGTATTCCAGGCAATTCCTCCGGAAAGACATCCACAAATTCCCTTACTGTTCGAACTCCACTAACACCTCCTTCCTTCGTATCCAACGTACTAACAAAAGCCAAGAATGCCTTGCATCCTTTCCGAACCATCTTAACAGCCTTTAGCGCTGAAACTACGTTAGACAAGTAGTTTCTTCTTTCTCCGATCATAACAACTTCCTTATCCTCTGGAGTCCTCAACTCTATTCGCTTAGCCGCACAATCCAGTATGGCTCGATGCTCTACTAGCCAGTCCATTCCAAGTATGAGATCGAACTCCCCGAAAGGTAGTTCCATTAAGTCGGCAGGAAATACTACTCCCTGAATCTCTAAAGGTACTTTCCGAAACATTTTATTCACCACTACAGTTTGACCTAGTGGGCTTACTACAGTCATCTCCCTATCAGAAAGTTCAGAGGCTATGTCTAGAGTTTCCACTACTCTACATGCAACATACGAATGGGTCGAGCCCACATCAATCAAAGCAAAATAAGGCTTGCCAAAAATAAGGAACGTACCGGTTATAACGTCCGGCGCGTCTCCATCTTCCCTACAGCGAACTGCATATACCAAGCCCGGCTGTCTTGCCTCTGTATTACCAGCACCTCTGCCAGGTGTTCCACGTCCTCTTCCAGCACCATTACATTGGCCATTCGGACCACGGCCCCGCTGAGGCTGCTGTCCACCTCTACCAGGCTGATTAACATTCTGAGCTACTGGTCGATTTCCCTCTGGCCTCATAGGACAATCCTTAATCATATGGTCCTTTGACCCACACTTAAAGCATCCTCCCGTCTTCTTCCAACACTCTCCTAAGTGCTTTTTACCGCATTGATCACAAGTACGATATTGCCCTCCAGTACCAGCTTGCTGACCTCGCAGCCCATCAACTCTAGGCCTCTTCTGAACATTCCCAGCTGACCCTGATGGCCCAAATCCTCTTTTCTACTTATTCCGATCAGAGTGCTGCCTTACAGAGTCCTTAATCCCTTCAGCTACCTTAGCCTTTCTAGTAATGCAGAAAACTCCCGCTCCTGATGTGGGGCTATCAACAACCTTAAGTCATCCCTTAGTCCGTCCTCAAATCAGACACATCGCTCATGTTCCGTAGCCACTACTCCTCGAGCATACCGGCTCAACCTCAGGAATTCAGCTTCGTACTCCGCCACGGACTTGTTCCCTTGAACCAGCCCCAGAAATGCCTTCCTCTGCACATCAGTGTAACGCGTGCCGACATACTTTTTCTGATACGCTGCCTTAACATATTCCCAAGTCAAATCCTCAGCTGTGGCACCATCCCGAACTGTGAGCCACCATTGATACGCTTCATCGCGTAGCAGTGCCACCATTCCTTTCAGTTTCTCCTCAGGGGTCAAATCCAACTCATCCATAATTCGTTCCGTCACCTCTAACCAATACTCAGCAGTACTGGGTGCCACACCAGATACTCCACGGAACACTTCAACCCCATTGGCTCGAAGTCGCTCGGGTACAGATTTCTGAGCTCCCATATTTCCACCTGCACCAGCCACCATTTCAAGAATGTGTTGCGATACAGCATCATCCCCCGTCCGAGCTTGCTGCTCGACACCAACAGCTGGTGGTGGTACCTCATTGTCAGACCCTTGACCCGATCTAACGGGTTTTGACACGGCTATTCTGCCTCTACCGCGTCCTCGCACATTACGACCACGTCCCCTAGAGCTCATATCTACGATCGTGCTTTAATCTGATTAAGAAAGTTTTATGAATTAGCCTTTATTCCACTGATTATTCGCGAAGAAATTTTATATAAGGAGTTTAGTAGTAGTTCTTTCGATCAATCAAAGTTTCAAGTTTTCTATCCTAATTCACAGAAAACACATCCATTCCGTAATATCTCCCATATACATTCACTCTTCGTACATTTTTGTCTATTCCTAACCCAGGGTTATTTTCGTCTTTTGTCCTACAGGGGTATTTTGTAATAAGCCGGGGTCAATTTGAAAAAAAAATTCTCAAAGGTATTTTAAAATTTACGAAACTGAAGATTCTTTTTTCGAATTTGTTTTCCAAACCGGTGTTGTTGCAGAAATTTTGGAAATCGGGGGTCATTTTGGTAATTTTGTAAAGCAGGGGTAATTTGGTAAATTTTTTTTATTTCCCAAATCAGGGGATTCTGAATTTTCGTAAAATAGGGTTTTCGGATACTTTTGCAGAGTAAGAAAATTTTATTGAAATTGAGGCTAATATGGTATTTTTAGAAACCAAGGGCATTTTTGTAATTTTACAACTAGGGGTATTTTAGTAATTTTGTAAATCAAGAATATTTCAAAAAAATTTTATAGAATCGTGTTTGCAAATCAAAAGGGTAATTTAAGAGTTTTAAAACTAGGGCTTTTATAAAAATACGGCTAGTCCCTTACGGGTTTTAGTTATTGGGTTTAGCCCGTGAATAAGTCCTCTTGGTTAGGGTGAACCGAAGCTACGCACCAGGTAGGATTCGAGTGGAGAGGAGGTGAGTCACTAGGACTGCTTAAGTACCAAGCTCCCACTGAATACCAATCCTAGACATGCGCACAATGGTTGCCACACCCTAACTCGGCGACTTAGTCACAGGTTTGTTTAATTAGGCATTTAAAATCTTATGTAACTGTTGGGGTAAACTAGTCCTAGGGTTCAAATACTTATCATGCTAATCTACGTTCCATTTCTACCCTTCTACATATCATAATTCACACAAGAGATAGGGGTACTTACCTGGTGGACTTCGGGTCGGAGACTTAGGTGCCATGCCAGAAAAACCTGCTTAATTCACAAAATTCTTTTGGGCTTAGCTTTTGAAAACGTTTTGGGCCTTAAACCCAAGGCCGAGAGTTTAAAACTGGGCTCTGATACCAAGCTAAAACACCCCAAACCCGGCCCACGAGCCTCGACCAGATTTGGTATGTTCCTTAAGAAAAATCGGTTCAAATTCATTTGTTCTTTGGAAACTTTAAGTGATTTTGGGAGAAAACTCGAATTGGGTTGAGCTCAAGTTGAAAACCAATTTATTCTTTTGAAGTCAGGGTTTTATTAAAACTTTGCTTTTAATATTAAAAGACATGCCGATTTTTGTTTTAAGGTTTTTACCTTTGAATTGAAAACATTTGAATTTAGATGTCATAATATTTGAAGGTTTATTTTAAGAAAAATTACTTGACTTTAGATTTTATCATACTGAAATAAATAACATGCATGCATAAAATAGTTCATACTATGGCCTTATTACATCAAAAACAAACCCAAATAAATTTAAAGTGCTTAAATAAAATAAAATGTCCAAATAAAATAATTTCCTTGCTGAGCATGGCCACCACTAAGCTTCTGCCAACCCGGTCCATCACTGGTCATCACCTGAAAAATGTTCCCACAACGGGGTGAGTCCAACAGACTCAATGTGTACATCCAACACTAAGGCCCAACAGTTTATGGCATACAAAATCATACAAATATTCAAACATAGATAATGATGCAATTCCCGATCCCAAGCCTAGTTACCATCCGCTACACATCACCCGTACCAACCTGCACATCGTGGGGACTACTAAGTCAACCCTCCATCCGCTACACACCATCGAAGGTAGTCGCTGCAGTCGACGTGCTCATCGCCCTTATAAAATTCGTGGCATAGCCACCAGATAATTATTTTGTGTCATGAGACACCACATTCATATATCGTGACAATAGTTACCACATTCACTTCCCCTTTCATAATCACCCAAATGCCCATGTCATATATATCATGCAATATAATGTCTTATTTCACATTCTTATAGTTTCACATATGTGGCATAACAGATCAAATTATAATCCTAGTAGGAGTAGGAAAATGTACCTGAGTACTTTGTACCATAGCATGGTACTTAGCCATATTTTCTACATTCATATTAACATATAATAAATGAAAGCCGTAATCTACTAAGATTTAGTGTGGGGTACACACCTGGTATACTTAATGAAGTTACTGAAATCCCAAAACCTCGATCTAACGTCCTAGATCCTTAGTTCCTATATTCGGCCAACCCTGAATATGTTAGCAAAGAGCCATTCAGCTAAAGAATCAAATCCCGAAGGATTGTCATAACCCGAAAACTTACCTTGTTGCCGATTTGGTTACTAACCAAATCCCGAAAGTTCGTGATACTCCCCCTAGCAATCGGCCAAACTCTAGATCACCTAAATGATTAGTTTCGGCTTTTTAAACAAATAAGGAATAGATCCAAGTCATTAAGTAGGCCTTGGCCGAGTGTTCATATGAATCTTACCTTGTGATCTAAATCCCAGAAAATGCTACTTGATTTGAGGTTGTCGAAATCCCTACCTATCAATTGTTAGAATCGGCTTCAATACATAGAAACTATGAAGATGGCCCTTGGCCGAATATCAAATATGACTTACCTTAGATCTTAAAAGTCCCGAAAGATCCCTTCTTGAAGTCGACAACACCTAAATCCTGAAACCTCCCTTCCATATTTCGGCCAAGATCAATAATAGGGATTAGTCCCTAAATTTCGATAAGTCTAAAAGAGAAAAAATGAGAATCGAATGACAGTGATCCTTACCCCAATTACTGAAACCAACAGTATTCCTTCTTGGCACTACTTGAGAGATTCGGCTATAGGCTAAGTGTGATCAACAAGTTTCGGCTTTTGAAACTATAAAGAAATAGGCTAATGGTTACCTTGAGGATTCGGCTTGATTTAATTTGTAAAAGAAGAAGAGTAGATTGTTGATGAAGGTTCGACTTTTGGAGAATCAAAAAGGAAAAGAGAATGATTGGCAGAGAGAATTCGACAGAGGGAAGAAAGAAAAGAATGGAGAATGGCTTTACTCTTCCTTGGCCGAAAATACTATCAAAAGAACCCCCTATTCGACCAACACTATCAACTCCCTTATTGATCTCCTATTTTTCCTCTCTTTTATCCCTTAGAAATAATCTTAAATAAATCATTATTTATCCATCACTTAGCTGAAATTATAAAAAGAAATTAATCCAACCTTAAACTCATCCCTTTTAATTCCTTAGTGCCGTCCACTACCTCCACCTCCCCTTGACGCAACATGCAAAATAAAATCCCTTATTTTGCTTCCTTGGTGATTCGAGCCTTGGCCCATTTGTACATGCCTGTGGCGTCACTTGCATGGGCTTTAAGTGGCGCCTTGCAACCACTTAACCAAGCCTATTTGTGTGTCATATTTCACCTACAATTTCTTTTAAAGCCACCTTGCTTCAGTTCCCTCTTTTAAACTTAAAACTCAATATTTTCTAAGGCATTTCCCCTACATTTCAAGGTTCACAATATTCATAGATCACATCAGAACATTCATAAACATTATTTCACACAATTTAGCAATAATGCATAAGCCATAATCCAGGATATTACAGTCCACCTTTATTCCGTGAATTTTTTTTCTATAGCATGAAGGCTTTAAATCATCTGAGTTGCATTGTTATTGTATTTTATTGCTCTTCAGGGAAGGAAGAAAATGTAAAGTGGAGGGCATTAACAGAGGAGCATACAAGAAATAGCTTTGAGAATCTTCTCTTTAGTGTTTGTCGGTTTCGAGAGCTTACTGGGACATACCCACACAACATAACTGTAAGTGTTCTAAATTTGTTGGTCTTTCTTACTTTTACATTTCCCTCCTCCTCTTCTTACCTTCTATCAGCATATCTAGCTAGGGTGAAAGAATAACTGGTAGTTAACTAATCAATGGTTTCTATTTGTTGTTGAGCTACACTTTGCACAAAATAAGTATAAGATTAATGATTCAATTCCATTGATAAGGTCATTGAACACCAGAAAGATCACCCAGATAAGTATGATTGCAGCCATGTATAGGAATAAATCATTTAATTCTCAACACATATCAGATTTCCTACATATATGCTTACATCAAAGTTGTCCAGTGTAGCCCTTGCTGATCAAATCAAAAGGGTTTTGAGTGGGTTCATATAACATCTTGTGATTTAGAATAGACTTTAATCTAAATCACTAAGTTGTGACATAAGACAGTTGAAGTAACTAACCTCCTTATTCCATGCACTCGGGTATGAGTCAATAATGGTATGTATCCACATGTCTAACTTGCCTTTTGCTAAAAATTTTGATTTCTAGATTCATCTAAAACTGTCCAAAAAGGGTCTTGCTCATGTCCTTTAATTTTCAATACAACTTAATCACCAAGCATGAATTTCACAATTCCTAGATGGGTCCTAGATTAATTGGGTCAAAGTTAAGCTTTGAAAATAATGCCATGGGTTGATAAATCTTATCTCTGATAATTGCTTTGTCTGCCTTCCACTGCAACTCAATGGTTTGGATTAAATTCAAAATCAGAACACATCCTCACCTGATTGAGGAAATTGTCCTCCACTACAACTAAATAGCTTGAGTTAAGGTCTAAATCACAATACAAATTCAATTTCTTGGGGAGAGTGATTTTTCTCAAGTGTCTATATGCATGAGTTACGGTAGTCAGTACCCCACGTAAAAAAGCTTCTTACATGTTTTTCTTATTTGTGAAGTAGCTGATGTTGAAGGCATAAAGATATAATTGCTCTATAAAAAAGAGTATACCACTCAAAAGCTTGAGCTTAATGTCATGCTTACTTTTTATACTATAGTTAAAGCTCTTCTGCTTCTATATGTCTGTGATGATAGAGAAGGAAGCCCATTGTTTCGAGTACATGTTACATAAAGGTGCAAAGTACTTGATTCTTGTTTGTCTTTTATTCAACATATACCTGCTAGTTGTTTTTTTATAGCAAGTATATTAAAGCTATATTCCTTGCACATTCTGTCATATTGCTTGTTTTGTGCCTGTTTCAACAGGTCTTTTGGAGAGGGGTTCAAAAGTCTTAACATTTCCTACTTCTTGTATGAGTGTGGGCTACATACCCTATTAAACTCTTCACTTTATAAGTTAGCTTTTGAATCCTATTGAATTGGAATCAGGTTGTAAGCTATGATTTCAAGGAAGAGAGGTTTGTGCAGTTGCATCGCTCTGCCATTGGGTTCCCAGAGTCACGATTCATGTATACAGGCACCCCAGCTCCAGTAACTTCAATAGAAGCAGCTCTGAAAGGTAGGGCATTGGTGAGAACTCAATTTCAAGAAGATCCATATGGATGTATGGGGTCACTTAAGGGGAAAAAACTAGGTCGTGATCCCTTTCATCGCTCAGTCCCATATCCTAAAGGATGCCCAGAAATTGAAGGTCTATTTAGATATTGTGGGGCTGCTCCTTATCGAACTTCTCTGCCGTGGACAGTGTAAAATTTAATACACTGTGTTACTTCTCTGCAGTCACGTTAACAGTGAATTAATGGATCAGGTAATCGAAATTCAATTTCTTACACCATCTTTTTCAACAAGAATCAATATGTAGAAACCAAAACTATATTCGTCCTGAAAATACCAGGCCATGTTATGCTCTTCTGCTTGTACGTCTCAATTTCTACAGATACATATAGATGGCAGGCATAAGTGAATCAGCACAAGTAAATGGAAGATCACTATTCTATATTATCTAATGATCCATCAGTTTTATTCCTCAAACACTGAAATTCATGCATTCCCATCAAAGCTAAACGCTGCAATTCAGGCATACCCATCAAAGCTAGGCTACCCTGTGTTCCTCAAGAATGGGCAGCTCAAAGCCGCTTGGTCAGTTCTACTAGCCAATTTATCACCTTTCATAAGACCTCCAAGCAGCTCCCCACGATCAAAAAAGAACTCCACCTTCAAGATTTTCATCTCATCGTGAACCTATTTCAACGGAGAAAAACATAGAATATGTTTATATAATTCCACACAAATTCAAAAATAGAGAAAACTAGGGGCTTAAATTATACCTCAAAAATTGATATTCCATAAAGTTGAACAAGTTCCCCAGTAGGGGCATGGCCTTTGAAAGGACCTTCCATATACCCCCAGTAGGGGCATGGCGGGCCAGAGTAGACTTGGATAACTTCCAAAGCAAATCCTCTTGGGAAAGCTGTTGTGAAGGCAAGATGTGAGGAGTGTTCAGTTTCTTGTGCTAGATTATCGCCCCTCAGGTCCTCTGGTAAGGAGGTTTGCATAAAGGAATTATAGCCTCCTCCCAGCTTCCTCTTCTCTTCTAAACTCAAAGGTTTCCTCCCTAAAAATATTATGACCAAAACAAAATCATCCCTTTTTATCTTTGGACAAAAAACAAGATCAAGCCTGAAGGAAATAGTGATACCATTCACGCTGACTATATAATTTTGTAGTTTCACTAATTTGTAGTCAGGGAAGGATATTTTACTGAACATTTCCATTTCCCATGTCTTCACAAGGTTCTGGACCTTCTATTCTAGTGATACAAGAGGCCATATCTGTCATCAAACAAATCAGATATACAATGTATGAATAGTATGTGCATCTTGCAGAGAGATAAAAAGAAAAAGAAAAAGAAAGACCTTGGTTTGGCCTTCTTCGTGTCATAGTTTGGAGGAGCACCAAGCTTTCAGTTGGTATTCTTTTCACCTTCTCCATGCAAGTAAGAACGGTACTTGTCTTGCTGCTGATCAGTGAGTGAAGAATCCATTTTCTCGTTCAAGAAAAGGTTCTAGGCTCCCACCGAGTTTCAACTACTTTGCACGAACAAGGGCTGCTTATATAGTAAATCAATGATTGACTTGTTTGTGGTGAGCAACAAGTCAAAAGTTGATAGCGCAAATCCTTGGCGGCCAGGGCCAAGCTTACATACATGGTTTTCTATCACCACCAACACAATAATTTTGCATACTGGCCGCGAAGGTTACGTACTTACATGGTTTTCTATCACCAACCACACAATAAATTTGCATCATCTATTTTTTTACTTACTCATTTTTTTTCTCATGATTTTTGGTACTTCATCATATTTTTTTAGTATTCCCTCATAATTTTTTTTGTACATCTTCGTAATTTTTGGTGCATCCTCAATACTTTTTTCCGTATCCCTCATAATTTTTTGTATTCACTCATATTTTTTGGTACTTTCTCGTGTTTTTAGTATTCTTACATAATTTTTTATACATCTAAGTTTTGGTACTTCCTCATAATTTTTTGTAATTCCTCATATTTTTGGTACTTCCTAATAATTTTTGACATTCTCATAATTTTTGGTACTTTCTTATAATTTTTTTATACTTCCTCATTTTTTTTTGGCACTTTCTCATAATTATTGGTATTCTATCATAATTTTTGGTACTTCCTTAGATGTTTTGGTACTTTCTTATATATTTTTTATTTCCTTATGTTATTTTGGTGGTTCCTCAGGTATTCCCTCGTCACTTTTGGTACTTCCTCATGTTTTTTGGTGGTTTCTCATGTTTTTTTGTACTTTCTTATATATATATTTTGATTCTCTCATAATTTTTTGTATTCTTTAAAGAATTTTTGCACTTCCTCATAATGTTTGGTACTTCCTCATACTTTTTAGTATACTTTCAAAATTTTTTGTATGATTTCGAAATGATGATTTAGTACGAGATATAATTTTGGAGTAAAAAATATTATTTTTAAATATTAAAAATTTCTATGAGAGTATGTAATGGTTAAATTTGTAACTTTTAAATTATTTTCATGCTAATTTTTGTAAGGAAAAAAAATTCATGATAATTTTAAAAATATATAATAAATTAAATAAATGAAACAAATTTAGCAAGAAGAACAAAATTGTTATCACATTTGTGGTACTTACTAATGTTTTTTTTTTATATTTATAAGTTTTGATATTCTCTCATAATTTTTGAAGTACTAAAAACACGAGAGAGTACCACATAATATGAGGTGAGTACCATATATTATAAGAGACTATTGATTGTCTTATAAAATTTGCAAAAATATTTATTTTATATCAAAAATTGATTCCTCAAGTCAAAACTTTATTTTAGAAACATACAAGGGAGCTTACGGTAAGCTATTGAGCTTCCCCTAGAATTTTCCGCCTTTTTTTTCTTTTATCCAAAAGAAATAATATCAACTTTTCTTTATACTTTTTATTTCCTTTCTTTCCTTTCGCTCTCTTTTTACTTCACTTTCCTTTACCATTATTTTTCTATAGTGTAGGGTCCTATGGTATATAGTGTGCTTGTAAATTTTTTTTATTAAACAAATTAATGACTATTCGAATCGAATCATTGAGTTTAGTTGCTTCAAGTTTGAAAGTTATGAACACTCTTCCAAATTTTGATTCATTCTGCTAAACTAATTAAATATATAACATTATTTATCAAAATATGATATGTTAATTTTATTTAATTAAATAAAAATTAATCAAATTTTTTATTTTGATTAATTTATTCATAATATACTAAACTCCAATCTTTATGTTGGTATTTTCAAGCTTTTTTTGGCAGGCACATAATAAAAAAAATCGAATAAAACTAAACAATAAAAAAGGTATGTAGAAAAAAAATTTGAAAGAGGAAGAACCATAGAAACCAAAATTTATCCCCTGAATTTGATCCACATCATGGTTCGATCTTCTCCTTAAAGAAAAGATACCATCACTTTCTTCTTTCGTTATTTTCAATTGCAAAAACTCCATAAAATGAGAAAAAGGTTTAACACTATTTATCATATATTAGATTAACAATTTTTTTTTAAAAAAAAGAGAGATGTGAAACAAAAGAGAGAATATGAAAAAGAGCTCAGAAAAATATGGGTAGAGAGAACTAGCAGCACATATTAAGATCAACGTGGTGCTTGAATTTCACTAATTACTCATCATTGCAAAAAACATTAAAATTTCCTTCAAATCCAGCATTATAACTAGGGGTGAGCGTTCAATCGAATCAAGTGAAACAATTTTGAGTTAATCAAGTTGACGAGTCCTATTTTATCGTCCTATTATGAGATATTATCTTTTAGGAATATATTGTATATTATTATATATCTTTTAGGCATAAATTTAGGAATATATTATACATCTTTCCTATTTCTACGTGACTATTGTTGTATAAATATTATGTATACTCTTGAGGTCTATCAATAAGATTGAAAGAGATTACCTTATTCTTGTCATGGTATCTGAGCTTGGTGTTTAACACAAAATTTTTCATCATTCTCAATGGTTGCTATTGTTATAGATAACAACCATGGAGCAACACTAATGTAAAACACAATAAGGGCGTACAATTGTCAAGGGGCAACACTTCTTGGTTTTACCATTGAGCGATGATAGTCTCTTCTATCGGTGTTCAGTAATACACAATCTGCTACCAATCAGTTGAATGGTAAGTCCAAGAATAATTGGATTATTGATACGAGGTGTTCAAATCTTGTTATGAATGAGCTTACGTGTTTGATGAATATTAGAGAAGTTGTAGCATGTTCCGTAGAACTCCGTGATGGCCAAACAATGGTGGCTACCCAAGAAGAAATGATTAAATTGATAAGCAAAATTCACTTAAAACATGTTTTTTACGTTCCTAAATTAAACTACAATTTAATTTCGATTTCACTGTTGAATGATGATATGAACTATTTTGTCCAATTTTCTACTAACATGTGTGTTATTCAGGACTTTCATTCGAAGAAGCAGATTGGAGCGGGTGAGAGACAAGACGGACTTTACAACTTCCAACAAGTATCGACATTCAAAGCGGTTTCGATTGAAGCTTGATCCTCTTTGGAACTTTGGCATAGAAGATTGGGTCACCCTTCCAAGAAAGTAGTGAAGTTACTTCCCTATGTTAGTAACTCCAGAGATCATTTAAATAAATCATGCAAAATTTATTATCATGCTTAGCAAACTAGAAATAGCTTTCCAATTAGTGAATAGAAAGCCACTCGAATTAGCCACTCGTATTTTTGAGTTAGTTCATTATGATTTATGGGGGGTTTTATAACACTCCTTTATCTTGTGGATCTCCTTATTTTTTAACATTGGTTGATGATTTCTCCCAAGCTGTTTGAGTATATCTATTTGTTAATAAAAAGGAGGTTTCCAAGATTTTCAATATCATTTATTGCTATGATTGATCATCAATTTTCTCAACAGATAAAGTTTGTTAGAAGTGATAATGAGACGAACTTAACTGTCTCTAGGATTATTTTCTTACAAATGATATTATTTTTCAAACATCTTGTGTTGGTACTCAACAAAACGAAAGAGTGGAGATGAAACATCAACATATTTTAAATGAGGCTCATACTTTGCGTTTCCAAGGAAATTTGCTTATTTTTTTATGGCTGGGGGGGAGTGTGTTTTGGCCACTTCTCATCTTATGAATCGAACTCATTTACCTCTTCTTCATGGTAAAACACCCTATGAAATGTTTTTTTGGTAGACTTCATTTGTTTGATGATCTTTGTGTGCTTGGTTTCTTATGTTTTGCTCATAATCAACATTCTAAGAGTGATAAGTTTGCTAGTCGGAGTTAAAAGTGTGTTTTTGTTGGGTATCCTTTTGGCAAAAAGGGTTTGTATTTATATGATATAGATTCTAATAAGTTTTTAATGTCTCGTGATATGAAATTTTTTGGGGATATTTTCTCATATTTGGATGGGAATGCTGCAACCATTGAGGTCGACCATGTCGCTTTGCCATATAAGAGTGTAGACACAATTTTTGATACATATTTTGGTGAGTTAGAGCTACCACAACCCTCGAAAATTCCTCTACTTGTCACGCAACCTATGAGTTTGCCACCTGCGAAATTTTCGACAGTTGTGGTGTCTTCTTCTTCCTCCGATGACACAGTGATACATGGGGCTTTGGGTAATTGTAACATCCCTAACCCGTAACCATTATTGGTTTAGGGTTAAGAGGCATTACCGGAAAATCAAAAACTTTTATGGATATTTCATAACTTAATTTGGCAAATCACATCAAAGTGTCCCTTAAATAGGTCTTTGGGACCTTTAACATGCTTTAGATAGGGCTGGGACTAAACCGAACACATACAGAAATTCTCAAAAATTTAAAATTTTTCTAAGTTACAGAGGTCACACGCCTGTCTGGGTAGGCTGTGTGCCTCCCACGGCCTCAGACACTCCCGTGGGTCTAAGCCGTGTCAAAACGGGGCATACATACTGACTTATCCACACGGCCGTGGACACGCCCGTGTGCCTCACCCGCTATCGCTACTGACTTGCACCATACAACTAGTCACATGCCTGTGTGTCCAGCCCGTGGTTGAGTCTGACTTGCTTTGAAATACAACCATGAAAGACACAGTCGAGCCACACGCCCGTGTGCTCAACCGTGTGGGCAAATATAGGCCATTTGCAAGGCCAAATTGCCACCCACACATTGGGTTATCCCTACAAGCTCATATAATCATCTTTCCATACATCAATGGCAACCAAAACATATCAAATTGTACACCATTTCTAACCACCTATGAGCTTAACAATCACACCAACTTATAGGCCATATAACTCAATATAGCCACAAACACTTCAAAGTATAATTCATCACAATTTACCATCACTAATATGCTAACTATACATCAATAAGCTCATCATTCATATGACCATTTCATTTGCTATCAAGCTTTGTCAAAACTAAGCATCATAAGACATGACTAGTCATTCATAACACAACCATTTATCTAGCCATATCACATGGCTATGTACATATCTCAAACATATTCCAAAATAACTAGCCTATACATGCCATATTTAACTATATACTCATTCAAAAGTACCAAAGTAGAGTTTGATAGTGTGGTGATGATCCTCGACGATTCCCGAGCCTTTCGTAGCTTTGACGATCTATAAAACAAAGCAAACGCACACAAAGTAAGCTTTCAAAAGCTTAGTAAGCCATGTACAAGTAAACTTAACATAAAAGCACATAATCACATTGATACAATGTCATAAATATTTCTTATTTGCAATTTTCATAACATGTTCTTTAGCTTATTTGTTTAGCCATAGATTGCTAACATACCACATCTCAAAGCATCACTTATGCTCATAGCACATTCAAACATATATCACATATTATCTCATTAAATCTACACATATTCATTTTGGTAAGTTCATATATACACTTACCTTCATACACATGCATAGTGTACCTTTCAAACGTACCTGACTCGTTTATACATTGCACGTAGTCATTCATTTCTCAGATTTTCCCGTTGAACTGTTCAGAATCAAATAGGAAGCTCAGAATACTCAGAATGGTCGTACAATGCCAACGTCCCAGACGTGGTCTTACATCTAACCAGATATCAATGCCACTGTCCCAAACAGGGTCTTACACAAATCAATACGATGCCAATGTCCAAGACATGGTCTTACACGTAAATCTCAAATCGATGCCAATGTCCCAGACGTGGTCTTACACGATATCACATATCAGAAACCTATGCCATGACATACGCAATCCTATCTATTCCTGGGTTCGTATGAGACTTTTTCGGACGAGGACACCATGTCGATACTATCTCAGATTTCATATACTAATCATCTTATAAACATTCATCACTAAGAATTTTCATATGAACATACATATATCAATAAAAATACATTTATTTGTATATAGACTTACCTCGGATTCGGATAACGTACGGACTCGACTATTCAATCACTTTCGACTTTCCACGATCTAAATTTGTTTTCTTCGGTTCTTGATCTATACATATTCAAATTTAATCCATTTATTCACCAAATCATTCAATTCAATCCAAAAACACATATTTAGGGCAATTTACAAATTGGCCCTCAGATTTTTACATTTTGACATTTTAGTCCTTATTTCACAAAATCACAAAATACACATAATTTACATACACCATGCTTAGGCTGAATTTTACCCATGCTCATATAAGTCCATACATTTCATTTATTTCACATTTTAGTCCCTCAAAATATTATTTTCTCAATTAAGTCCAAATTACTCAAAATCATCAAAAATTCAAAGACAAACTATGTTAATCTAACACATATTTCATCATCAAACATCACAAAGCTCATGAATTCATCAATGACACTTTTCAAAATCTTCATCAATTCACAAAATTGAAGCATAGGTTTTGAAGAACACTAAGCAACGATCACAAAAACGTAAAAATTATCAAAAACTAAAGCAAAACATACCTTGAATCAAGCTCAAACCTAGCCGAAACCTAGCTTGTTCTTTTCTTTCTTTTCTTTGATATTTTCGGCAATATAGATGATGATAATGGCTTGTTTTTGTGTTTTGTTTTAATTATAATTACCTTAATAATATAACTCCAATTTTAACCTTTTAATATAACATATACATCATCTACATTTAATGTTCTTACAGTCCATTAGCTAATATAATGGCTAATTTCCACTTTAAGGACTTCATATAATAAGAATAATAACAATTCGGCACTTATTAAATTAAAAGGCCACTTTTAGCACATAAGATGGTATGCTAGAAATGAGATTGAATTGGGTTGATATGATGAACATTTTGATGTGTTTTTGCTATTGATACATGGAAAGATGTTTAATTGTGCTTGTAGGGATGACCCTTGTGTGGGTGGCAAATTGGCCTTAAAAATGGCCCACGGGCTAGACACACAGGCATGTGACTGGCCATGTGGTGAAGTCAGTAGCGACCACGGGTAAGGCACATGGGCGTGTCCACAGCCGTGTGGACAAGTTAGTATGTATACCCTATTTTGACACGGCTTAGACACACGGGCGTGTTGAGGCTGTGGGAGGCACACGGCCTACCCACACGGGCGTGTGACCTCGACAATTTTGAAAAATGTTTAAATTTCTAAAAATTTTTGTACGTGTTCGGTTTAGTCCCGAGCCCTTTCTAAACAGTGTTTAAGGTCTGTAGACCTCGATAAGGGACTATATGTTCGTAATTGCATATGATTGATTGTTGATTGACTTGGTGTTGATTAAATGGATATGAAATGTTTCGAATGTTCGGTAATGCCTTTTAACCCTAGTCCGGCGACGGTTACGGATTAGGGGTGTTACAAATTCTGGATTCCTCGTAACACAGATTCGATCTCGAAATCTCAAGCAATCATTATCATCACCTCAAAATTCAGAATCAGAATTCGAATCACACTGAGCTCGTTTCGCTAGCATTTCGTTATCAATTTTCTAAGCGTCACATATTTGTTGTAAGAACAACGATTTCGCTTTCAATTCCACCAAAATTGAACCATCATCAGACAGGTCCAAATGAGCATTCATAACACACAATGCAAACAGTGATTTCTGGCTCAGTGCATCAACAACAACATTTGCCTTACCCGGATGATAATCTATCATAAGCTCGTAATTTTTCAATAGCTCTAACCATCTTCTCTGTCGCAGATTCAAGTCTTTCTGAGTCATTAGGTACTTCAAACTTTTATGATCTGATAACATGTGGCATTTCTCACCAAAAAGATAATGACGCCAAATCTTTAATGTAAAAACAATTGCAGCTAGTTCAAGATCGTGTGTGGAATAATTCTTTTCATGCGGCTTCAATTATCTCGAGGCATAAGGTATAACTTTGCCTTCCTGCATCAAAACACATCCCAGACCATTCAATGAAGCATCACTATAAATCACGAATTCTTTACCCGATTCTAGTTGTACCAAAACTGTAACACCCCTTACCCGTGTTCGAAGCCGGAACCGGATACGAGGCATTACCTAACTCAACTTGCTTAAATATGATGTTACGCCCTATGAAATTTCGTTTCATCTTAAAAACTTTTCATTCAAATCCATAACATACTCATCCTAGGCCTACGAGGCCTTAAACATACTCCGGGAAGGTTTCGGAAATTAATCGAAAACCTTTATGCACTTAGAAAATTTTTTTGCCTAAACAATGTGTGCCCTTGAGACATGCCCGTGTTTTTCACCCGTGGTCGACATTGACTTATTTCACACGCCCGGACACACGCTCGTGTCCCTCACACGGCCTCGACATGCCCGTGTCTTAGCCCGTGTGCCAAAACCTTGGCATTCTGTTTATGACGTCATCATCTCACTATGGTCACACGGCCAAGGCACACGCCCGTGTCCTTAGACCGTGTGTCGAATTAAATTCTTAACTTCAGGTGCAGACTTCACACGGCATGGGCACACACCCATGTTCCTGGCTGTACCTTCCACATGGCAGAGACACACAGCCGTGTCTCTGCCCGTGTGTTTACTACTGAGCATACTGACTTGCAATTTTAACATGCAAGGGGACACACAGCCGATTAACACGCCCGTAGGGCTACACACCCGTGTGTCTACCCGTGTGGACATTAAAAGGCTATATCCCAGGCCAAATGCCACCTTACATAGCAACAATGTCTATACCAATCCAATTTGGCATAACTCATGACCCTAAACCAATTCTAAAAACTCAAATCAAAGCATCCACACAACATACACTTCATGAATTTCATAATCCTTGAATATATATATATATAAAACTTATCAAGTATTGACCCAATTCCAATGACCATTTACAAAATGACTTTGATATCATGCATAGCCAACACTTTGGCTAACAAATACAACCTAACAAATTACCCAAAATCCTATACATATATACTCAAAATAAATCTAATTTGGCTATACCAAAAGTGGTCGATAATGTGATCCCCAACTCTGACGTCAGCAACTTCTCGAGTTAACTTGGCAATACTACAGGGAAAAAGGAAATGAGAGGGGTAAGCATAAAACTTAGTAAGTTTGCATGAAATAAATAGCAACAATAAGCTCATAATGACATCAATCCATTAGATAACCATACCAAGTCATAAGCACTTTGCCATACTTACTCATACTTGTTCTTATCTAGAACATACCATGCCATATATCGTAAACATTCCTCGTGAATTTCTCACGGGTACCTGTATTCACTCATTCACATGACTTTAATTGTAACACCCCCTACCCGTATCCATTGCCGGAATAGGGTACGAGGCATTACCGGAGTTTACTGAATGTTTCGAATAGTTATGATTCATGTATTATTCATATTCTGAAAAAAATCTTAACGTCCCTCTATTGTGCCCTTGGAATCATAGGGAATTTTCTGCAAAATCCTAAAATATTCCTACATTGGTTAGTGTATTTTAATATTGACAAACTTATTTTCTCAACATGTCTCACTTGAATTTATTACTTGTCCTAATATACATAATTTTCCTTGTATCAACGTTTCAAAGATAGTCTCATATTTACATGTCATGATGCATATCATTCTCTTGCTGTTTCTTCATAAATATAAATTATTCAATTCATTATGACAATATTTCATGTACCATCATTTTCATGAGTTTAGTGTATATTTATTCCAGTAGTAGTTCATAATCTTGAATATGCATAATTATCAAGCAAGTTTCACATACATGTTTTTTTCCATGGCATATTTCAATATATCAATAATTATCACCTCTATATATTTCAAGTTCAATTTCATGATTTCAAGTACTTGCCATTTTCTGTATTTATCCCGTTGAATTTCTTGGAATTTCGATAGATTTCCAATAGTACACTTATAGTGTACAATCCCGGGTCCGTCAATTCGTACACATATAGGTATACCCTTTTTCCAAAGAGCACACTCCCGCAAACCTCATCCTTACAGCGGGATTACCAGTCCAGGCTAAATCCCCTGTAAGAGAGCACACTCTCGCAAACCACATTTCTTACAGCGGGATTACCAGTCTAGGCTAAATCCCCTGTAACATATGCTCAAAGAGTATTGTCGGGATTACCAGTCCAGGCTAAATCCCCTGAAACGACAATTACTCTATTGAGCTTCGATCTGAATTACCAGTCCAGGCTAAATTCAGACCCTAATTCGGATTACCCATCCAGGCTAAATCCATTTTCCACATATTCTTCGGGAGGGTTATATCAGGATCACCCGTCTGAGCTTGATCCTTTTCACATATATTCTTCGGGAGGGCTTATATCAGGATAGGATCACCCATCCGGGCTAGATCCTTTTTACCATCAATTCCTTTTTAGAGATCCATCGAATTTTCCTTTCATTCAACTGGGATTTCTTCCCCTTTTTATCAAATATATCAATGTTTCATCAAACTTTCATACAATGAACATTCAAATCATATTCACATCAATAAGATACATTTCAAGCATTTAAGAATATAATTCAAGTTGCACGAACTTACCTCGTTGCTTGTTCATGTTTATAGTTTCACTAATCCGATGTCTTTTCTTTTCCACGCTCAAGTCTCATATTTGAGTCATTCGGATCTTTATAAATAAATTTGATCATCATTTTCATTCGTTTCATATTCTGATACATTCAATTAATGCTTTAGGCAAAATTTCCATTTTGCCCCTAAGCTTTTAATTAATGACGATTTAATCCTTAGGTTCAAAAAAATAAATTCTTAGAATTGAGTCATTGTTTCAAGCCTAATTATTCTCATATATATTGATAATAGCCCATGAATTCTATGAGATATCAGAATTTTCCATAATTTCAACACTTTTCAATTTAATCCCTAAAACATGTTTTCACCCGATCTTGATCTAAATTAATAATTTCATTCAATTTTATAATTTAAATAATAAAATAATTCATTTCATGCAATTTGGTCATTTCTGACATTTTTACAAAATTGCCCATAAAGTTTTACTTTTATTCAATTTAGTCCCTAAGCCTAGAACAAGCAAATTAGCCATGCTAGGAATATTCATATATATTTTCCTCCTCCTCCTCTCCATTCCACATCCTTAATTTATATAACATGCTTATAAGCAACATTATCTATGATTTCACTATTTACTCATAAATTTATTCAAAGCTGTCCATTTGCGTCATAATCACTAAATTATTTATATATTGAGCTACAGAATTCCAATTTAAGTTTCGCTTGATGTTTTAAAAACTAGACTCACATATATTCTTACCATAAAATTTTCAGAATTTTTGGTTTAGCCAATAAGTACAGTTTATTCTTTAAAGTCACCCTTGTTCCGCTATCTGACAATTCTGACCCTTCTTCACTAAAATTAATTGTCTCATGGTACAGAATTTGGATAATGTTACTGTTTGTTTCTTTTGAAAATAGACTAATTAAGGATTTTAATAACATAAATTATAACCCATAATTATTTTCTCTAGTTTTTGATGATTTTCCAAATTCAGAACAGGGGAATCCTAAATCATTCTGACCTTGTCTCACAAAACCTATTATATCTCATGATTTACAATTCCATTGCTTACACCATTTCTTCTATAAGAAATTAAACTCAATAAGCTTTAATTCCATATTTTATTAATCCTCTAATTCGATTTATAAAATTTTTGGTGATTTTTCAAAATTAGACTACTGCTGTTGTCCAAAATTATTTTAGTGCAAAATGTTATTTATCAAGTTTGTAACACCTTTATTTCCTTTCTCTACAATATTTCCCATCACTTTCTCTTATTTTCTTTCACTAACATTTCAAGAACATAAAACCTTATATAAGAAAACTCTACATTAACATCATTTCCATGCTTTTTCCACAATATAAAACTTAAAAATATATTGAAATCTTGGTGTTCTTACCGTGTCTTATTGATTTCAATCTTTAACTTGATTTTCTCTCTCCTCCAGCTTCTATTTCTTTAATCAAACTTGATATTCTTGCTCCCCATAGTCTCCTTTGTCATCTTTCTCTCTTGATGGCTATGGTAATTCTTTTGAATTCTAAGTGAAAATGGTGGATTTTTGGTGAAAGGACCAATTTGTAAAGAAAGCAAAACTTTCTTTCTTTCTCTCTTCTTCTCACATAGGTTCATGGGAAAGAAGATCATAATTCTTCATCTTTCCTTCCTTATATACTAAATAAATAATAACAAAATAATAATAAAATATCTCATTAAAATATTAATAAAATAATATTTATCTAATTAAATAATTATAAAATATCATCAACATCATCATTACTTTCTAGATTTCTCTGTCTTCCAATTGACCATTTTTCCCTCTGTGATCTTTTAAAATTCCATCATTGAAACAGCACATAATTTGGTAAAATTATGATTTAGTCCCTCATAATTCTTTACCTATTCAATTTGGTCCTAATCCATCCATTTTCCTTAGTTTCTAGATCATTCTGCCCTTAAAATATATTCACTATTGGTCCTTCAACTTTTCATATTTACACTTTAACCCCTCAAATTTTGATTATTTACTCTTTGTAACATCCCGAATTAGGGCCTAGTCGGAACAGTGGTTTCGGGACCACAAATCCGACATAAGAAAATTTATTTTTATTATATTTTTATGGTCTACAATTTCACGGAACGATTTCGTGAAAATTTCGTTCGAAAATTTTGACGTTTGGCAACTCAATTTAGTCAAAGGACTAAATTGTAAAAGGTGAAAACTTGAGTTCTAGAAGTTAGAGGTGTCAAATTGCTATGAAAATTTAAAGTAGAGGTTCTTAAATGGTAATTAGACCATTCGTTAAATTGTTGGACAAAAATGGATATGGTATATGTTAGATAAGATATTTTTTTGTAAGGGCATTTTAGTCCTTTTGTAAATTAAATGAATTAAAACAAAATTAAAATGCCAAATTTGTCCATCTTCTTCATATGGACGAAATTTACCAAGAAGACATGGCTAGGGTTTTCTTAACTTTCCAAGCTCATGGTAAGTCCGTTCTAGCCCCGTTTTTCAAGTTATTTACGGTTTTGGAGTCCCGATAGCTCGATGTAGCTTATGCTACTAATAATTCATGCTAGGGTTCATCTTTGGAAAATTACCCATAGGTGAAAAGTGTGTATTTTTATGTTTTATGGTAGAATATGAAGCTTGAAATTATGTTAAATAACTTTTACTAAACGATTTTAAGTGAAAACGAGTAAAACGACATAATCGGTAAAAAGACCTAATGTCCATAAGTGTATGTTAGAGTAAGAATTTGATGTTTCCATAGAAGGTAAAAATGATCAGCATGTTATAAACATAGGAATAAGGGCTGAAGTTTAATTTTCGAGTATTGGGGCAAAAGTATAAATATGTTAAAGTTTAGGGGCAAAATTATAATTTTTCAAAAGTTGAGTTAGGGACTGTTTTGAGTAGTACATTAATTAAATAAGTGAAATGTGATGTTTTAGACCCCAAAAGAGATTTAGACCTAGAACGGAGGAAAATCAAAGAATGAGAAAGTTGGTAAATTACCGTTTTTGGATCCGAGGTAAGTTGGTGTGTAAATAATACTGCAATAATGTCGTAATGTATGTTTGAAACCTAATTGTGGTATTAAATTGATTTTGCTGAATTGCATGTTTTGTATTATGTTGGTGAATTGATTTAATAATCATGTTTATGATAAAAGGTGACATAGGTGACATGGAAAATGGGTCGAAATGTTGTGCTTAAAGGTGTTTTCTATGACTATGGTTATTATGTGAAATGGAAAGTTGATATGTAATAATGCATTTATTTTACTTTTTCAATAATTATTTTGCTAGATATTATGGAAATCATTGGGTGATAACTATAATATGAAAATGTATGGAATGTGAAATTCTCGATTGAACCTTCGGAAAACTGAGAGATACGGGCAATATGTAGCTAGGCCACACGAGTGATAAGGGACCTTCACCGTGTGCACAAGAAAGCTACGAGATGGCAAAATTTGATATGTAGCTAGGCCACATGGATGATAAGGGACTTTCACCATGTGTGCAAGAAAGCTACGGGGATAATAATTTCATATGTAACTAGGTCACATGTGTAATACTGTGTTTATACCATGTGTACAAGAAAGTTACGGGTTATGAGTAGCTAGGTCACATGAGTGGTTCCTAGTGTTGGACACCATGTAGACAAGAAAGCTACGAGATGGAATGGCTAGGTCACATGAGTGATAAGAGACCTTCACCATGTGTACAAGAAAGCCGAGTTATGTGTAGGTGGAGCTATGTGCTGAGACCACCGAGTATCGGGTGTTTTCCGAAGGGGTTCAACGAGATAAATTACTAATAGTAATTGGTGTGATCATGTTATGAATAAGTGCAAGAGTGAATGTGATCAACTGAGAAATGTGGCAAATGTACGTGTGAGTAAGGGTGCATGTGACTATGTGACTATGTGCATAATGTGTTTGGTATGTGATACGTGATTGAAATTGTGGTAAGGCTGATATGGTGCGAGTGCCATTATGAGTACTCGTAAATATGGTGATGACTATTAATTTGTATGGCCAGTATTGAAAATGCTTGGTGTTATGTGTGCATATGGAAGTAATATAAAGAAAATGGGAGAGTAAAATTTCAGTAAAATAGATTGAAACAGTAGCAGTTATGTGATTTTGAAAAATCACCATAAATAGTAGAAATTGAATTATATGTTAGATGAGATATTTATTTAAAGCTTATTTAGTGTATTTTCATATAAAAGAAACAGAGAAAGCAAGGATTTGTATATTTTGAGATATTTAGATTTTGTGAGACTAGTTCAAGTGATTTCGAGATCCCCTGTTTCTGACTTGGAAAAATCATTGAAAATTTTAAAAAATAATTTTGGGACATAATTTATATGGTTAGATTCCTTATTGATTTTAGTTTTTATAAGAAACAAACTAGAACATAATTTTAATTCTGTATGAAAAGATAATTTTTTAGCGAAGAATGGTCAGAACTATTGGACAGCAGAACAGAGGACTTTGAAGAATAAACTGTACTAATTGGTTAAACCAAAATTCTAAAAATTTATGGTAATAAGATATTTGAGTCTAGTTTCAGAGAAAATTATTGGATCTTAATTTGGAGTTCTGTAGCTCAAGCTATAAATAATTTAGTGACTGTGACTCGAGTAGACAACTTGAGATGAACATGAATAAAAAGTGGAACTATGTGCAATTATGATTGTATTATCTTGAGAACATATTGTGAAGATTTATAAAAGCCTGTTAATAAATCACTTATTATTTACATACTTACTAAGCTTTATAGCTTACTTCCCTTCATTCCCATCTTTTTGTCGCTTTATTTCCGTATTTTACTCAAAGAAAATATCTTACTTAAAATTTTTCAGGGTATTACATTAATACAATTCTCATTTCTATTTCCAAGCAGACCTATTTATCCTAATAAATCACTAGGGATACTCAAAGATGCATATTCATTATCATTAGCATAAACACCAAGCCAACGCCACATCCCAGATGTGGTCTCACATGGATCATCTCTGAATACCGATGCCATATCCCGGATATGGTCTTACACAGAACCTCACATCAATATCGATGCCATATCCCGGATATGGTCTTATACGATTTTTCATATTCAATGCCAAAGCCATATCCCATATATGGTCTTATACGGGATCTCAATTTGGTGTCGAGGCCATGTCCCCGACATGGTCTTACACGGGACGTCATCCATCTCATGTCTCGATGATAGTGTTTTCACATTCATTATAGTCCAACTAGGACTTCAACATCTCAACTTTCTCTGTAACACCCCAAACCAGGCCCATGTGTTTCGACCGGATCTGGCATGTTATCAACACATAACATTTTATCGCACTTTGAAAACACAAGTTAAATTAATTAAATTTGAATAAAGGAGAGACTTTTTGAAAATAAACCTCTTTGTATTTTTATTATTAAGTATAAATAAACCTTATCATAAAATTCATAAGTTGCTTAACATTGATAAGTGCTGAGTTCAATGAAAACTAGGGGCCTTATTACATAAATCTCGAAATAACAATGAAATAAAATAAACTTTAAGAAATCCCAAAAGAAAATAACTTGTAGAAATAGAACTTGATGGCCCCTCGAGTCCGTCTCGGCTCCCATGTCCACGATCTACTGTTCATCTGGAAGAGTAGAGAGAAGGAAAGCGTGAGTCACAAAGACTCAGTGTATAAATCTCAAAACACATATCAACCTGAGCCACAAACACATTATGGGCCCTGGCCCATACAGAAGGCATCAATCATAATCACATAATAAACAATAAAGAATGAATAACCCAACCCATCCTAGGTTTCCATCCTCTACACACCAACCCGTACCAACCATCACACCTTGGGGATTTCTACAATCAACCCTCCATCTGCTACACACCAAAACGACAGCCGTACTGCCTATTCCTATTAAGAAGGAATCATTAAACGTGGCATAGCCACCGATCACAATGTGACCTAACATTTATATTTGTGGGTTTTCTACCACCGATCACTGCGTGACCTATCATGCACTTCCCCTTCATCATATCAATATCCCATCCCATGCATACAAACATAATGAAAACATCATGCAGTCATATATATTTTCGATACACATAGGGAGTTCTATGTTTGCGTACCTGGCATCCTTGCCTAACCCTTTTAGGGTTCCATTCGACTGTCTATACAGCCTCATTCCGGCTTTTAAGCCCAACATACATAAATAGATATACATACAGGTTTATTAGTAGTGTGTTAGAGATCTACACACCTGATTAATGTTGATACCCTTGCTAAACCGGTCTACAATTTTGCTCAAAAAGCCAGAAGGATGTGAAACTAGGGCCTCTCCTATATTCGGCCATGGTTAGTGTTCTACCCAATTTTATGTATTTGAATAAACAACTCTTCTTACCTTAAAATCCCGAAATTGAAGACTAATGATTTTCGACTTTTAGATCTAGTCGACCAAGCTTCCTTCAAATCCCGAAAACCATTAAACTATTAGCTTTCGGCTTTTGCTTTTCAAAAACCGGGAATAGATTATGAGAACTAAATAAAAATCAACTCTTACCTTAGCTTAGGAGATTCGGCTAGCACTAGAGAGAGGAATCGGCAATGCCAATGGAAGATTTAAATGCCGGAAGTATAGAATAATTTCTCAAATAGGATGAATAAAAGAAAAAGCGATGGATGCTTCGGCTTTTTAGAGAAATCGGCACAAGGGAAAAGAAAGTGGGGAAAAGTTTCGGTTTTTGAAGAAATTGAAGAAATAAATTTGGAGAGGGAGAGGCTAGGAAATTTTGGCACCAAGGGAGAGGATTTTAGGTTTATTCAATGTCAGAAACAAGGAGCTAGCCCCCCCTATTTATAGATTTTTGACACCTACTGCTAAATACCGAAAACGCCCTTAAAATTTAAGCTAGAAGAGAGGAGAATTTCGGCACCCTCTATGCCATGCAGTAGCTGAATTTTACACTCCTCTAGGTGGTGGATTTTCGGCCAACACTTCCTTTGAAGATAAGCTCCTAACTTTTTTCCTTTTTATCTATGATATTATCACTTAAAAATCTGTATATATCTTCCTATTTTTAAGCCTTGTAGTCGTCCACCTCATTAATTCTAAATGCCGAAATTTAACTCATTTAAATTAAAAGATTTAGGCTTCATTAAACTTACATTTTTGGGCCCCTAAATCTCTTGTGTGTGGCGTCACCCTATCTTCATTTAAAGTGTCGAAATTGGCCTAAAAACATGGGCTCCTTGCGACCAAAACTTGTTCCTTTTTAATTGTTAATGATGCCACCTTAAAATAATTTAATCTGGGCCTTTGCCTAATTCTAAGCCCAAATTTAGACCCCTATCACTTAAATTAACAAATTAATTCTATCCCTACACTAAATGCATAGGCCCATAATTTTAGGATGTTACAGTTCTACCCCCTTAAAGAAATTTCGTCCTCGAAATTTCCAACTAACTAGTAATCATACTACCTAAGTCTCACTACTATGCTTTCGCTGCGCACTCTAATTCTAAAGCCAAAATAAGCACTTAGTATACTATGGTAGGGTACGCACCGGTATTCGCATCTAGAGCGTCCTCGCCCTCCCTTGTACTCATTCTACCGATTCGCGTTTATCTGATTAGAAATTTTATGCACTATTAGTTTTCTTCCACTGTTTTAACCACGGACAGTTTTATGAATAATAGCTTTAACAGTAATTCTTTTGAATTCGCATTCACCACACAGTCTCAAGATCATATTCTCTAAGAAACACATACATCCAATCATGAACTCACGTTCATTACAGAAAAGTGTTGTTGTTGTTGTTGTTGTTATTGTTGTTTTCACTACCCAGGGGTATTTTCGTAATTTTTATCCTATAGGGGTATTTTCGTAATTTTTCAAAAAAAGGTTCCTTGGTGATTTTGTCAAATAAGGGTATTTTGGTAATTTTGCATTCTTGAGGGTATTTTGGTAATTTTGAAATTCGAGGGCATTTCGGTAATTTTGAAATTCGGGGGTATTTTGGTAATTTTGAAATCCGGGGGTATTTCGATAATTTTGAAATTCGGGGGTATTTCAGTAATTTTAAAATTTAGGGGTATTTCAGTAATTTTGAAATTCGGGGGTATTTTTGTAATTTTGAAATCCGAGGGTATTTTGGTAATTTTGAAATCCGGGGGTATTTCGGTAATTTTGAAATTCGGGGGTATTTCGGTAATTTTACCAAACAAGGGTAATTTGGTAACTCTACAAACCAAGGTTATTTTGGTCATTTTACAAAACAAGGGTAATTTGGTAATTTTCTTCATAGTTGTGAACATTTTCAAATCAATTTTTGTTTTTTTTGAAGTATACAAAACTTAGGGGTTTTTGTTTGCAAAATGGGGTGGTTGGTCCCTTTCGGGTTTTAATTATGGGTTCAGCCCATGAACAAGTCTTATGGTTGGTCCCTTTCGGGTTTTAATTATGGGTTCAGCCCATGAACAAGTCCTTATTGCTAGAGTGAACAGTCACTACGCACCACGTAAGATTCCAGTGAAGAGGAAGGTGAGTCACTTGGACTGCTTAAATACCAAGCTCTTCCGGATCTACTCCTAGACATGCATATGCCTGTTGCCACACCTTAGTCTTGCGACTCGTTTACAGGTTTTGTTTTGTGAAAGTTAAGTCTTATGGAATTGAAAAGTTGTTTGTCTAAGCCTAGAGTCCATCAAATTCTCATCTAGATAGTCTACGTCCCATAAAGCCCATCAAGCCCACATTTATATCACAACCAGGAGTTCAGAATACTTACCTGGGTGGATTGGGTGCCGGTAGACTCGAAGGCCATGTCTTCAAACCAAAATCAAGAATTTTTTTCTTTAAAACACTTCTAGACCCATTTCACAGCCCGAGTTTTGAACTGGGCTCTGATACCAAAATGTAACACCCCAAACACGGCCCATACGTTACGTTTCGATCGGATCTGGCATGTTATCAACACATAACATTTTATTGCATTTTGAAAACACAAGTTAAATTAATTAAATTTGAATAAAGGAGAGACTTTTTGAAAATAAACCTCTTTGTATTTTTATTATTAAGTATAAATAAACCTTATCATAAAATTCATAAGTTGCTTAACATTGATAACTGCTGAGTTCAATGAAAACTAGGGGCATTATTACATAAATATTCTCGAAATAACAATGAAATAAAATAAACTTTAAGAAATCCCAAAAGAAAATAACTTGTAGAAATAGAACTTGATGGCCCCTCGAGTCCGTCTCGGCTCCCATGTCCACGATCTACTGTTCATCTGGAAGAGTAGAGAGAAGGAAAGCGTGAGTCACAAAGACTCAGTGTATAAATCTCAAAACACACATCGACCTGAGCCCACAAACACATTATGGGCCCTGGCCCAAACAAGAAGGCATCAATCATAATCACATAATAAACAATAAAGAATGAATAACCCAACCCATCCTAGGTTTCCATCCTCTACACACCAACCCGTACCAACCATCACACCTTGGGGATTTCTACAATCAACCCTCCATCCGCTACACACCAAAACGAAAGCCGTACTGCCTATTCCTATTAAGAAGGAATCATTAAACGTGGCATAGCCACCGATCACAATGTGACCTAACATTTATATTTGTGGGTTTTCTACCACCGATCACTGCGTGACCTATCATGCACTTCGCCTTCATCATATCAATATCCCATCCCATGCATACACACATAATGAAAACATCATACAGTCATATATATTTTTTCGATACACATAGGGAGTTCTATGTTTGCGTACCTGGCATCCTTGCCTAACCCTTTTAGGGTTCCATTCGACTGTCTATAAAGCCTCATTCTGGCTTTTAAGCCCATAACACACATAAATAGATATACATACAGGTTTATTAGTAGTGTGTTAGAGATCTACACACCTGATTAATGTTGATACCCTTGCTAAACCGGTCTACAATTTTGCTCAAAAAGCCAGAAGGATGTGAAACTAGGGCCTCTCCTATATTCGGCCATGGTTAGTGTTCTACCCAATTTTATGTATTTGAATAAACAACTCTTCTTACCTTAAAATCCCGAAATTGAAGACTAATGATTTTCGACTTTTAGATCTAGTCGACCAAGCTTCCTTCAAATCCCGAAAACCATTAAACTATTAGCTTTCAGCTTTTGCTTTTCAAAAACCGGGAATAGATTATGAGAACTAAACAAAAATTGACTCTTACCTTAGCTTAGGAGATTCACTAGAGAGAGGATATGGCAATGCCAATGGAAGATTTA
Source organism: Gossypium australe (assembly GCA_005393395.2). Lineage (NCBI taxonomy): Eukaryota > Viridiplantae > Streptophyta > Magnoliopsida > Malvales > Malvaceae > Gossypium > Gossypium australe. The sequence continues at coordinate 53,352,658 of CM016615.1, read as the reverse complement.
AATGCCGGAAGTATAGAATAATTTCTCAAATAGGATGAATAAAAGAAAAAGCGATAGATGCTTCGTCTTTTTAGAGAAATCGGCACAAGGGAAAAGAAAGTGGGGAAAAGTTTCGGTTTTTGAAGAAATTGAAGAAATAAATTTGGAGAGGAAGAGGCTAGGGAATTTCGGCACCAAGGGAGAGGATTTTAGGTTTTTTCAATGTCAGAAACAAGGAGCTAGCCCCCCCTATTTATAGATTTTTGACACCTACTGCTAAATACCGAAAACGCCCTTAAAATTTAAGCTAGAAGAGAGGAGAATTTCGGCACCCTCTATGCCATGCAGTAGCTGAATGTTACACTCCTCTAGGTGGTGGATTTTCGGCCAACACTTCCTTTGAAGATAAGCTCCTAACTTTTCTCCTTTTTATCTATGATATTATCACTTAAAAATCCGTATATATCTTCCTATTTTTAAGCCCTGTAGTCGTCCACCTCATTAATTCTAAATGCCGAAATTTAACTCATTTAAATTAAAAGATTTGGGCTTCATTAAACTTACATTTTTGGGCCCCTAAATCCCTTGTGTGTGGTGTCACCCTATCTTCATTTAAAGTGTCGAAATTGGCCTAAAAACATGGGCTCCTTGCGACCCAAAACTTGTTCCTTTTTAATTGTTAATGATGCCACCTTAAAATAATTTAATCTGGGTCTTTGCCTAATTCTAAGCCCAAATTTAGACCCCTATCACTTAAATTAACAAATTAATTCTATCCCTACACTAAATGCATAGGCCCATAATTTTAGGATGTTACATTCTCATTCAATAGCAAATACTTAATTTCATAGAATATCATATATCATTATAACATCCAACATTCTTAAACATACCAGCATAAATGTTGAATTTATTACATACAAACTTATCTCGATTTCAAAATAAGCTAGATCGTCGATCTAGTTCGAGATTTTATTCTTGCCCCGATCAAGGTTGAATCTTGGTTCTTCTTTCTCTATAATAGAAAATTAGCTTGTTTCAACCTTCACATTAATAAAAGCATTTTAATAATCATGCTTTGCGAAAATTACTATTTTGCTCTTACACTTTGGAAAAATGGCCATTTTACCCCTATGTTCGAAAATCAATTCTAATCAAATTTCTACATTTAATGAGCTTAGGTGAACATTTATTTCTCTTATGGCTATCATCAAAACCCAACATTTCACACATTTACTACGAATTTTACAACATTTGCAAAAAGGTTCATTTAGGTGTTTTCTTGCAACACCTTTCACAAAAGTTGTTCATCTAACAACTAAGACTCATTTTCTTCCATAAAAAATGCAGCAATTCACATACAAGATCTCATGGCAAAACCCTAAACTTTTCACCATATTGCAAATTAGTCCTCTCTCTAGAAAGCTTAAGCTTTGGGGACTCCAAAAGTACAAAAACCATAAAAAATAATCACCAAAAGGACTTACTTGTAAGGAAGATATGTTGCTGAAAATTTCAAGCTCTCAAACTCTATTCTTGCTGAAATTTTCGGTGGGTGGAAGAAAAGAAAATGAAAAGATGATAGCCTTTGCTTATTTTATCTTATTTTATTCATTTAGTCAACTAATGTTACCAACCCTTGTCAAGTTTTAATTCCCTTGTTCCCTTGGCCGGCCATGACCTCTAGATAGGTCTAATTGCATATTAAAGGCTCCCAATTAAAATTCTATTGCTATTTGGCACCTCTAACAACTAAAATAGAACTTTCGCACTTTATGATTTAGTCCTTTTTCGCGATTAAGCTTAAAATCGCTAAAAATAAAACACCAAAATTTTCATGCATCTATATAACCATGCTCTAATTCATGAAATAACATTAAAATAATTTTCTCTAACCTCGGATTAGTGATCCCGAGATCACTATTTCGACTAGCCCCTAATTCGGGCTGTTACAATTCTCCTCCTTAAAGATTTTCGTCCCCGAAAATCTTATCGGTGAAAAGGTTGGGATATTGGTTTCTCATAGACTCTTCGGGATCCCACATAGCCTTTTCGATTCCATGTCTTTGCCATAGCAGTTTCACAAGAGCTATGCTTTTGTTTCTCAACCGTTTGGCCTATCTTGCCAAAATCTTATCTGGTTCTTCGCTATAAGTTAAGTCTGGTTGAATTTCTACCTCTGTCGGTACTATCACATGTGAAGGGTCCGAACGGTATCTCCGTAACATGGACACGTGGAAGACATCGTGAATCTTTTCTAGCTCAGGTGGCAAGGCCAAACGATAAGCTACTGGTCCTATCCTCTCGGTAACTTCATAAGGTCCGATAAAACGCGGACTCAATTTGCCTTTCTGGCCAAATCTGAGGACTTTTCTCCATGATGATACTTTCAGAAACACTTTATCACCTATTTGGAACTCAATCTCTTTCCTATTCAAATATGAATAGGATTTTTATCTATCTTAGGCCGCTTTCAGGCATTCACGTATCACTTTTACTTTCTCTTTAGTTTCCCTGATCAAATCGACCCCATGCATCTATTTCTCTTTGAGTTCTATCTAAAACAAAGGCGTTTGACACTTATGCCCGTACAATGCCTCATAGGGCGCCATTTTCAAACTTGACTGAAAAATGTTGTTATATGCGAATTCCACCAACGGTAAGTATTTCTCCCAATTACCTTTGAATTCCAAAACACAATATCGAAGTATGTCTTCGAGTATCTGTATTCTCTCTCCGACTGCCCGTCGGTTTGTGGATGGAAAGCTGTACTAAAGCTCAATTTGTGCCTAAGGCCCCTTGTAATTTTTCCAAAACTGTGACGTAAATCTCAGATCTCTATCTGAAGCGATCGATAACGGTACTCCATGAAGTCTAACTATTTCTACCACGTACGGTTCAGCCAACTTATGAGCGAGAAGCCGATTCGTACTAGTATGAAATGGGCCGACTTCGTAAGTCTATCGACTACGACCCACACGACATTTTTCTTTTTCAGCGTCAATGGTAAACCCATCACGAAGTCCATGGTAATACGGTCCCACTTCAACTCAGGAACCATAATGGGCTTAAGTAGACCCGAAGGTACTTGGTGTTTAGCCTTCACTTGCTGACAAATTAAGCATCTCGACACGAACTTAGAAATGTCTTTCTTCATATAGGGCCACCAATACCACTTCCTCAAATCATTGTACATCTTCGTGCTGCCTGGGTGCACAGTTAAGCATCCACTATGTGCTTCATGAAAAATCTTTTGAATAAGTTCATTATTTCTGGGTACACAGACTCTATCTCGATACATCAAATATCCATCAGGGCATACCCGAAAGTCTGACTCAACATTTGACTCACATAGAACTCTTTTGGCTTGTAAACTGCTGTCTTCTTTCTGAGCTTCACAAATCTCTTGAAGAAATAATGGTCTAGCCCTTAGCTCGGCTAGAATAGAACCATCATCCAACAAGGCTATCTAGGTATTCATGGCTCTCAGCGCAAACAATGACTTTCTGCTCAAAGCATCGGCGACTACGTTCGCCTTTACTAGATGGTAGTCAATCACTAACTCATAATCCTTAATCAGCTCTAACCACCTTCGTTGCCTCAAATTCAATTCCTTTTGAGTCATAAAATATTTTAGGCTTTTATGGTCGGTAAATATCTGACACCTTTCACCATACAAATGGTGTTTCCATATCTTCAATGCAAACACAATGGCAGCCAACTCTAAGTCATGGGTCGGGTAATTCTTCTCGTGTGACTTTAATTGTCTAGAGGCGTATGCAATCACCTTACCCTCTTGCATAAGTACACAACCCAATCCATTCAGGGATGCATCACTATAAACCACAAATTCTTTTCCCGGCTCAGGTTGCACCAAAACAGCAGCCTCAGTCAACAACGCCTTTAGTTTCTCAAAACTCTGTTGACACTTTTTTGTCCAATCAAACTTTACATCTTTTTGCAAAAGTCTCGTCATCAGGGTAGCTATCATTGAAAACCCCTTGACAAAACACCTATAATAGCCGGCTAGGCCTAGAAAACTCCTTACTTCAGTTACGCTCCTCGGCGGTTTCCAATCCACAATTGCTGAAATCTTACTCGGGTCAACTCTGATTCCATCTCCCGAGACGATGTGCCCCAAAAATCCTACTTCCTTAAGCCAAAATTCACTTTTACTAAACTTGGCATACAATTGTTTATCTCTCAATATTTGCAGAACCTTTTTCAAATGCTCGGCATGATCGTTCTCATCTCAAGAGTAAATCAGTATATCATCTATGAAGACTACCACAAATTTATCCAAATACGGCCGAAAAATACAATTCATCAAATCCATGAAAACTGCAGGGGCATATGTTATACCAAAAGGCATGACCAAAAATTCATAGTAGCCATACCTCCTCCGAAATGCCGTTTTCGGCACATCCGAGTCCTTGACTCTCAACTGATAGTACCCAGACCTTAAGTCTATCTTGGATAATACCGTGGCTCCCTTCAATTGATCAAACAGATCATCAATTCTCGGTAACGAGTACTTGTTCTTCACAGTTACCTTGTTAAGTTGCCAATAGTTTATGCATAATCTCATGGAACCATCTTTCTTCTTCACAAATAATTCGGGAGCATCCCCACGGGGAATAACTCGGTCTTGCGAAACCTTTATCTGTTAGTTCTTGCAACTGCACTTTCAGCTCTTTTAGCTTGGTTGGAGCCACTCTATACGGAGCAATAGAAATGGGGGCGGTACTCGGAGCTAGCTCAATCCTGAATTCAATCTCTCTAACCGAGGTAACCTTGGTAATTCTTCTGAGAAAACATCTGGATACTCGCATACTATGGGTACCGACTCAATTTTCAACTCAGTCTCTTTAGTATTCATCACAAAGGCAAGGTAAGCTTCGTACCCTTTTTTTAAATACTTCTGAGTCAACAATGAAGATATCACTACTGGCAATCTGTCTTGCTCATTGATTCAACACGAATAAGATCCTCATTTTCACATTTTAACTCAATAAACTTTCTCCCACAATTTACTATCACACCATGAGTAACTAACCAATCCATCCCAAGGATGACGTCAAACTCATCAAACGACAATAACATAAGATTAACCGGAAAGCAATGACCCCTAATTATCAAAGGACAACCTCTGCATACTCTATCAACCAACACATACTTGCCTAGAGGAATAGACACTCTTATTAAAAATTCAGTAGACTCTATAGGCATGCTCATGTTAGAGACTAATTTCATGCATATGTATGAGTGGGTAGATCCCGGATCAATTAAAGCTATAACACGAGTATCATAAAGAGAAAATGTACTCATGATCACGTCGAGGGAGGGCGCCTCTTCACGAGCACGGATGGCATATGTTCTCGCCAGTGCTCTACCCTCAATTCTTGCAGTCTGCTCTCTAGATAAATTCATGCTTCTCATATCATTTCCTGGGGTTTCTCTGCGGCCTTCCTCTAGCAGCATTTCTCGGTCTTGCATTCTGAGACTTCTCTTTCTCGCCCACCTCGGGGCAATCTCTGATAAAATGGTCTAAGGACCCACATTTGAAACAAGCCTTCTTATTTGCCCGGCACTCACCAGAATGACTCCTACTACACTACGAGCATTCCGGTCTATTCGATCGAACATTTCCCACACTAGCAACTGATGTGGTCTGCGCTTTAGGCCCCGAAAACTATTTATAAAATAGTTGATCGAGTAGCAAAATCCCTCGATTTCTTAGATGAAGATTGGAGTGACTTATTCTGCTATCTTTTCCTTGAGTCACGAGACTCAATCTCAGCTCTTTTTTTTCTCCTTAGCCAACTCTTCAGTCTTACAGGCTCTATCTACCAACACTACAAATTCTTTTAATTCGAGAACTCTGACGTATAAACGGATATCCTCATTTAGCCCGTCCTCGAATCTCTTGCACATGAAAGCCTCAGTAGACACGCACTCCCGAGCATACTTGCTAAGCCTTACAAACTCCTGTTCATAATCGGTCACCGTCATTCGACCTTGCTTTAGTTCCAAGAACTCTTTTCTCTTATGGTCGATGAATCTCTGGCTGATATACTTCTTCCGGAATTCCTCTTGGAAGAATTCCCAGCTAACTCTCTCCCTTGATACCACCGATACAAGGGTGTTCCACCACCGATAAGTCGAATCTCTCAAGAGAGATACCGCGTACTTTAGGCACTCCTCAGGCGTACATGACAATTCATCGAATACCCTAATGGTATTCTCGAGCCAGAATTCTGCTCTTTCTTGATCATCATCCTTACTAGCCCAGAATTCCTCAGCTCCTTGTTTCCGGATCTTATCGACCGGAGGCCTTTCTCTTCTCACTACCTCAACCACTTGAGGAGCTATAGGAGCGGGTTGAGGAATAGGTGGGGGTGGAGGGGGTTGAGCATTAGAATTTGCTCGAATGTACTCAGTGTACCAATTGCTCATCATATGGAGAAAGGCTTCTTGGGCCTCTTCTCCCTGACCCAAGGTCTCGGGTCTACTTTCTACTGGCACGGTCCCTTCCACGGGAGCCGATGCATTACCATAGCATCATCAGCTACGGTCTGATTGGGATCCATGACTATATAAAAACACAATTCAAATCGTCAGAAGTCGTCACACTATCATTACACAAAAACTCTTACGTATGGCATGTATAGCTAGACACAAACTTACGCTACGTTAGTCCTAGATCGACTAAACCGTAGCTCTGATACCAATAAATGTAATACCCCTTACCCGTATTGGAAACCGGAACCAGATACGAGGCATTACCTAATTCAACTTGCTTAAATATGACGTTTTGGGCTATGAAATTTCATTTCGTCTTAAAAACTTTTCATTCAAACCCATAGCATACTCATCCTAGGCCTATAAGGCCTTAAACATACTTCCGGAAGGTTTCGAGAATTAATCGGAAACTTTTATGCACTTAGAAATTTTTTCCCTAAATAGGGGCCACATGCCCGTGTGCCCTTGAGACATGTCCGTGTTATTCACCCGTGGTCGACACTGACTTATTTCACACGGCCAAACACACGCACGTGTCCCTGGCCCCTGTCCCTTACACGGCTTCGACACGCCCGTGTCTTAGCTCGTGTGCCAAATCCTTGGCATTCTGTTTATGACGTCATCATCTCACTATGGTCACACGGCCAAGGCACATGCCCGTGTCCTTAGACCGTGTGTCAAATTAAATTCCTAACTTCAGGTGCAGACTTCACACAGCCTGGGCACACGCTCATGTTCCTGGCCGTGCCTTCCACACGGCTGAGACACACAGCCGTGTCTCTGCCCGTGTGTTTACTACAAGCATACTGACTTGCAATTCTAACATGCAATGGGACACACGGCCAATTAACACGCCCATAGGGCTGCCCGTGTGTCACACACGGCCTAGACACACGCCCATGTGTCTACCCGTGTGGACATTAAAAGGCTATATCCCAAGCCAAATGCCACCCTACATAGCAACAATGCTTATACCAATTCAATTTGGCATAACTCATGACCCTAAAGCAATTTTAAGAACTCAAATCAAAGCATCCACACAACATACACTTCATGAATTTCATAATCCTTGAATATATATATATATATATGCTTATCAAGTATTGGCCCAATTCCAATGACCATTTGATACAGGCACGCTCGGGGCACCAACGTTTTTCAAAGTGACGAAGCTCGGATCAAATGCCCCAAGTGTCGAGCCGCTGATTTGCATTTTGATGCACTTCCAAATTGAGCCGGATTAATCAATTCGAGCTCAATTTAAGCTCACTCGAGCTCATTTGAGCTCATTGAGCTGATTGTTTGATTTTTAATTTTAATGCTTTAAATAATTTAAGTTTTTAAATTGCGGGAAATTAAATTGCTGAATTTAATTAAATAAATTGAACACCTTAATTTATTTAATTAATTTTTGGTTTACAGCAAATTAATTTTTAAATATTTTATTTAGTGTCTAAATTCGTTTTTCTTAGTCTAAATTAATTTTTCACATTTTATTACATGTTTTCAAGACGTTTGGTTTTAAAATTAAATGTGCAGATTTTTTTGTCTTCTTGTGAAATTGTAGTTGCTGCAATTTTTTTAATGTTTTTACTTGTTCAAATGACCATTAAATGTGTCTAAATATAAAATCTAGTGTGTATTTAATTTGTTTTAGTCTAATTTAATTTTGTTTCATGTTTTAATTTATGTTTTAAACTTATTTAGTTCCAGCTGAATTTTAACTCATTGTTGCTACTTTTCAGCCGAATTTATTGAACATTAAAGCTAATTGTTTTGTGAATTGCAGCAGCAATTAAAGGAGGGGTTTTCACTCTCCCCCATGGACGAATTAATGAGCAGCAAAGCATTAAAGAAGCTGTTGGCTTTTGTTTCCTCAAGCATGGACGGCAATTAAGGCTTGTACAACATGCTTTGTCTGCCAAATTAATTCTATGTTGGTGCATGCTCTCAAGGCACATTAAAGGAAGGAAGCATGTTGGAAGAATTAAAGAAATCAGCAGCATGCATGATGTGTTGGACGGCACATTGTTTAGCCTCCTAGGCTTCCTTTTTCAGAAATTACAAAAGAGTAAATGGGTGGAACATGCATGGGGACTTAATGGCTGGTATTTTGTTCCCCAAAAAAAACCTTTTCCTTCCCCCCAAAAACATGGACAATCAGCAACATCCAAAAGCACATTAATGTGCTGCAATTTGTTTGGCCTAATTAAATTTTTGATGGAGCTTTTTTGGGAACACAAAGGGGGCAAAACTTTGTCTTTGTCTTTTCCCATGTGTGCACATCTTTTAAGTGGCTTTTGGAACATTAAAAACACCATATTTAATGGTGTTGGCCGAAATTAAGGGATGGGGACAAGGTTTGGGCGGCATTTAAGGGGTTGTTGGACAAAAAAGATGACATTTAGGTTACCAAGGTGCATGCCTACTCTAAGTTGGCCTTTGATCTTTCCAAAGACGCCACCTATGCCAAGTTAAGGCCAAATCTTAAATGAAGACACCTAAAGCCAAGATTCAGCCGAATTTCTTCCCTCTAGAAGCAAGACCAATCAGAATTTTCAAGGCACTTCAATTAAAGATCACTTGGTCGAATTTCCAAGCACATTAAGGATTTTTCTTTTTAAAAATTTTACTTAGAAATTAAGCTAATTTGTGTAATTTTTAGCTCTATAAATAGTTTTTAAATTTCAATTGTAAAAAAAAAAACTTTTGATGAACGAAAAATTTATGTTCATCGAGTTGAGCTTGTCTCCTCTTCACTTTCGAGTTTTCGATCTTGACTTATCAAGCTTGCTTGTGGCGTCAATCGTTTCTCTTCCATTTAATTATACCATTGGTTCTTACTTCACTAAGTAACGGGTCTTTGGTCCATATCGACTTCCATAATTCCACCTTGAACCATATAGAAATTGGGGTGACACTAACTTGTGTTGAATCATTTCTCCGTTCAAGTTCATTTTGCCATTTCCATCAACTATCCTATTTGATATCCATATTTCCACCTTAAGCAAATATAGAAATCGCGACGACGTTTGTTAACGTTGAATCGTTTCTCTGTTTAAGTTCTTTCTCCCGTTTCCACCGAAATATAAAACTATCATCTATCCTTTGTTTTTATTGTTAAACCGAACCTATCCTTTTGAAGACGGTACGTATCATTTGATACCAAATCGTATCTTCTAAATAAATTCACTAAAAAGCTTCCGCAAACTTAGTTATCTTTCCATAATTTTTCCCATTAATTTTCGAAGGCTTGAATCACTCCTCGTAGAGGATTGGGCAACCCGTATACATTTCGACTCATCCCGAGCCGGCCCGTATCATCTAGTATTAGAGCTATAAAATGAGGACTGCCGACAACCATCGTGAAGCTGAAAGTTAGTCCGTAAGTTAAAAAAAAGGGGTTCAAAAAAGTTCGAGAAAAAAAAAATCAAGTTGTAATTTTTGTTTCTTCTACTTCATATTTGAAGTTCAAAAAAAAAGAGTAAAAAAAACGAAAATTCAAAAAAAAGGAAAAGAACGAGTTAAAAAAAAGAAGCGTGTGGAAATTTCTTTAAGTTTGCAAGTTTTTCTTTCATTACTTCTTTCCCGACCTCAAAACCACCCTCCACCCTCTTTCCTTCTACCCGACCCACGAAAATATTTTTCTTTATTTTAGCCTACCCGATACCCAAAATTTTTCTTTTGTTTAGTCTACCCGACATCAAACCCTTGTTACCAACATTTAAAGCTGACCCTCAAGCAACAAATAAGTTTTTCGAAAATGAAATACGAATTTGTGAGAGCGAGAGAAAACGGTAAAAGGCACGAGTGCTAACAATAGAGAAAAAGCCATATTCGAGTGAAAACACGAGTGTGAGCGATTTTTCTTTGCGAGTGATTTGTGAGATTTTTGTGGTAAGGTACTTTAACTTTTGTTTGTGTATTTCTCTACTTTATAACCGTTTATTTTTTTTCAGCAAAAAAAAAATGTCTCAAGAAGAATTCTCATCCGATGATTACCAATACTTGTTGAACGAAATGCGAAGAGCCATGAACGCCAAGTTTGACAAGTTGGAAAAGCGCTTGGATCGGATCCAGGAACGAGTCCAACGAGATCAACTTTCTTCAAGTCGAAGGACGGAGTCAAGGTCATCCCGAAGACACACTTCCGAAGAATATTCGAGAAGAGACTGTGATCGAGATTCTTATTCCCCAAGAAGTTCAAGATGGTATTCATCCACGAAAGATTATTCTCGAAGTGGTACATATTATGATTCGTATTCAAGAAGAAGCAAAGCGAGTTACGAGTTTGAAGCCAACTACGGTGATGAACACGAAAGCTCGAGTTTATCGTCATATGATTCAACGATGTCCCATACGAAAAATCTTTCACGAAATATCGATCGTGACATCTATGAGAATATTGCTTCGATCTTAGAATCAAACCCATCCATTTTTGATTGTTTCCAATCTTCCTCTTATTGTAATAAAAACGAAAAAGAAAAAGAGAAAAAGTTTGAAAAAGAAAATAAAAATGAGAGAAAAGAAAATAAAAATGAGAAAGAAGAAAAAGAAATTGAAAAAGAAGAAAAAGAAAAGAAAATCGAAAAGAAAATCGAGATTGAAAAGAAAGAAAGTGTTGAAAAAGAAAAAGAGTTGGAAAAAGAAACACGAGTACAATATGAGCAAGAGAAAGAAAGTGGTTATTCAGCTAACTCTTTGGATCTTTGTTCTTCTTCTGATTCTTCATTTCAGGTGCCCAACATATCGCACGATGATTTCCAACTTCAATACCTTCCCGAAGAAAGGCGTTTTCATTTGATTGAAAAAGGTAAAGAAGGTAAGCGTTTTGAAGCGATTCACATCTCCAACGAATTTTTGGTATGTCGATGATTTTTTTTATAATCCTAATTTGTTTGATTGTAGATATTATGAGATTTGTTCATTGTCCAATACGAAATCGTTGAGTTTTTGTAAATCATTTTTGAAATATGTTAAGAGATTTGATGGCTTGATTTTGAGTTTGCACAATTCTTATTGGGCTAACATGATTGATTTTTCGAAACCTAAGCCCTATCTTAACTTAAAGAAGCAAACACATGTTTTTAGACTGGGCATATGTTCAGATTTGTTTTGCGAAAAACGCAAGAATCATCTGGTAAGTTTGAAAGATTTCTATCTTCTTGATACTTGGTCTTTGAATAAGGTAACGGGTTTTGTCCATTTCATTTTTAATTTTTATTCGTTCCTTAAACAATTCTTACGGTTGTTCACCTGCCATTTGAAAATGGTTGAATTGAACGCGAAGCCACGACTACACTACGATTCTGAGGAACGAAGGTTTGTGCTAACGGAGAAAGGTAAAGTCGATATTTTTCTTTCAACTCCCGAAGGTAAGACACTTGACACCTATGAACTAATTTTGTTCTCTTTGGATGTTGACAAGAATCAAGTTGCTGATTTTTCTCTTGTAAAGCCCTTAAAACGTGATGCTCTTAATTATTCCATCTTGGTTAAAAAATTTGACAAGGCTTTGTTCCTTTTGTACAATAATGTGTTTATGCCTGACTACATGCGATTTATTTGTTTGGTAATTATCATGTTGGGTTTATAAGTGTGTTTAAAATTTTTTCTTGCTAACTTATAAATATTACCTTCAGGTGTTGCAATTTTCATCAGCCCCATTTTATCGAGGAAAGACGAGCAAGAAATTTTGTTCGAACAACCAACGGGTCGATTCGAGGACGAATCGTCTTGAAGAGGGGAGGGATGATACAGGCACGCTCGGGGCACCAACGTTTTTCAAAGTGACAAAACTCGGATCAAATGCCCCAAGTGTCGAGCTGCTGATTTGCATTTTGATGCACTTCCAAATTGAGCCGGATTAATCAATTCGAGCTCAATTTAAGCTCACTCGAGCTCATTTGAGCTCATTGAGCTGATTCTTTGATTTTTAATTTTAATGCTTTAAATAATTTAAGTTTTTAAATTGCGGGAAATTAAATTGCTGAATTTAATTAAATAAATTGAACACCTTAATTTATTTAATTAATTTTTGGTTTACAGCAAATTAATTTTTAAATATTTTATTTAGTGTCTAAATTCGTTTTTCTTAGTCTAAATTAATTTTTCACATTTTACATGTTTTTAAGATGTTTGGTTTTAAAATTAAATGTGCAGATTTTTTTTGTCTTCTTGTGAAATTGTAGTTGCTGCAATTTTTTTTAATGTTTTTACTTGTTCGAATGACCATTAAATGTGTCTAAATATAAAATTTAGTGTGTATTTAATTTGTTTTAGTCTAATTTAATTTTGTTTCATGTTTTAATTGATGTTTTAAACTTATTTAGTTCCAGTTGAATTTTAACTCATTGTTGCTACTTTTCAGCCGAATTTATTGAACATTAAAGCTAATTGTTTTGTGATTGCAGCAACAATTAAAGGAGGGGTTTTCACTCTCCCCCATGGACGAATTAATGAGCAGCAAAGCATTAAAGAAGTTGTTGGCTTTTGTTTCCTCAAGCATGGACGGCAATTAAGGCTTGTACAACATGCTTTGTCTGCCAAATTAATTCTATGTTGGTGCATGCTCTCAAGGCACATTAAAGGAAGGAAGCATGTTGGAAGAATTAAAGAAATCAGCAGCATGCATGATGTGTTGGACGGCACATTGTTTAGCCTCCTAGGCTTCCTTTTTCAGAAATTACAAAAGAGTAAATGGGTGGAACATGCATGGGGACTTAATGGCTGGTATTTTGTTCCCCAAAAAAAACCTTTTCCTTCCCCCCAAAAACATGGACAATCAGCAACATCCAAAAGCACATTAATGTGCTGCAATTTGTTTGGCCTAATTAAATTTTTGATGGAGCTTTTTTGGGAACACAAAGGGGGCAAAGCTTTGTCTTTGTTTTTTCCCATGTGTGCACATCTTTTAAGTGGCTTTTGGAACATTAAAAACACCATATTTAATGGTGTCGGCCGAAATTAAGGGATGGGGACAAGGTTTGGGCGGCATTTAAGGGGTTGTTGGACAAAAAAGATGACATTTAGGTTACCAAGGTGCATGCCTACTCTAAGTTGGCCTTTGATCTTTCCAAAGACGTCACCTATGCCAAGTTAAGGCCAAATCTTAAATGAAGACACCTAAAGCCAAGATTCAGCCGAATTTCTTCCCTCTAGAAGCAAGACCAATCAGAATTTTCAAGGCACTTCAATTAAAGATCACTTGGTCGAATTTCCAAGCACATTAAGGATTTTTCTTTTTAAAAATTTTACTTAGAAATTAAGCTAATTTGTGTAATTTTTAGCTCTATAAATAGTTTTTAAATTTCATTTTGTAAAAAAAAAAAAACTTTTGATGAACGAAAAATTTATGTTCACCGAGTTGAGCTTGTCTCCTCTTCACTTTCGAGTTTTCGATCTTGACTTATCAAGCTTGCTTGTGGCATCAATCGATTCTCTTCCATTTAATTATACCATTGGTTCTTGCTTCACTAAGTAACGGGTCTTTGGTCCATATCGACTTCCATAATTCCACCCTGAACCATATAGAAATTGGGGTGACACTAACTTGTGTTGAATCATTTCTCCGTTCAAGTTCATTTTGCCATTTCCATCAACTATCCTATTTGATATCCATATTTCCACCTTAAGCAAATATAGAAATCGCAGTGACGTTTGTTAACATTGAATCGTTTCTCTGTTTAAGTTCTTTCTCCCGTTTCCACCGAAATATCAAACTATCATCTATCCTTTGTTTTTATTGTTAAACCGAACCTATCCTTTTGAAGACGGTACGTATCATTTGATACCAAATTGTATCTTCTAAACAAATTCACTAAAAAGCTTCCGCAAACTTAGTTATCTTTCCATAATTTTTCCCATTAATTTTCGAAGGCTTGAATCACTCCTCGTAGACGATTGGGCAACCCGCATACGTTTCGACTCATCTCGAGCCGGCCCGTATCACCATTTACAAAATGACTTTCATATCATGCATAGCCAACACTTTGGCTAACAAATACAACCTAACAAATTACCCAAAATCCTATACATGACATACTCAAAATAAATCTAATTTGGCTATACCAAAAGTGGTCGATAGTGTGATCCCCAACTCTGACGTCCGCAACTTCTCGAGTTAACTTGGCAATACTACAGTGAAAAAGGAAATGAGAGGGGTAAGCATAAAGCTTAGTAAGTCTGCATGAAAATAAATAGTAACAATAAGCTCATAATGACATCAATCCATAGCATTAGATAACCATACCAAGTCATAAGCACTTTGCCATACTTACTCATACTTGTTCTTATCTAGAACATACCATGCCACATATCGTAAACATTCCTCGTGAATTTCTCACGGGTACCTGTATTCACTCATTCACATGACTTTAATACAATTCTAATTTCTATTTCCAAGCAGACCTATTTATCCCAATAAATCACTAGGAATACTCAAAGATGCATATTCATTATCATTAGCATAAACATGAAGCCAATGCCTCATCCCGGATGTGGTCTCACATGATCATCTTTGAATACCGATGCCATATCCCGGATATGGTCTTATACGAAACCTCACATCAATATCTATGTCATATCCCGGATATGGTCTTATACGATTTTTCATATTCAATGCTGAAGCCATATCCCAGATATGGTCTTATACGGGATCTCAATTCAGTGCCGAGGCCATGTCACCGACATGGTCTTACACGGGACCTCATCCATCTCTTGTCTCGATAATAGTGTTTTCACATTCATTATACTCCAACTAGGACTTCAACATCTAAACTTTCTCATTCAATACCAAATACTTAATTTCATAGAATATCGTATATCATTATAACACCCAACTTTCTTAAACATACTAGCATAAATGTTGAATTTATCACATACAAACTTATCTCGATTTCAAAATAAGCTAGTTCATCGATCTAGTCCGAGACTTTATTCTTTTCCCGATCAAGGTTGATTCTTAGTTCTTCTTGGTTTATAATAGCAAATTAGCTCGTTTCAACCATCACATTAATAAAAGCATTTTAATAATCATGCTTTGGAAAAATTACTATTTTGCCCTTACACTTTGGCAAAATGACCATTTTACCCCTAGGCTCGGAAATCAATTCTAATCAAGTTTCTACATTTAATGAGCCTAGGTGAACATTTATTTCTCTTATGGCTATCATCAAAACCCAACATTTCACACATTTACTATCAATTTTACAACCTTTGCAAAAAGGTTCATTTATGTGTTTTCATGATCAACACCTTTCACAAAAGTTGTTCATCTAACAACTAAGACTCATTTTCTTCCATAAAAAATGCAACAATTCACATACAAGCTCTCATGGCAAAACCCTAAACTTTTCACCATATTGCAATTAGTCCCCTCTTTAGAAAGCTTAAGCTTTGGGGACTCCAAAAGTACAAAAACCATAAAAAATGATCACCAAAAGGACATACTTGTAAGGAAGATATGTTGCTAAAAATTTCAAGCTCTCAAACTCTATTCTTGCTGAAATTTTCGGTGGGTGGGAGAAAAGAAAATGAAAAGATGATAGCCTTTGCTTATTTTATCTTATTTTATTCATTTAGTCAACTAATGTTACCAACCCTTGTCAAATTTTAATTCCCTTGTCCCCTTGGCCGGCCATGACCTCTAGATAGGTCTAATTGCACATTAAAGGCTCCCAATTAAAATTCTATTACTATTTGGCACCTTTAGCAACTAAAATAGAACTTTCGCAATTTATGCGATTTAGTCCTTTTTCGCGATTAAGCTTAAAATTGCTAAAAATAAAACACCAAAATTTTCATGCATCTATATAACCATGCTCTAATTCTTGAAATAACATTAAAATAAT
Source organism: Gossypium australe (assembly GCA_005393395.2). Classification (NCBI taxonomy): domain Eukaryota; kingdom Viridiplantae; phylum Streptophyta; class Magnoliopsida; order Malvales; family Malvaceae; genus Gossypium; species Gossypium australe. Next base: position 53,336,306 of record CM016615.1, on the reverse strand, counting down.
TTTCTCAAACCTCGAATTACTGATCCCGAGATAACTGTTTTGACTAGCCCCTAAATCGGGCTGTTACAAAAATTGGAGCTTCAGTCAATAGAGTTTTCAACTGATCAAAGCTTTTCTGACATTTATCAGACCATTCAAAACCTCACATCTTTCTAAAGCAATCTAGTCAACGGAGTAGCTATCATCGAGAATCCTTTTACAAACCGATGATAATAACCAGCTAGTCCTAGAAAACTACGGACTCCAGGCACCTTCTTCGGAGGTTTCCATTCCAGAATAGCAGAAATCTTACTCGGATCAACTCGTATTCCAGAGGCTGGTACAATATGTCCCAGAAAACCAACTTCTCACAACTAGAATTCACATTTTCTAAACTTTGAATACAATTGCTTATCTCGGAGAATTTGCAAAATAATTCTCAGATGCTCAGCATGCTTAATCTCATGACGTGAATAAATCAAGATGTCGTCAATGAATACAACAACAAATTGATCTAAGTACGGTCTGAAAATTCTGTTCATCAAATCCATAAAGACAGCAAGAGCATTTGTTAGTCCAAAAGGCATAACTAAAAACTCATAATGCCCATACCTCATTCTGAAAGCAGTCTTCGGAATATCTGAATCTTTTACCCGCAACTGGTAGTATCCCGATCTCAGATCTATCTTTGAAAGCACAGTGGCTCCTTTAAGCTGATCAAATAAATCACCAATTTTGGGCAGAGGATATTGGTTCTTTATAGTCACCTTGTTCAACTGACGATAATAAATGCACATTCTCATCGTGCCATCTTTCTTTTTCACAAATAGAACAGGAGCACCCTAAGGTGAGAAACTCGGTCTTGTAAACCCTCTGTCAGTCAACTCTTGCAACTGTGACTTCAACTCTTTCAATTCTGTCGGTGCCATTCTATACGAAGCTATCAAAATAGGAGTCGTTCTCGGCAATAGATCAATACCAAATTCAACTTCACGTATCGGAGGTAATCCTGACAATTATTCAGGAAATACATCAGGGGATTCACATGCAACTGGTACTGATTCAACTTTCTTTTCGGTTACTTTCGAGTTAATCACATAAGCAAAATAAGCTTTATAACCCTTTTTCACATAATTCTGAGCTTTCATCACTGATATCACAGCAGGTAACCCATTCAAGTCATTTGACTCAATTCGAATTATATCATCATTCTGGCATCCCAAATCAATAGTCTTTCTTTTACAATTCACAACAACATCATGCACTAACAACCAGTCCATACCCAAAATTATATCAAACTCATCAAAGGGTAATAACATCAAATCATCCAACATCAACGGACAGTTCTTGCATACTTTATCAACCAGGACACTTTTACCTAAGGGGTTCGATACTCTAATAACAAATTCAGTAGACTCTACAGGCAAAGTCTTACTAGATACTAAGTTCATGCATATATACGAATGTGTAGAACTTGGGTCTATCAATGCAATCACAGAAGTATCATAAAGAGTAAATGTACCCGTTATAACATCCGGAGATGAAGCTTCCTCATGAGCTCGGATGGCATATGCTCTGGCAGGCGCTCTAGCTTCAGATCTCGCAATAGTGTCTTTCATAGTTCTCTCACTACCACTGACATTTCTTGCAATTTGGGAAGGTCTACCTCTCGCTGAAACATCATTAGATCTCAGATTCTGAACAATCTCTTGCTCAACACACTCTGGGCAATCTCGGATGAAATGATCTAACGATCCACATCTGAAACAAGCATGGTCATTCAATCTACAACTACCTGGATGTCTTTTACCACAGTGCTTACATTCAGGTCGTTCGGATCAGACATTTCCCACACTAGCTATCGATGTAGCTGGGGCTCTAGAATTCGACTGTGATCTAGCTTGATCTCTCAGATTCGAATATCCCACATTAGCTTTGGAATGGCTATGCTCATCTCTGAATTTCTTTGAAGTAGACTGAAATGTTTTGCTCGAGAATCTCTTTCTCGAATCTCTGACTTCAGACTCAACTTTTCTTTTGTCTGTCCCGAATGCCTCAGCTTTGCACGCTCGATCAACAAGCACTACAAAGTCTTTTATTTCCAGAATCCCAACAAGCAAACAGATATCTTCATTAAGGCCATCTTCAAATCTTTTGCACATTATTGCCTCGGTCGACACATATTCTCGAGCATACAGACTTAATCTCACGAACTCTCTTTCATACTCGGTGACAGACATGCGATCCTGTTTCAACTCCAAAAATTCCTTTCGTTTTTTATCAATAAATCTTTGATTGATATATTTCTTTTGGAACTCAGACTGAAAGAAATCCCAAGTGACCCGTTCTTTAGGAACAACCAAAATCAAAGTCTTCCACCATTGATAGGTTGCGTCTCATAACAAAGAAATAACACATTTTATGCATTCTTCAAGAGTCAGTGACATCTCATCAAATACTTGGATGGTGTTCTCTAGCTAAAACTCTTCTCGGGATTGTCATCACTAGTAGCCTTGAACTCTTCGACTCCATACTTACAGATTTTATCTACCGGAGGTTTATTCAACAGATTCAAGTTTATAACCGGAGGCACAACTGAAGTCTGAGGGGGATTAGATGGGGGCGGAGGTTGTGAAACAACCGGATTATTTCTTACATACTGAGTGAACCACTCGTTCATCATTTAGAAGAAGGCTTGTTTAGCCTCTCCCTCTTGATCGCTAGTAGCCGGTCTCGAATTAGATGGCGCTGTCCCTTGAGCAGGAGCAGGCACATTACTTTCAACATCGTCAGCTACGGCTCTTTCGGGATCTATTACTATACGAAAAACACATTTTACACGTCAGGACTCATCACACTATCACATTTCATATATATGGCATGTATAGCTAGACTCTCACAAGCTATGTTATTATGAGAATCGACAAAACCGTAGTTCTGATACCAATCAAATGTAACACCCCTAACCCGTAACCATTGCCGGTATATGGTTAAGAGCCATTACTAGACAATCGAAAACTTTTGTGGATATTTCATAACTTAATTTGGCAATTCACATCAAAGTGTCCCTTAAATGTCTGTAAGACCCTTAACATGCCTTAGAATAGGGCCGGGACTAAACTGAACACATACAGAAATTCTCAGAAATTTAAAATTTTTTCTAAGTTACAGAGGTCACACGCTTGTATGGGCAGGCTGTGTGCCTCCCACAGCCTCAGACACGCCCGTATGTTTAAGCTGTGTCAAAACAGGGCATACATACTAACTTATCCACAAGGCTGTGGACACCCCCTTGTGCCTCACTCGTGGTCGCTACTGACTTGCATCACACCGCCTACCCACACGTACGTGTGACCTCTGTATCTTAGAAAAATTTTTAAATTTCTGAGAATTTCTGTATGTGTTCAGTTTAATCCTGGCCCTATTCTAAAGCACGTTAAAGGTCTCAAAGACCTATTTAAGGGACACTTTAATGTGATTTTCCAAATTAAGTTATGAAATATCAGTAAAAGTTTTTGATTGTTTGGTAATGCCTCTTAACCCTAAACCGGTAATGGTTACGGGTTAGGGGTGTTACAGTAATGATGCGCCTGAATTGGGATGAGGGCATAGGGAGAAACTTCCTTCAGTGAAGCTTAGGGATTTCGTTAATCATACCATCATAAAGAAAAAGTCCATCTCTCGTCTCATCTGCATCATAGCTTTCCTCAAATACTCCAATTCCTATACCGCATTATGTTGATTGTGACAAATTTACCGTGAAACATTGAAATTTTCTTGCAACTATTACTATAGGGGTCGAGCCACAGTCTTTTAAAGAGGTTGTGAAGGATGCAGGATGATGTGATGCTATGCAAAAAGAGATTTATACTCTAAAGGATAATGACACTTGGTCTATGGGGACACTTTCTTCGGGAAAGAAAGCTCTGGGTAGTAATGTAACACCCTTTACCTGTATTCAACGCCAGAACAGGGCTCGAGGCATTACCGGACTTATAACACAAGCATTCATACTGATACATTGTAATATAAACATAGTTTAATCCCACATTTAGCATACTTTTGGATGATTTAAGCCTTGAATTATGGAAATTGATACTCTTAATCCTTTGTTTTCATGTTTTATACTTAGGAAAGCACCGGAGGATGAAAAGAACGAGAAATGAGCCTAAAACGGAGTAAATAGGCCAAAGCACGAAATTGTCACGGCCTAGGCCCAAGACCACACAGCCGTGCCTCATTAACAGACCCAAACACGGCCTGGCCACGATTCACACGGACATGTGCCATGGGCGTGTCCCTGCTGTGACAAAGAAGAGTTTCATTTGGATTAGGGTACTTAGAGGCAAAGAAATCCATTCCAAAAACCTATATAAACACCCTAGAGGCCAACCTTCAAGTGGAGTGGAGTTAGGTGTCCAGTTAGGCCGAAGAGCCAAGCCAGATAGGCCAGAATTGTGGAATTTACTCGAAGAAAGCCAGTTGATTCATCTCAAGAAGCCAAAGTTATACTCAAGACGGAAGATCTTCCCTTCAATTTCCTTCAGGGGGTTTTAGGGTTTTTCTTATGTTTTGTTTTATATTTTCTTCTGAGATGTATTCTTTTATTATTATGAAGTAAACCTCTCAAATACCTGAGGGGGATGAAACCTAAGACAGATCTTGTTATTGTTTTCTGAACTATATGATAAATACTTGATTTGTTCTTAATTATGTGTTTTTAATTCTTACTTTGATATTTCAGGATATTAATTCAAGTATTGATGTGCTTAGGCAGTGGAGCAAAAGTCCCTGTTTAAGAGTAGATCTAGCATAATTAAGCGGAGTTGATCGCAACCCTAGACATAGGATGACGAAAATCTGCCGGGTTAGGGTCAAACCTAATATGGGAGTCCATAGATTGAGTTAATGCAATTCTAGGGGTTTTAATTAGAAAGAGATTTCAATTAATCAACCTAGGGTTAGACGTTAGTAGCCTCGAGAGAGGTATTAATATACATTAGGGAATCCTACAGATCAAGTCAAGTGAATAAATCATCTGGTTCAGAGTTAAATAACAAGTGAAGTCTAGGTGGATTCTTCCTCGGGTATTGTCTTAATCAATTGATTTTTCCACAAGTATTTCCCCAAATTCATTCTCTTTGTCTTTGCATCTTTAGCTTAATAGTTAGTTAATTTTAGATTAATTAATAATTTCCTTTATTCTTAGGCTAAATAATAAAAAGAAAGTTAGTATTAGTACTTTTGGTTCCTTTGGTTCGACAATCTGGTCTTGCCACTAAACTATACTACTGTTCGATAGGTGCGCTTGCCTCAATCGTTGTCATAGTTAGTTTCTAGGCTCGATCATTCTTTTTATAAATTCTTAAGACCCTGACACACGATCAAGTTTTTGGCACTGTTGCCTGGGAACTAAAATATTAAGAGCGCTCAATTTTTATTACTTTAGCCATTTTTATTTTTGCAAATTATTTTTATTTTTATTTCGCTTTTAACTTTGCTAATTTTTCTTCTTTTATTTGTTCTTAGCAGGTACCTCTAGTTTATGACTAGAAAGAACCCGACAAGACCCCTAATTTACGACAGTGATATTGAAGGTACTGTTCGCAGAAATCGTAGAGAAATAAGGCGAAGCTTAAATCACATAGAAGAAGAGCAAGAAGTCAAAAATAATACCACCGAAGAGATGGATGAGAATAATCCGCTACCTCCAAAGGTGGCCGAAGATCATGCTCCTCGAACTATGTATGATTATGCTAAACCTAATTTAACAGGAACTGAGTCAAGTATTGTTAGACCTGCTATTGCTGCTAATAATTTTGAACTGAAACCTAACACAATTCAGATGATACAGCAATTTGTTCAGTTTGATGGTTTGCAGGATGAAGATCCAAACAATCACTTGGCGAATTTCCTAGAATTCTATGATACTTTCAAAATAAATGGCATTTCTGATGACGCCATCCGTCTTCGGTTATTTCCCTTTTCTTTGAGGAATAAAGCTAAACAGTGGTTGCATTCTCTTCCACGAGGATCAATCACTACATGGGAACCTGTAACATCCTTTACCCGTATACTACACCGGAACCGGGTACGAGGCATTACCAGACTTAACAATACATTCTACCAAATCCCGAGCCACAAAATTTCACTTATAATTTAAACTTTAACAAACACATGCATGCACAAGCATTATAACTCCATGACCAATATAAGCCACAACTCGTGGCTAAATACAGAATAATCCTTATTACCGTTATGAAGCAATACGTTTAATCAAATTAATTAACACATAAACAAAATGACTTAGTCAAGCCCCTATACATGCCATAACTTATATCATTTATAAATAAAGATACCCATAGATAGCCTAATAGTGTGAAGCGATCTCCGACGACCTTCAGCCTGAGCTTGTTTAATAGGACTCTGAAACATGGGAAAGAAAAGGGGGTAAGCTTATAAAGCTTAGTAAGTTCACATGTAAAAATAATAAGCATTAGCAATGAATTTAGCTTGCTTCTAAGCTATCATAACTTGCATAAATAATGCTAAGTTCTTACTTTCTCAACTTACTCATTTGTACCCTTACCAAAGCCTCAACGAGACAAATCCTCACAACAAGTTCTCTAATTGATACAATCATTAAATCACATGCTTATACCTTATTACTCATGTTCACATTAATCTGTCTACTTGAATCGCTGTCACTAAATTATTTATTTCTTGAACTACAAAGCTCCAAATTACAAACCGCTAATTTTCCTTGAAACTACACTCACATATCTTCATACCATAAAATTTCTAGAATTTTTGGTCTTGCCAATTAGTCCAGTTTATTCATTAAAATTTCCCCTATTTCACTGTTTTTACTATTCTGACCTCTCTTCACTACGAATCAATTATCTCCTAGTAAAGAATTTAGATGACCTTATTGTTTAGTTTATTTGAAACTAGACGCATTCATAATTTCAGGAATATAAATTATATCACATAATTAATTTTGTACAATTTTTAATGATTTTTCCAAGATAGAATAGGGGATCACGTAGTCATTCTGAACTAGTCTCACAAAAATTTAAATATAAAAAATTATACAAATCCTTTGTTTTCTCTGTTTCTTTTATATGAAAATAGACTCAATAATATTTAAATCAATATCCCATCCAACTTATAATTCAATTTCTACTATTTTTGGTGATTTTTCAAAATCACATAACTGCTGCTGTCCAAAACAGTTTTATTTGTAAATTTTTGCTCTCACTCACTTTAGCTGTATTCATTACTTACCTATAACAATCTTTCCAATTTCCAATTGCATATCGAGCATATTGCTCATCGTTACACATGATATACCTACACTTATCACTACAAGCCACACATAATTTCACTTAATCGATTTTCCCGGTGAACTCATCGGTAACCTTACCAAAGGCTCAGAATACAAAGGGCACCTTACTTAATAGCTTGCTTACATACCTGCAACATTCTCACTTAACACATGAGTAATCTTTCATAATATAGGCATATTGCCAATCATTTCATAAAGTGTCACAAGCATAACTGAAAACTCATCACTTACTTAATACTTGATAATCTCAATTACTTACAATCCCAATATTAAATAAGCCTTAAATGCATACCTGTACTCATACCTGTACTCTTTCTTCATGTTCTCACCTTGTTATTTCTTTGACTTACTCTTTGGACTACTCAAGAACCTTTTCCTTTTTGAACTTACCATTGCCATGTCTTGACATGGTCTTACGTGGTATCCTTGCCTTATGAACTCACCAATGCCATGCCTTGGCATGGTCTTACATAGGACCATTGCCTTATAGTAACACATCAATGCCATGTCTTGACATGGTCTTACATGATTTCCTTGCCTTATAGAACTTATCAATGCCATGCCTTGGCATGGTCTTACATGATATCCTTATCTTACCAAATGCCATGTTCCAAACATGGTCTTACATGGTATCCTTGTCTTACCAAATGCCATGTTCCAAACATGGTCTTACATGGTATCCTTCTCTTACCAAATGCCATGTTCCAAACATGGTCTTACCTGGTATCCTTGTCTTAGTGCCAATGCCACATCTTGATGCGATCTTACATGAAGTCCTTAATCAATGTCGATGCCATGTCTTGACATGGTCTTACATGGGATCCTTGCCTTACCAATGCCATGTCTTGACATGGTCTTACATGGTATCCTTAACCGTCAATTCCTACTTAAATGCCATGTTATCAACATGGACTTTTCCGTCAATTCTTCCTTAATTGCCATGGTATAGCCATGGACTTTGAGATATCAATGCCTTGTGAAGTCATAGCTGAAACATACTTGCTCAAATTCTCAAGGTTAGTCGGCATAACTCAATAATAACATTACTAATAACAATAATTGCATAATAATAAAATGCTACTCAACTTACATACTTACATTCTAAATCTCATCATATCATCAACTTAACTTATTCTCATCAAACTATGCTAGTCAATACTTTCTTGTTATCATACAAAGCCATAATACAAAATATGGTCTAACATATAAATTATACAAGTTCTCTTTCCAATATCGAATTATTATCGAACATTAATCATTATATCTAAAACTCAATACTATAGTACTTATGGCCAAAATATCAATTTATCATTCAAATATGCATAATTAAATGTTTATTAAACATATGAACTTACCTCGATACCAAAACGGTCATTTTACCAACTTTCTCGATTTTCGATTTTCCTCCCGTTCTAGGTCCAAATCTCATTTTTCGGGGTCTAAGACATCACATTTCACATATTTAATTAATGTAATACTCAAAACAGTCCCTAACTCAAACTTTGGAAAAATTACAATTTTGCCCCTAAACTTTTGCATAATTTTAATTTTGCCCCTAGGCTCGAAAATTAAACTCATCCCTTATTATTATGTTTTATAACATGCTAATCATTTTTCCCTTCTATGGCAACATCAAATTCTTGCTCTAACATGCACTTATGTACATTAGGTATTTTTGCCGATTATGTCGTTTTACTCGTTTTCACTTAAAATCGCTTAGTAAAAGTTGTTTAACATAATTCTAAGCTTCATATTCTACCATAAAACATCAAAATAAATGCATTTCACCTATGGGTATTTTTCCAAATATGAACCCTAGGTTAAATTATTGCTAGAATAAGCTAAATCAAGTTACCGGGACTCCAAAAACGTAAAGAACATGAAAAACGGGGCTAGAATGGACTTACCATGAAGCTTGGAAAGCTTGAAAACCCTATCCATGGCTTCCCACATGTTAAATTCGGCCTAAGCTTGAAGATGGACAACTTTGGCATTTAAATTTTGTTTTTAATTCATTTAATTCACTAAATTACCAAAATGCCCCTTAAAAAATCTTTTGAAACATACCCATCCATGTCCATTTTTGTCCACCAACTTAACCAATGGCCTAATTATCATTTAAGGACCTCCAATTTAAAATTTCATAACAATTGGACACCTCTAACATGTAGAACTCAACTTTTGCACTTTTTACAATTTAGTTCTTTTGACTAAATTGAGTGCCTAAACGTCAAAATTTTTGAATGAAATTTTCACGAAATCATTCTGTGAAATTTTAGACCATAAAAATATAAATAAAATAAATTTCTCAACATCAGATTTGTGGTCCCGAAACCACTGTTTCGACTAAGCCCAAAATCGGGCTGTTACAACTCTCCCCCCTTTGGGGATTTTCGTTCCCGAAAATCTCACTAGTTAATGGATTTAGGTCTAATTTCACAAGTCACTTTGAGCTTCTCAAATAGTCTCGGCATCTTCAACATCTTACTTCTTAAATAAACAGATAATTATCACTGTGCTAGACATCATAACATTCTATCTTTAACTCGCTGATATATGTATCAAGATCATTTGAAAATGAAAACCAATACACAGGTCTAAGTTGAACTTCCTATCATTTACACTTTGCCAACTTCAATTTCTTCTCAAATCTAGAGAAAGATTAAACTTATAATAGAATTTACTTCAACTGTTACTCGTCGAAGCACTTAACTATACTGATGCCACAATACTCATACAGCTTAAAAATCATAGTACCATAACAAGACTAACTTCTCAATTACTTTAGTAGATAATGTCCCGGCTAAAAACAAAATATCTCGATCATCGGAGAAATTTAAACACAAATTTCCATAACAACCAATATAAAAGCATAATCTTTATACCTCTGGTAACTGTATCAAAGTACTCTCGCCATCAAGTCAAAACTTATAATCATCATAAGCATTTTAATAATAAGAAGAAACCATTTTCATCAATGGAACATTTCTTACTGATATCTCATGGCTGATACTTTGAACAATAATTTATTAAGGAAAGAGAAATAACAAAATCTCAAAACATAGAGCTACACAGAAAATACTCATAAGTATTAAAAATAATGTTAACAAAAGCCACACAATCTTCCGTTATTTTATTGAGTAATAGCTAGTAAAACTAGACGCTAACATCATACGGACCTTATCGTCAACTTTCTATCTGTGCATGATGCAGAAAACCAGAAAATTTAGAGCAATTTCGATCATAGCTCAAATAGACTACAATGCTTTCATCTACTTGTAAATTTAGCTGACATTCTTATACTATAGGAATTTCATTCGAAATCTTGCAGATATATATACCTCTGAGAGTAAATGGAAACATATAATAGTCAGAAGAGATTGCTGTAATTTCTCAACCATAAACACTGCATTCAGTCATTAATACATCTCGATCATGATTTCACTATCTAATTCTATCATCACTAATCTTGAAACACCCCAAACCCGACCCACAAGCCTCGACCAGATCTGGTATGTTCCTCGAGTAAAGCGATTCAAAACTTGGTTGTTACTTTGGAAAACTTGGATGTTTTTGAATAAAATTTGTCTTGTGTTGGGTTCGAGTTGAAAAGTCTAAGTCTTGTTAAAGCTTTAATTTCGTATTTGAAAATCATAAATTAGAAGTACTGCCGAATTCATGATCAGTTATCAAAACATTTAGAATTTATTTATTTTTTTGAAAACATTACTTAAACTTTGAATTGATAAAAATTGTATCATACTGAAATAAATAACATGCATGCATAAACAGTTTCTACTAGTGGCCTTATTACATCAAAAACAAAACCCAAACTAAATTTAAAGTACTTAAAATAAAAAGTCCAAATAAATTAATCTCGTGCTGAGCATGACCACCACTAAGCTCCTGCCGACCCGGTCCATTACTGAGCGTCACCTGAAAAATATCCCACAAGGGGTGAGTCAAACAGACTCAATGTGTACAACCAACACTAAGTCCTAACGATTCTGGCATATCAGATCATACATACATACATATAGCAATTAAACATAATGATGCAAACCTGAACCCAAGCCTAGATACCATCTGCTACACATCACCCGTACCAACCATCACACCGTGGGGACTACTAAGTCGACCCTCCATCCGCTACACACCATCGAAGGCAGTCGCTGCAGTCGACGTGCTCATCACCCTTATATATTGTGGCATAGCCACCGAATAATTATTCGTCACATAAGTCACCACATTTAGATTACGTGACAGAAGTCACCACATTCAGATATTTGTGGTATAAACCACCAGATCACTTCCCCTTATCATAATTTCCCATATGCCCCATGTCATACAAATCATGCAATATCATGCCTTATGCCTTATTTCACATTCTTATCACATTCACATATGTGCCATATAGTATACCCATAGTAGGAGTAGGTAAACGTACCTGAGTACTTTGTACCATTGCATGGTACTTTAGCCATATTCTTACACTTTCATATTAACACATTTATTAAACATAACCATAAATCTATTAAGGCTTAGTGTGGGGTACACACCTGATATACTTATCGAGTTCACTGATTTCCCGAAAATCTCGATCTAACGCTTTAGTTCTTAGTCCCTACATTCGGCCAACACTACATACTTTAGCTAAAGGCCATTCGGCCAAATAATCAAATCCCGAAGGATTTATCGCAACCAGAGTCTTACCTTCCTGCCGATTTGATTGCTAATCAAATCCCGAAACCTTGTAATGTCCCCTCTTGCAATCGGCCAACTACCATATCACTTGGCTTGGTTAGTTTCTGCTTTTGAACATTTAAGAAATAAATCTAAGTCACCAAATAGGCCTTGGCCGAATATACATGTACACTTACCTTGCGATTTTAAATCCCGAAAACTAATCTCTTGTCTTGAAGATGTCGAAATACCTATAGGTACATGTTAGATAAATTTCTAACATTTAATCATAACAAATGGCCCTTGGCCGAATACATGACTTACCTTAGATATTGAAATCCCGAAAATCTTCTCCTTCTAGTCGACTAGAGACAACTCCCGCAATCTCCTTCAAAGTTTCGACCCCAAAATAATAATGGTATTAGTTCCTAGATCTAAAAGATAAAGGAATGGAAATCGAGCAACACTTGTTCTTACCCTTAATGTTGTAGTCGACAGCACCTTTGCCTGACCCAAAAGATATTCGGCTTTGATGAGCACTAGAGAGTTTCGGTTTTAACAAGGGAAGAAAAGAGAGAGTATGAAACTTAGAGAGAATCGGCAAGGGCTTAGGAGGATCTTATTTTCGGCTTTTGATGCTATGAAGAATTCGACTAGAAAAGAAAATTTTGAGAAAAGAAGAGAAGGGAAATTCGGCCAGAGAGAAAGAGATGGAAAAATAAAAGAAAACAAGGAAAAAAAAAAGATGAACACTCTGCTGATAAATTCGGCTACCTACTCAAACACTAGCCTCACCTTGTTATTCTCCTATTTTATCTCTTATCACCTTTTCAAATTAATAAAATTAATCCATCAGTTATCCCTTATCTAGCCGAATTTTAAAAAAGATTAAACTCATCTCTTAAGTGCCCCTTTGCCGTCCACCTCTCTTGCTCCTTGCAGCCAAAATAAAACTTTTATTTGCTTCCCTTGTGGCTCGAACCTGAGCCCTTCCTCATAGCCCATGGCGTCACCTACCAAGGCCCTAGGTGGTGCCTCCAAGCCACTGTACCAAGTCCATTTTTGTGTCATAATTCCCTTACAAATTTTCTTAAGACCACATTGCTTAGCTTCCTCTTTGAGATTTAAAAAAATCTAATAATTTCTAAGGCATTTGTCTACGCACTAAGGTTCACAAAATTCATAATACACATTCACAACACACATAAGCATGCTATTTCATATAATTTAGTATTAATGCATAAGCCATAATCCAGGATATTACAGTTCTACCCCCTTAAAATAATTTCGTCCTCGAAATTACCTGGCTGAAATAAGTGAGGGTATTGCTGTCGCATTACTTCTTCTGGCTCCCACGAAGCTTCTTCCGATCCATGATTATGCCATAACACTTTGACTAGAGGAACTGACTTCCTTCGTAACACTTTCACATCTTGTTCCAAAATCTGAATTGGCTCCTCCTCGTATGACAAATCAGGCCTTAGCTCCACCTCTTCAACCGGAACTACATGAGATGGATCCGATCGATAACGACGTAGCATGGACACATGGAATACGTCGTGCATCTGCTTCAATTCTGGAGGCAACTCTAACTGGTATGCCACTAGTCCAACTCGCTTCAATACCCGATAAGGTCCTATAAACCTTGGACTTAACTTCCCTTTTCGACCAAATCTCATTACCTTCTTCCAAGGCGAAACTTTAAGGAACACTTGATCTCCCACATCAAATTCTATTTCCTTCCGTTTGAGATCTGCGTACGACTTCTGTCTATCAGATGCTTCCTTTAACCGAGCTTGAATTACACTAACCTTCTCTTCAGATTCTGCCACTAACTCTGGACCCAAAACTCGACGTTCCCCCAATTCCGTCCAGCACGTAGGAGTGCGACACTTCCGTCCATACAGTGCTTCATACGGTGCCATCTGAATACTGGCCTGATAGCTGTTGTTGTAAGCAAATTCCGCTAAAGGCAAATATTCTTCCCAACTTCCTATGAAGTCTATCACACAACCTCTCAGCATATCCTCTAACACTTGGATTACTCGTTCAGATTGCCCGTCTGACTGTGGATGAAAAGCCGTAGTGAAATCCAATCTGGTGCCTAAAGCTTGATGTAGTGCTTTCCAAAAACGAGAAGTAAACCTTGGGTCTCTATCCGAAATAATCGACACTAGCACTCCATGCAACCTCACAATCTCCACTACATACAATTTTCCCAACTTCTGCAGAGAATAGCCAACCCGCACTGGAATGAAATGCGCGGACTTTGTCAATCGATCCACTATCACCCACACTGAGTCCTTCTTAGTAGGCGTAAGGGGAAACCCACTAACGCAGTCCATGGTGATTCTCTCCCACTTCCACTGCAGAATCTTTATTGGTTGAAGCAATCCTGACGGAACTTGGTGTTCAGCCTTAACTTGCTAACACGTTAAGCACTTCCCTACGAATTCGGTAACTTCCTTCTTAAGTCCAGGCCACCAAAACTGTTCCCTTAGATCTCGATATAACTTGCTTCCTCCAGGGCTACTATGCGATTGCTGAAGAATTCTCTGCCTCAACTCCTCATCCTTCGGCATACAGACTTTACCCTTGAAACACAATACTCCCTCGTCATTAATACCATAATCTTCCAACCTTCTATTCTGCACTTGCCGTAGTTTAGCACTTAGATCTTCATCAACCAACTGTCCCTCTTTCACTTCATTCAACCACGTCGGCTTAACTTGCAGCTCTGCCAGCAGACTTCCATCATCATACAAGCTCAGATGTGCAAACATCACCCTCAGATCCGACACAACCTTCTGACTTAGGGCATCTGCCACTACATTTGCCTTGCCCGGATGATACTCTATTGAACAATCGTAGTCCTTCAATAACTCAACCCACCTTTGCTGTCTCAGGTTTAACTCCTTCTGAGTCAACAGATACTTAAGACTCTTGTGGTCTGTGTAGATCACTGACTTCTCTCCATAAAGATAGTGCCTCCACACCTTAAGAGCAAAGACCACTGCCGCCAATTCCAGATCATGAGTTGGGTAATTAACCTCGTGTGGCCTTAATTGCCGAGAAGCATAAGCAAATACTTTCCCGTCTTGCATCAGAACACATCCTAATCCGGTATGAGATGCGTCACAGTACACCACAAAATCCTTCCCTGCCTCCGGCTGAATCAAAACCGGAGCTTCAGTCAAGACCCTCTTAAGCTTCTCAAAGCTCTCCTGTTGCTTTTCTGTCCATACGAAAGGTACTTCCTTTCTCAACAACTTCATCAAAGGTGCGGCTATCGATGATAACCCTTCCACAAACCTTCTGTAGTAGCCTGCCAATCCCAAGAATCTACGAACCTCAGCCACAGACTTAGGTGGTTTCCAATCTAACACCGCCTCAATCTTCCTAGGATCCACCCTTATCCCTTCAGCAGACACCACATGTCCTAAGAACGCAACTTCTTTAAGCCAAAATTCACACTTGCTGAATTTGGCATAAAGCTTCTTCTCCCTTAACACTTGCAGCACAACTCGGAGATGCTCATCGTGTTCCTCCTCAGACTTGGAGTACACTAAGATGTCGTCGATAAACACAACGACGAATCTATCCAAGTAAGGTTGAAAAACCCGGTTCATCATATCCATGAACGCAGTTGGGGCATTCGTCAAACCAAATGGCATTACCACGAACTCAAAATGCCCATACCTTGTCCGGAAAGCTGTCTTATGGATATCCACTTCCTTCACCTTAAGCTGATGATATCCAGACCTTAGATCTATCTTTGAGAAAATTGCTGCCCCCTTGAGCTGATCGAACGAGTCGTTCATCCTCGGCAAAGGGTACTTGTTCTTGATAGTCAGCTTATTCAACTGACGGTAATCTATGCACATACGCATAGTTCCGTCCTTCTTCTTCACAAACAATACCGGTGCTCCCCATGGAGACACACTGGGTCGAATAAACCCACGATCAAGCAACTCTTGGATCTGAGCCTTGAGCTCAACCAACTCCTTTGGCGCCATTCTATACGGAGCGATTGACACAGGAGCTGTACCAAGTAGCAAGTCAATTCCGAACTCCACTTCCCTATCCGGGGGTATTCCCGGCAATTCCTCTGGAAAGACATCCACAAAGTCCCTTACAGTTCGAACTCCACTAACGCCCTCTTCCTTTGCATCCAACGCACTAATAAAGGCCAGAAAAGCCTTGCACCCTTTCCGAACCATCTTATCTGCCTTTAAAGCAGAAACTACATTAGACAGGTAGTTTCTTCTTTCTCCTATCATAACTACTTCCTCATCCTCCGGGGTCCTTAACTCCATTCGCTTAGCTGCACAATCCAATATAGCTCGATGCTCCACTAGCCAGTCCATGCCCAGTATGAGATCGAATTCTCCGAAAGGTAGTTCCATTAAGTCGGCAGGGAATACTGCACCTTGAATCTCTAAGGGTACTTCCGGGAACATCTTATTCACCACTACAGTTTGACCTAACGGGCTTACTACAGTCATCTCCCTATCAGATAGTTCAGAGGCTATGTCTAGAGTTTCAACTACTCTACATGCAACATAAGAATGGGTCGAGCCCACATCAATCAAAGCAAAGTAAGGCTTGCCAAATATAAGGAACGTACCGGTTATGACGTCCGGTGCGTCTCCATCTTCTCTACGGCAAACTTCATATACCAAGCCCGGCTGTCTTGCTTCTGTATTACCAACACCTCTGCCAGGTGTTCCACGTCCTCTTCCAGCACCATTACCTCTGCCATTCGGTCCACGACCTCGCTGAGGCTGCTGTCCGCCTCTTCTAGCCTGATTAAAACCCTAAGCTGCTGGCCGATTCCCATCCGGTCTCATAGGACAGTCCTTAATCATATGATCCTTAGATCCACACTTAAAACATCCTCTCGTTTTCTTCCAACACTCCCCTAAGTGCTTCTTCCCACACTGATCACAAGTACGATACTGCCCTCCTGTCGCAGCCTGCTGACCTCGCGGCCCGTCAACTCTAGGCCTCTTTTGAACATTCCCAGATGACCCTGACAGTCCAAATCCTCTTTTCTGCTTATTCCGGTCCGTGTTCTGCCTCACAGAGTCCTTAATTCCTTCGGCTACCTTAGCCTTCTCAACCAACACAGCAAATTCCCGCTCTTGCTGCGGAGCTATCAACAACCTCATGTCATCTCTCAATCCGTCCTCAAATCGGACACATCGCTCATGCTCCGTAGCCACTATTCCTCGAGCATACCGGCTCAACCTTAGGAATTCAGCCTCGTACTCCGCCACGGACTTGTTCCCTTGAACCAGCCCCAGAAATGCCTTCCTTTGCGCATCAATGTAATGAGTACCAACATACTTCTTCTGGTATGCCGTCTTAACATACTCCCAAGTGAGTTCCTCAGTCGTAGCACCATCCCGAATTGTGAGCCACCATTGATATGACTCATCGCGAAGTAGCGACACCATTCCTTTCACTTTCTCTGCAGCCGTCAGATCCAATTCCTCCATAATTCGCTCGGTCGCCTCCAACCAATACTCAGAAGTACTGGGTGCCACACCAGATACGCCACGGAACACCTCAGCCCCATTGGCTCGGAGTCGCTTGGGTACAGATTTCCGAGCTCCCATATTTCCACCTGCTCCCGCCACCATCTCAAGAACTCGCAGCACAACTTGCGATACAGCATCATCCCCCGTCTGATCTTGCTGCTCAACACCAACAGCTGGTGGTGGTGGCGGTGGTACCTCATTCTCAGACCCTTGACCCGATCTAACGGGTTCCGATACGGTCATTCTGCCTCTACCACGTCCTCGCATGTTACGACCGCGTCCCCTAGAGCTCATATCTACGATCGCGCTTTAATCTGATTAAGAAATTTTATGCATTAGTATTTTGTTCCACTGATTATCCGCGAAGAAATTTTATGAAAGAAGTTTAATAGTTGTTCTTTCGATCATTTCAAGGTTTTCGTTCAAGTTTTCTACCCTAATTTAGAGGAGCACATTCATCCAAACATTCATTCAGTAGTATCTACCACACACATTCACTATTCGAACATTTTTGTCTTATTCCTATCCCAGGGGTATTTTTGTAATTTGTCCTACAGGGGTATTTTGGTAATAAATCGGGGTAATTTCCAAAGATTTAAAAAGGTACTTCAAATTTTTAAAAACTCATGGGTATTTTTGAAAATTTTCTCAAATCCAAGGTATGGCAGAAATTTTTTTTTTTGGAGTTCGGGGTCATTTTGGTAATTTTGGTAAACTAGGTGTAATTTGGTACCCAATCAGGGTATCTTGAATTTTCGCAAACTAGGGTTTTTGGATACTTTTGCAAAATAAGAAAAATTTTATAAAAATCGAGGGTAGTATGGAAATTTTAGAAATCAAGGGTATTTTAGTAATTTTTCAACCAGGGGTATTTAGGTAATTTCGTAAATCAAAAATATTTCAGAAAATTTTATGAAATAGTTGTTACAAATCTAAGGGAAATTTGAGGGTTTTAGAACTAGGGTTTTTATAAAAATGGCTAGTCCCTTTCGGGTTTTAGTTATTGGGTTTAGCCCGTGAATAAGTCCTCTTGGCTAGGGTGAACCGTCACTACGCACCAGGTAGGATTCGAGTGGAGAGGAGGTGAGTCACTAGGACTGCTTAAATACCAAGCTCCCACCAAAACCAAACCTAGACATGCGCACAATGGTTGCCACACCCTAGCTCGGCGACTTAGTCACAGGTTTGTTTAATTAGGCATTAAAGTTTTATGTAATTTGTTGGGGTAAACTAGTCCTATAGTTCAAGTACTTAATATACTAATCTACGTTCCATTTCTACCATTCTACAAATCATACTATAAATCACAAAATGGATAGGGGTACTTACCTGGTGGACTTCGGGTCGGAGACTTAGGTGCCATGCCAAAAAAACCTGCTTATTTCACAAAACTTTTCACAAAATTCTTTTGGGCTTAATTTTGAAAACATTTTGGGCCTTAAACCCAAGGCTGAGAGTTAAAAAACTAGGCTCTGATACCAAACTGAAACACCTCAAACCCGGCCCACAAGCCTCGACCAGATCTGGTATGTTCCTCGAGTAAAGCGATTCAAAACTTGGTTGTTACTTTGGAAAACTTGGATGTTTTTGAATAAAATTTGTCTTGTGTTGGGTTCGAGTTGAAAAGTCTAAGGCTTGTTAAAGCTTTAATTTCGTACTTGAAAATCATAAATTAGAAGTATTGCCGAATTCGTGATCAGTTAACAAAACATTTAGAATTTATTTATTTTTTTGAAAACATTACTTAAACTTTGAATTGATAAAAATTGTATCATACTGAAATAAATAACATGCATGCATAAACAGTTTCTACTAGTGGCCTTATTACATCAAAAACAAAACCCAAACTAAATTTAAAGTACTTAAAATAAAAAGTCCAAATAAATTAATCTCGTGCTGAGCATGACCACCACTAAGCTCCTGCCGACCCGGTCCATTACTGAGCGTCACCTGAAAAATATCCCACAAGGTGTGAGTCAAACAGACTCAATGTGTACAACCAACACTAAGTCCTAACGATTCAGGCATATCAGATCATACATACATACATATAGGAATTAAACATAATGATGCAAACCCGAACCCAAGCCTAGATACCATCCGCTACACATCACCCGTACCAACCATCACACCGTGGGGACTACTAAGTTGACCCTCCATCCGCTACACACCATCGAAGGCAGTTGCTGCAGTCGACGTGCTCATCACCCTTATATATTGTGGCATAACCACCGAATAATTATTCGTGACATAAGTCACCACATTCAGATTACGTGACAGAAGTCACCACATTCAGATATTTGTGGTATAAACCACCAGATCACTTCCCCTTATCATAATTTCCCATATGCCCCATGTCATACAAATCATGCAATATCATGCCTTATGCCTTATTTCACATTCTTATCACATTCACATATGTGCCATATAGTATACCCATAGTAGGAGTAGGTAAACGTACCTGAGTACTTTGTACCATTGCATGGTACTTTAGCCATATTCTTACACTTTCATATTAACACATTTATTAAACATAACCATAAATCTATTAAGGCTTAGTGTGGGGTACACACCTGATATACTTATCGAGTTCACTGATTTCCCAAAAATCCCGATCTAACGCTTTAGTTCTTAGTCCCTACATTCGGCCAACACTACATACTTTAGCTAAAGGCCATTCAGCCAAATAATCAAATCCCGAAGGATTTATCGCAACCAGTCTTACCTTCCTGCCAATTTGATTGCTAATCAAATCCCGAAACCTTGAGAAAAGAAGAGAAGGGAAATTCGGCCAGAGAGAAAGAGATGGGAAAATAAAAGAAAACAAGGAAAAAAAAAAGATGAACACTCTGCTGATAAATTCGGCTACCTACTCAAACACTAGCCTCACCTTGTTATTCTCCTATTTTATCTCTTATCACCTTTTCAAATTAATAAAATTAATCCATCAATTATCCCTTATCTAGCCGAATTTTAAAAAAGATTAAACTCATCTCTTAAGTGCCCCTTTGCCGTCCACCTCTCTTGCTCCTTGCAGCCAAAATAAAACTTTTATTTGCTTCCCTTGTGGCTCGAACCTAAACCCTTCCTCATAGCCCATGGCGTCACCTACCAAGGCCCTAGGTGGCGCCTCAAAGCCACTGTACCAAGTCCATTTTTGTGTCATAATTCCCTTACAAATTTTCTTAAGACGACATTGCTTAGCTTCCTCTTTGAGATTTAAAAAAATCTAATAATTTCTAAGGCATTTGTCTACGCACTAAGGTTCACAAAATTCATAATACACATTCACAACACACATAAGCATGCTATTTCATATAATTTAGTATTAATGCATAAGCCATAATCCAGGATATTACAAATATGATATTATTCCAATTGCAAACAGAAATAAATTCAGAATAAATTCCAGCAATTACATACTTTAGGCCTCATACCTGGATGAGTTAATTAGCTGAGTCTGACCTTTCTTTAACTATAACATTTCGGAATCCGAATGATTTTCATATTAATCTGACATCTTTTCTGCAACTGTGTTCATTTACTGAACCATTGTCAACTCTGATCACGTTGTTAATTAATCTACAATTCAACTCTTTAGTCTTCCACTTGTAAACCCATTCGGTCTAAATTTCATGAAATTTCTTTATAACATACCTTATTGGAAGGGCGTGAGGTTGTAACGCCTTTGACTTGCCTCTTATATACTCATGCATATAACTTAACACTCATCAATATATATATTTTATTTCAAGTAACTTAACATGCATACTCATTTTACACAACCTTCCTATCATCTTATACAAACAAGTGCACTTATACTTTCATTCATAAATCTCGAGTAAAATTGCTCATAACATTCACTTAATTTCACAAGTTATACTCATAGCATCATACAAATGCCAATCAAACATAAACACTTATCATAGTATAAACTTTCCTTTCATCTCATCTTTCATATTTCAAGAGAAATTCCCATCCACAATTTATTCATCATCACATAAACATCATAAACTACTATTCTTACTTTTTACAAGTCTCAACTCATCATAAACACACTGTCTGCATTATCAAATTTAGCTCGGTTGAGTGCGCATCTGTCTAATAAAACAATTTACATCAGGGTCGGGAGAAGTCACACTATCACAGTTCAATATGGCATGTATAGCTAGACTCTCACACTCACTATGGTAGTCTGAGAACCAACTAAACTATAGCTCTGATACCACTAAATGTAACATCCCTTACCCGTATACTACATCGGAACCGGGTACAAGACATTACCAGACTTAACAATACATTCTACCAAATCCCGAGCCACAAAATTTCACTTATAATTTAAACTTTAACAAACACATGCCTACACAAGCATTATAACTCCATGACCAATATGAGTCACAACTCGTGGCTAAATACAGAATAATCCTTATCACCGTTATGAAGCAATACGTTTAATCAAATTAATTAACACATATACAAAATGACTTAGTCAAGCCCCTATACATGCCATAACTTAAATCATTTATAAATAAAGATACCCATAGATAGCTTGATAGTGAGAAGCAATCTCCGACGACCTTCAGCCCGAGCTTGTTTAATAGGACTCTGAAACATGGGAAAGAAAAGGGGGTAAGCTTATAAAGCTTAGTAAGTTCACATGTAAAAATAATAAGCATTAGCAATGAATTTAGCTTACTACTAAGCTGTCATAACTTGCATAAATAATGCTAAGTTCTTACTTTCTCAACTTACTCATTTGCAGCCCTACCAAAGCCTCAATGAGACAAATCCTCACAACAAGTTCTCTAATTGATACAATCATTAAATCACATGCTTATACATTATTACTCATGTTCACATTAATCTGTCTACTTGAATCGCTGTCACTAAATTATTTATTTCTTGCAGAGCTCCAAATTACATACCGCTAATTTTCCTTGAAACTACACTCACATATCTTCATACCATAAAATTTCTAGAATTTTTGGTCTTGCCAATTAGTCCAGTTTATTCATTAAAATTTCCCCTATTTCACTGTTTTTACTATTTTGACCTCTCTTCACTACGAATCAATTATCTCCTAGTAAAGAATTTAGATGACCTTATTGTTTATTTTACTTGAAACTAGACTTATTCAGAATTTCAGGAATATAAATTATATCACATAATTAATTTTGTACAATTTTTAATGATTTTTCCAAGACAAAATAGGGGATCACGTAGTCATTCTGAACCAGTCTCACAAAAATTTAAATATATAAAATTATACAAATCCTTTGTTTGCTCTATTTCTTTTATATGAAAATAGACTCAATAATATTTAAATCAATATCCTATCCAACATATAATTCAATTTCTACTATTTTTGGTGATTTTTCAAAATCACATAACTGCTGCTGTCCAAAACAGTTTTATTTGTAAATTTTTGCTCTCACACACTTTAGCTGTATTCATTACTTACTTATAACAATCTTTCCAATTTCCGATTACATATCGAGCATATTGCTCATACGTTACACATGCATATACCTGCACTTATCACTACAAGCCACATATAATTTCACTTAATCGATTTTCCCAGTGAACTCATCGGTAACCTTACCAAAGGCTCAGAATACAAAGGGCACCTTACTTAATAGCTTGCTTACATACCTGCAACATTCTCACTTAACACATGAGTACTCTTTCATAATATAGGCATATTGCCAATCATGTCATAAAGTGTCACAAGCATAACTGAAAACTCATCACTTACTTAATACTTGATAATCTCAATTACTTACAATCCCAATATTAAATAAGCCTTAAATGCATACCTGTACTCATACATGTACTCTTTCTTCATGTTCTCACCTTGTCATTTCTTTGACTTACTCTTTAGACTACTCGGGAACCTTTTCCTTTTTGAACTTACCATTGCCATGTCTTGACATGGTCTTACGTGGTATCCTTGCCTTATGAACTCACCAATGCCATGCCTTGGCATGGTCTTACATGGGACCTTTGCCTTATAGTAACACATCAATGCCATGTCTTGACATGGTCTTACATGATTTCTTTGCCTTATAGAACTTATCAATGCCATGCCTTGGCATGGTCTTACATGATATCCTTATCTTACCAAATGCCATGTTCCAAACATGGTCTTACATGGTATCCTTCTCTTACCAAATGCCATGTTCCAAACATGGTCTTACCTGGTATCCTTGTCTTAGTGCCAATGCCACATCTTGATGTGGTCTTACATGGAGTCCTTAATCAATGCTGATGCCCTGTCTTGACATGGTCTTACATGGGATCCTTGCCTTACCAATGCCATGTCTTGACATGGTCTTACATGGTATCCTTAATCGTCAATTCCTCCTTAAATGCCATGTTATCAACATGGACTTTTCCGTCAATTCTTCCTTAATTGCCATGGTATAGCCATGGACTTTGAGATATCAATGCCTTGTCAAGTCATAGCTGAAACATACTTGCTCAAATTCTCAAGGTTAGTCGCATAACTCAATAATAACATTACTAATAACAATAATTGCATAATAATAAAATGCTACTCAACTTACATACTTACATTCTAAATCTCATCATATCATCAACTTAACTTATTCTCATCAAACTATGCTAGTCAATACTTTCTTGTTATCATACAAAGCCATAATACAAAATATGGTCTAACATATAAATTATACAAGTTCTCTTTCCAATATCGAATAATTATCGAACATTAATCATTATATCTAAAACTCAATACTATAGTATTTATGGCCAAAATATCAATTTATCATTCAAATATGTATAATTAAATGTTTATTAAACATATGAACTTACCTCGATACCGAAACGGTCATTTTACCAACTTTCCCGATTTTTGATTTTCCTCCCGTTCTAGGTCTAAATCTCGTTTTTCAGGGTCTAAGACATCACATTTCACTTATTTAATTAATGTAATACTCAAAACAGTCCCTAACTCAAACTTTGGAAAAATTACAATTTTGCCCCTAAACTTTTGCATAATTTTGATTTTGCCCCTAGGCTCGAAAATTAAACTTCATCCTTTATTCTTATGTTTTATAACATGCTAATAATTTTTCCCTTCTATGAAAACATCAAATTCTTGCTCTAACATGCACTTATGTACATTAGGTATTTTTGCCGATTATGTCGTTTTACTCATTTTCACTTAAAATCGCTTAGTAAAAGTTGTTTAACATAATTCCAAGCTTCATATTCTGCCATAAAACATCAAAATAAATACATTTCACCTATGGGTATTTTTCCAAATATGAACCCTAGGTTAAATTATTGCTAGAATAAGCTAAATCAAGTTACCGGGACTCCAAAAACGCAAAGAACATGAAAAACGGGGTTAGAATGGACTTACCATGATGCTTGGAAAGCTTGAAAACCCTATCCATGGCTTTCCACATGTTAAATTCAGCCTAAGCTTGAAGATGGACAAATTTGGCATTTAAATTTTGTTTTAAATTCATTTAATTCTCTAAATTACCAAAATTCCCCTTAAAAATTCTTTTGAAACATACCCATCCATGACCATTTTGTCCACCAACTTAACCAATGGCCTAATTATCATTTAAGGACCTCCAATTTAAAATTTAATAATAATTGGACACCTCTAACATATAGAACTCAACTTTTGCACTTTTTACAATTTAGTCCTTTTGACTAAATTGAGTGCCTAAACGTCAAAATTTTCGAATGAGATTTTCACGAAATCATTCTGTGAAATTGTAGACCATAAAAATATAAATAAAATAAATTTCTCAACATCAGATTTGTGGTCCCGAAACCACTCTACCGACTAAAACGAAAAATTTTTATTAAAATATTTTTTCGCCGGCTAAAACGACCAAGTTGAGGAATGATATCTCTTCTTTTGTGCAGATGGATTTAAAGACACTTTATGATGCATGGGAGAGATACAAAGATCTATTGAGAAGGTGCCCACACCATGGATTACCCTTGTGGCTACAGGTCCAAACTTTTTGCAACGGTGTGAACCCCTCAACTAGACAATTGATTGATTCAGCCGCCAGCGGAACCTTGAATAATAAAACACCTAAGGCTGCCTATGAATTTATTAAAGAGATGTCACTGAATAACTATCAGTGGCAAGTTACAAGGACAAAGCCAACAAAAGCAGCCAGTGTTTTCAACCTCGACACAGAAACCATGCTATCAAACCAGGTAGAATTTTTAAATAAAAAGATTGATGGTTTATGTGATTCTTTGAAGGTACATCCAGTCATGCAGTATGATACGAATGGAGGAGGGATGAGCAATACAGAATATCCACCTTACAACCCGAGCGCTGAGAACTAGCAAGTACACTATATGGGTAACAATTTTAAATCTCAAAATAACCCTTATAGTAATACTTATAATCCAGGTTGGAGGAACCACCCCAATTTTTCATGGGGTGGTCAAGGAAATCAGAGACAACAACCCCCTCTAAACTTCTAACAACAGCCCTACCCACAGGAAAAGAAGCCAAACCTTGAAGAGATGCTGACAAAATTCATAGCGGTGTCAGAAACACATTTCCAAAACACTGAGATAACACTTAAAAATCAACAAGCATCGATTCAAGGGATCGAGAACCAATTAAGGCAACTCGCTAAGCAGATCTCAGAACGACCACAAGGCAGCTTGCCAAGCAACACTGAGACTAACCCAAAGGAGCAACTTCAAGCCATAACATCTCAGGATAGTGTAGGGTTAGATGAGCCTAAGTTAAGCCAAGAAAATATGTTAAAGGAAGGTAAGAATGAGGTAAGTCATGATAAGCCAAAATTGGTAATTAAAGAATACCAACCTTGCATACCTTATCTTGATGCGATGAAGAAGGACAACACAGACAAACAATTCGGTAAATTCCTTAAACTTTTAAAGAAATTACATATTAACTTACCGTTTCTTGAAGCCCTTTCACAGATGCCAGATTCAAGGAAATTTTTAAAAGATCTTTTAACAAACAAACAAAAGTTAGATGAAGAATCGCAAGTAGAGCGAAACGCAGTGTGCTCAGCAATGTTGCAAAACAAACTACCACGAAAATTAAAAGATCCAGGGAGTTTTACAATTCCATGCTTAATTGGTAGTTTATCTATTGATAATGCTTTAGCTAATTTAGGGGCAAGCATAAACGTTATGCCTTATAAAATGTTTAAACAACTAGGTCTAGGGAAACCTAAACAAACTAGGATGAGCATTCAATTAGCTTATAAAACTGTTAGAATTCCTAGGGGTATAATTGAAAATGTTCTTGTGAGAATTGATAAATTCATATTCCCAATAGACTTTGTCGTTTTAGACATGGATGAGGACAATAGTATCCCCTTAATTTTAGGAAGGCCCTTTTTAGCAACTGCTAGGACTAAAATTGATGTCAGTGCATGTGAACTCATACTTTGTGTAGGTGACGAATTAATCAGTCTCCAGGCTCTTGACTCAGCTAGGACATCGAGTAGTCAAGGTGAGAATATAAATTCTATTAATAACCATTCGGTTAAACCTTCTTTTCAGGAAGCACCACGGAACTACACAACTGAGCTAGATCCTAGACCTCATGCCAACAAAGAAATAACTCATGAGGAATGAAGGCTTTAGATCGATGATCTTGACGAATGGAAGACACACTTCAAAGAGAAATTAGGGATACACGAAGCAGAACCAATACCATTCTGTGGGACAAACGAACTTAAGATCGGAGATCAGGTATTGTTAGATAAGGCAGACCCTCGAATACCTCCTCCTAACCCTAATACAAATAAAGAAATCTCTTTTAGGGTACTCAAGGTTTTCCCATATGAAACAGTCGAGGTAAGTAATCCTACATTCGACACTTTTAAAGTAAACACTACTCGACTCGAATTACATACTGATAATAGGACCGATAGCATGAGGAAGGACTTTCAACTCCTGAAACCACCCTGAATGTGCGAATGAGAGGTAAGTCTAACTTAAGACTATAAACGAACACTTCTCGGGAGGCAACCCGAGCACGAACCCCATTAATCTTCACATTTTTTATTGTTTCTTTAATTTTTCCTTTTTAGCACCTAACTATAAACTAACCAAGTGCAGATTTCCATACCACACGACCTTGCACACAGCCGTGGCTGTGACCGTGTGGATACTACGGATGTACGTACTGACATTACAGAGATAGTACGACATAGGACGAAAAATATCTTCAAGCCACGAGCCTCAACTGAACACCATGGCTGTGCGATGCGGTCGTGGCCAACACTGTTTTAGCAACACGGGCGTGTCGACCTGCACATGGGCATGGGAGAAACGAACGAAGCATAACACGACCGTGCGACACAACCGTGTGACTCGACACGCCCACCGTACACGGGCGTGGGAACGTACCAGACCTGAAATTTCTATTCAAACCACCCCTCTCCCCTTCTTACCTATTCCCCACCCTTCTTCTTCCTTTACACCTCCATTCTTTTTCATTCTCATTCTTCTTCATTCCTCATAACTCTTGTTCTAACAATCATCAATGTTGAAGAAATGGAAGGATCCTAGCACAGTCTCCCTTTGTAAGACCGATCTACATAAGTTCATGCCGGCCGCTTCATTAATTCGACAGGAAAATGACCTTTGAGTCCATTTAACTTTTCTTTTCATTTCTCATTTCTCCTTTATTTTCCTTTTCTTTATTTTTCTTTTACTTAGTTTACTCTATTTTATTTCATTTTCTTTAATTTAGGTTCTAAAGGCTGCTTGGGAATCACCACACCACGACCATAGCCACGACACCACAGCCTTAGAAATCACACTCACCCCGCTAACCATCTAATGACAAGGACTCCCCGGTCCATTAGTCTTTTCTTTTAATTTTATTTTACTTTCTATTTTCTTTCTCTTTATCTTTCTTGTCTTTAAATATATATTTAGTATATTTTGAATTATTATTATTATTATTTCCTGGCTAATTCTTCGCGAGCTTCCCAATTTCTTCATCTAGCGCAGAGATTGTTAGCGGCCACCACACCACGACACTCCCAACTCAAGGAATCCATCCAAATTCAGGAAGTTTCACCTCTCCCTTTCTCTTAAATTTCATATATATCTTTGTACATTGAGGGCAATGTACATCTTAAGTGTGGGGGGTGAATATTTATTTCGAGAAAGTGCCTAACTTTCTACATTATTCTCAAATCCCTGAATTATACCTTAAAATTATGCCTTGTTCTTAAGTAATTTTCTCATATTATGATTAGAATGAAATTTCTTTTGATTTATGATTTTTATTGATATGTTTTGGATTAAGTCATTGATAATTGTGCAGTGATGATTTAAACTTTAAGAGACTAGAGAATCAAGCATGATGAGTCTATTTTTTAAAAAATTAAAATTTTGTTAGGCTGTCTACATGAATGTAATTATTACCTTGAAGTTTAAAATTTACAAAGTTGATATAAAAAACCCATAATTTTTGTGAGATTTTGAGCCTTTTAGAGCATACATTCTTTCGTGTTCACCCTGTGATTATGAGTGTGTCAACATTAAGCTGTTATTCTAGAACTTGCTTTGATTATAGATGTCGAGACCACATTAATTGATTTGATATACTGAGATGATAAAGGCACTTAGGATTTAACCCACTCACTCCACTAAAAAAAGCTTACCCTCACAATTAACCCCTAGTGACCCCTTTGATCCTAACAACCCTTTTTATTGACTCACCCACTAATATTAACCTAAAAACCCAGTCTGTATTTGTTATCACCATTCCTCTTGACCACCCTTATATTGTGATTTGATTTGATCAGTTGCCCAACTATAATCTTTAATTCAGTAGTTAATTTCATCTTTTATTATGACTTGATTTATTCTTAAAAAAAGTATATTCATTATTAGTTTTATGATTAAGTAAGCTTATACGTTTAAATTCCACAATTTGAAGAAGAATCTCGTATTACTAGTTTCAAAATTTTCAATAAATGTAATTATTATTATTCAAGTATTAGTTTATTTTTTCTAGTTAGGTAAATTGTCAATTCAATCTCGATCCTTTATCCACACCTTTAACCCGAGCCCCATTACAACCTTTTTAAAGACCTTTTGATTTGTGTATCATTTCAGTTTACAGTGTTGGAGACTTGATTTTCAAGCAAGCCTATGGGGTTAACTTTTCATGTTTGACTTTTGAGTGCTTACTTTTGAACCTTAAACACTTTGAGCGATTTGAGTGAATCTTTAGTGAGGATGTCAACTCTTGTCGATTTTGAATTAAAGGTGATTATTTAGGTAAGGGGAAACACCTATGTTTTTTATGTTACAAAAACTATGACTTGATTGTTTGAATCTTTATGACCCTTTTACTTAAATTATCAATGTATAAATTATCTTTGAATTATGATGAAACATTATTGATGAATATTATGAATCAGGGAAGCTCATTTTAATTGTGAGTTGAGAATTTTGCTTGAGGACAAGCAAATGCTTAAGTGTGGGGGTATTCGATAAACTGTAATATAAACATATTTTAATCCCACATTTAGCATACTTTTGGATGATTTAAGCCTTGAATTATGGAAAGCACCGGAGGATGAAAAGAAAGAGAAACGGGCCTAAAACGGAGGAAATGGGCCAAAGCACGAAATTGACACGGCCTGGGCCCAAGACCACACGGCCGTGCCTCATTAATAGACCCAAACACGGCCTGGCCACGATTCACACGGGTGTGTGCCATGGGCGTGTCCCTTCCGTGACAAAGAAGAGTTTCATTCGGATTAGGGTACTTAGAGGCAAAGAAAGCCATTCCAAAAGCCTATATAAACACCTTAGAGGCCAACCTTCAAGGGGAGTGGAGTTAGCCGTCTAGTTAGGCAGAAGAGCCAAGCCAGAGAGGCCAGAATTGTGGAATTTACTCGAAGAAAGCTAGTTGATTCATCTCAAGAAGCCAGAGTTATACTCAAGACGGAAGATCTTCCCTTTAATTTCCTTCAGGGGGTTTTAGGGTTTTTCTTATGTTTTGTTTTATATTTTCTTTTGAGATGTATTCTTTTATTATTATGAACTAAACCTATCAAATACCTGAGGGGGATGAAACCTAAGACGGATCTTGTTATTGTTTTTTGTACTATATGATAAATACTTGATTTGCTCTTAATTATGTGTTCTTAATTCTTGCTTTGATATTTTAGGATATTAATTCAAGTGTTGATGTGCTTAGGCAGTAGAGTAAAAGTCCCTGTTTAAGAATAGATCTAGCATAATTAAGCGAAGTTGATCGCAACCCTAGACATAGGATGACGAAAATCTGCCGGATTAGGGTCAAACCTAATATGGGATTCCATAGATCAAGTTGATGCAATTCTAAGGGTTTTAATTAGAAAGAGATTTCAATTAATCAACCTAGGGTTAGACGTTAGTAGCCTCGAGAGAGGTATTAATATACATTAGGGAATCCTACGGATCAAGTCAAGTGAATAAATCATCTGGTTCAGAGTTAAATAACAAGTGAAGTCTAGGTGGATTCTTCCTCAGGTATTGTCTTAATCAATTGGTTTTTCCACAAGTATTTCCCCAATTCATTCTCTTTGTCTTTGCATCTTTAGCTTAATAGTTAGTTAATTTTAGATTAATTAATAATTTCCTTTATTCTTAGGCTAAATAAGAAAAAGAAAGTTAGTATTAATAATTTCCTTTATTCTTCGATAATTCGGTCTTGCCACTAAACTGTACTACTATTCGATAGGTGCGCTTGCCTCAATCGTTGTCATAGTTAGTTTCTAGGCTCGATCATTCTTTTTATAAATTTTTAAGACTCTGACACACGATCACATACAATTTCGAGTCATAAATTTGCGTCCAAATTAAAACCATTCATATTAAATCATAAAGTCCCTTATATGAGCCTAAGAGGCCCAAAACATGCTTTGGAAGTGGTTCGGGACTAAACCAAGAACTTTAAAAAAGTTTTCATGTTACAGGGGTCACATGCAGTGTGGTTCAAGGGACACGCCCGTGTGACCCTGAGACACACCCGTGTGACCCTGAGACACGCCCGTGCTATAGGCTGTGTTCAATTTAGGGTGCTCTCTAACTTGTGCCACATGGCCGTGCCACACGCCCGTGTGCTAGGCCTTGTGGTCAATTTAAATTTAATAATTTTTCATAAAATAGGTGCAAACTTCACACGGCCAAGACACATGCTAGTGTTCAAGGCCGTGTAGCACATACGGCCGAGACGC
The DNA here is from genome assembly GCA_005393395.2 of Gossypium australe. Lineage (NCBI taxonomy): Eukaryota > Viridiplantae > Streptophyta > Magnoliopsida > Malvales > Malvaceae > Gossypium > Gossypium australe. The sequence continues at coordinate 53,304,516 of CM016615.1, read as the reverse complement.
ACGCCCGTGTCTCTGCCCGTGTGCTCAATTCTGGACATTCTGTTTCTTAAAATTAAGGTGCAGGGGATACACGACCAATACACACGCCCGTAGGGCAAGACGTGTGTCGCACACAGCCTAGACACACGCCTATGTGTCTAATCGTGTGGACAAAATAAAAGCTATCTACCAAGCCATTTGGCACCCTCATTTACACCTACACTTACACCAATTCAATGGCACAATTCATGACATACTTAGGCAATTAAACATGCACAACCAAGACATCCACACCTCATTCACATGCTACATATATCATACATAAACATCTTATATTTATCAACTCAAATCATGCAAGTTTCCACATTCATGAAAGGCATCATCATATGATTATGCTTATACCAATATCAGCCATCATTCATGGCCATATATACAAAATGAAATCATTAACCATTATAAGCCAATACATTTGGCCACATTGCAAATGACACATACAACAAAATGACCAAGTCCCTATACATGCCATACATTCAAAATACCAAAATAATCAATACCCAAAATGAGAGTTTGATAGTGTGATCTGAATCTCCGACGATCTCCTATTTCCGAGTTAGCTCGGCAACACTATAAAAACATGGAAAATAAACGGAGTAAGCTATATAGCTTAGTAAGCTCGTATGCAAGAAATAAGAAACCTTACCATACATATAACATTCAAATGATATAACATAATTAAATGTACAATTACCATGATCTCATAATCATAACTCATTCCATTACAAAACTTACCTCATATTCATCATTTCACACATTTAATAGGCAAAAGCTTTACACACATACCTGAGTCATCTCAAAATGAATATACACGTACTTTTATCTTTGACATACCCGTGAATCACTCAGAATAACAATGTCGGATACTCGGGAAAACTTTGCACACTAAGTGCCACATATGTAGCCAAAGCTACCCAAGTCTCATATCACATAATCGCTTGCTCTTGAGCTATCGACGGGCCTGCTCACACAAGCTGTCAGTCAAGACGTAGCTACGTGGTGCTGCTCACACAAGCTATCAAGTATCCGCAACATATGCCGGTATACTCAGCCACCGGTAGGACATACAAGACCAACACCCTAATCACATAATCACATAACACATGCTAACCCTAGTGACATGTCACTTGTATCCTACCTTACTCTTAAGGTTCAAACTAGATTTCTTGCTTGCCGATTTGTCTTCAGACTCATTCGTAGGATTGTATTCATTCACAAAATCAAATATACAATTCATGCAATATTAAAGCATTTAAATACAATTATTTTTAACATACGAACTTACCTCGGCACAAAATGGATAATTGTTCGATTTAGTCAACAATCTTGTTCTTTCCCCGGTCTAGGTCAGAACCTCGTCTTTCTTGATCTATAATATCAAATTTAGCTTATTCAATTATCACATTATTCAATTTAATCCCAAAGACACCCTATGGAAAAAATTACATTTTTGCCCATAACTTTTCAACTTTTTACATTTTAGTCCCTAGGCTCGTAAAATGAAATATAGTCTATTTCTTCAAAACCCAAGCCTAGCTGAATCTTTTTCATGCTCATAGCAGCCCACATTTTTCATTTATTCACATTTTTACACCCAATATACAACTTTTACAAATGGGTCATTTTTAGGTATTTTCATCAAAAAATCACTTAGTAAAAGTTGTTTATCTAACATCAAACATACATAATCTACCATTAGACATCATAATAAACAAATATCTAACATGGGTAAAATTTTAAACTTTGATTTTCTTTTAGATTAGTCCTTGAAATAGCTAGATTAGGTTGCAAGGATCTCAAAAACATAAAAATCATTAAAAACGGGGCTAGAATGAACTTACAATCGAGCTTGAAAGTTGGCCAAAACCCTAGCTATGGAGACCCTTTAATTTTCGGCCCTAAAGGATGAAATTAGAAAGATGGAAATCTTTTATTTTAGTTATTTTGGCTTTATTTACCAAATGATCAAAATGCCCTTAATGCCTAACTTCAAAATTTCACCTTACCATGTCCACTTTTGTCCATACTAAAGTATAATGGTCTAATTACCATCTAAGGACCCCTAATTTAAGATCTCATAGCAATTGGACACCTTTAGCTTCTAGAACACACATTTGCACCTTTCACAATTTAGTCTTTTTAACTAAATTGGTGCCCAAACATCAAAATTTTCGAATGAAATTTTCACAAAATCATTCCATAAAATTGTAGACTATAAAAATATAATAAAAATAAATTTCACTGCGTCAGATTTGTGGTCTCGAAACCACTGTTCTGACTAAACCCAAATCGGGCTATTACAAGTAAGTGGTGTACAAGGTTATGTTGGAAATTGCATTTGAAAAACGCAACGTAAAATAATTTTATGGAAAAATCAGAGTTTTAATGTTTTTTTCCAAAACAAGAACTTGGTTGTGATATCTAAAGTAATAAACACTTAATCAAAATTGCACCTTTTCGATCTCTAGGATGAACGCTTCGACTGAGTAGTCTTCTTCGTTACCCTCAAGCTCACATCTGTCGAGTGTGGGCTCACTTCGAATCAGAATTTTTTTTTACGAAAATTACTAGTGGGGTAATTTTGCAATTTCTCTAAACTTTTTGGGCAAGTTATAAATAAGAAAAATATTTCTAGAAAGTTTTTGAAATAATTTCTTCATAGAAATTTCACTCTACAACTTTCTCTTGAACTTAAGTGTGTAAATAACAACCCAAGACTCTCTTTATATAGGGAGAGTTTAGAGAGTTAAACTATTATTAAACTTATTCACTTTAATATTAAATATTATTAAATTAAGTAGTAAATTAAGTTAATATTAAATATATTAAAATAATATTATTTTTGGAATAGTTAATTTGAAATCAAATTCTCTAGTGGAGTCCCAATAGGAGTGTAATTCTTCCATTTCTTAACCACCGAAGACCTGCCACCCTTGACCATTTTCTGGCCACCAAAATGTTGCCATCGCAGCAACTACCAGCCCGAGCTGGTTCCATTTCTGTAGGTCTGGTTTGAGCTAGTGATGGCCTGATTGGTCCAGTCCAGCCACTGGTTGGACTATCGGCCCGATTTCACATACTAGACCCGATTCAACCAATTTTTGGGGTCTTGGTCTTGGTTTTGGGCTCTTGAGCCTAATTTACGATCTAAGGTCCAATTTTCAAGTTCAATTACCCATTGAGCTAATAGTCTGACTTGAAAATTAATTTCCAAAATATCATATTAATTTTAATTAATTTAATTTTACTTGATCAAAATTAATTTTCCCAAAAATCACTTAAATTTTCCAAATTAAATTTTCAAGAAAATTCTGTAATCAAATTCTCTAGTTGAAAAATTCTTACGACCGCCCAATTTAATTCCACATCGAATAAATCAACTCAATTAAATTATTTCCAAAGTCGTAGAATTTTCTTTCGACTCAAATGCAGTCCGATTGAGCTTTTGTTGAGCTAGCGAAAGGACTAATTGAACATTTACAATTAGGCTTTAGTAATTGATATTATGTTCGACAACATCATTCAGATAATTTACGATTACTTAATCATAGAGTCAGTCCACATGAAGTACCATGATTGAAAACTCCTTATTGTATACTCTTTATGAAAGCAATTCATCCAATTACTTTGTCCAATGACCTCATCATGTGTGTGTTACCCTCATATGATATCATTGATTCATTTGAGTTAAATTTGTTCATTCAATACAATCTTATTTTATCTTATTGTCGCCATTGTGTCTTCTTAATAATTAATATGGTCACTATCAACAAATGATCGTGATAAATTGCTCGTTCAAAAAAAAAGCAACCCGTGGCCATGTTCTATATTTATCAATCCACAAAAGTCAATGAGAGGATATCGTTAACTATTTAATTGAACTATGGATTCCACTATTTCTACTAAAGTCATGCCATACACAAGTCATGTACCCAACATACCGACTATCGGCTCGATCATCTTTAGAGTATAAGTCTCCACTTATATTAAAGCATATGAGTTACATACGCATGGTCAGTGACTAACTCAGGATTTAGATAAATCACACCATGAATGTCACAAGTGAATTAATTTAGAAATGAATTTAGAATTAATTCATCTTGGGTCCAGCCCAATGTATCATTCTACCAATGAATACATCTATGTCTCTCCCCGTGGAGTCAACTGCTCCTATAGCCAATACTAGTCATCTTCTTAATTGGAATTGTAGATAACATAATAATCCTTCTCTGTATTTGAATCAAATATTTACTTTGATTCTTTTACAGGATTACTAACTTGTTTAGATTGTCTACTGAAGTAAGTTGTCTTTCTCGCAATGTAAACATTCTTACAATGTCATTTATCATCTGTTTAAACTTAGACAATCAATGAGTTAATATTTGTTTGTCACAATTTTTCTGTGCATGCAAAATATGAAAGATAGGAATAAAAAAGATATAACATGAAATGTGAAATTTATTTATTCATCATTCAAATAAATAGAAAACAATTACATGTTTACTACAATATGGACACATTTCCCAACAATCTCTTACTTGCCCTAGTGAAGTAAATGTGTCATGTTTTGCATTCCCATATCCTTAATGTGTTTGTTAAAACTCCTAGTTACATGAGTCTTAGTAAACAGATCCTCTAGGTAATCTTCAAAAGTTACTTTCACTACATCTATAATTCCTTCGGCTACTGCGTCTCGTATCAAGTAATACTTCCGATCAATGTGTTTTATCCTCTTGTGACTTCTCATTTCCTTGGTGTTAGATATTGCAACATTGTTAACATAATATAGTGTTATAACTATAACACCCATTACCCGTGTTCAACACCGGAACCGAAAATGAGGCATTACCGAACTTAACTGACTTAAACATATATCATCAGGCTATAAAATTTCGTTCCCACTTAAAACTTTTTCATTCATGAACATAACTTCCTTATTACGGGTATACATGGCCCGAAACATACATTTGAAATATTTCAGAATCAAACCAGAAACTTTAAAGCCCTTAGAAAATTCTTACTTAAAACAGGGCCATACATCCGTGTGGAAGAAGGGACACGCCCATGTGACATATCATACGCCCATGTTCCACACCCGTGGTCGACACAGACTTGCATCACACGGCCAGTCACACGTCCGTGTCTTCCGACCGTGTGGCGAATTAAATTCCAAATTCAGATGTAGACCTCGCACGGCTTGGGCACACGCCCATGGCCAAGGCTGTGCCTCCCACACGGCTGAGACACACGATCGTGTCTCTGCCCGTGTGTTTACTATTGAGCATACTGAATTGTAAACCTAGAATACATGGGAATACAAGGCCAATCAACACGCCCATGGGGCTGACCATGTGTCACACATGACCTAGACACACGCCTGTGTGTCTACCCGTGTGGACATTTGAAAGGCTATCTACCAAGCCAAATGCGACCCTATACAGCCACCATACTTACACCAATTCAATCCAACATATATCAGAACTAAAAAGCACTTCTAATGACTCAAAATCAAGACATCTACACAAGCATACACTTAATGAATTTCATCATCAATGAATATATATAAACTTGTCAAGTATAGGCCCAATTCCAATGACCACTTACAAAATAAATTTGATAACATAATTAGCCAACATTTTGGATAACAAATATGACATATCAAAATGACCAAGTCCTATACATGCCATACTCAAAATTAATCTAACTTTGCTATACCACAGAGTAGTCGATAGTGTGATTTCTGAACTTCGATGTTCCACGAATTCTCGAGCTAACTTGGCAATGCTACAAGAAAAGGGAAATGAGAGGGGTAAGGATAAAGCTTAGTAAGTTTGCATGAAAATAAATAGCAACATAAAGATCATAATGTCATTCATCCATGGCATTGGATAAAAACACAAAGTCTTAAGCAATTTGCCATAACTTTCTCGTACTTGCTTTTATTGAATTCATACCATGTCACATATCGTAAACATTTCTCGTGAATTATTCATGGGTACCTGTATTCACTCAATCACATAGCTTTAGCACTAATTTCATTTCTATTTCAAGCTTAACTATTTATCCCACTAAATCACTTGGGATACTCAAAGGTACATGTTCACCATCATTCACATAAATACAAGCCAATGCCACATTCCATATACGGTCTTACTGGGGCCACCTCTGAGTGCCGACACCATATCCCGGATATAGTCTTATACGGGATCTCATGTCAATTATCGATGCTATCCTAGATATGGTCTTATACGATTTTCATATTCAATGCCGATGCCATATCCCAGATATCGTCTTATACGGGATCACAGTTCAGTGTCGAGGCCATGTCCTAGACATGGTCTTACATGGGACCTTATCCATCTCATGTCTCGATAATAGTATTCTCACATTTATTATAGTCCAACCGGGACTTCAACATCACATCTTTCTTCATTTTTCTCATTCAACACAATTACTCAATTTCATACTCAAACATACTAGCATGATATTGTATTTATCACATAGAAACTTACCTCGATTTCAAACTAGGCCACTTGCCGATTTAATCCGATACCTTGCCTTTTCCTCGGTCATCCTTGTTCTTTTTTATCTATATAATAGCAAAATAGCTTATTTAATAATCACATAAATCAACACACTTCAAAAATCATACTTTGGCAAAATTACCAATTTGCCCTTAGACTTTCACAAAATGACTATTTTACCCCTAGGCTCGTAAATCAATACTAATCAAATTTCTCCCTTTAACGAGCCTAGGTGAACATTTATTTCTCTTATAGCAACTCTAAATTCTCATTATCTCACACATTTTACACCTATTTTACAACCTTTCCGAAATGGTCTTTTTAGGTGTTTTCATGGTAACACCTTTCACAAAAGTTGTTTATTTAACAACCTTAACTCATTTTTTTCCAAAAAATTTCAGAAAACAAGATAATTACTCACATGGAAAAACCCTAGACTCTTAACCATTTTGCAAAATAGACCCCTCATTAGCTAGATCATGATACAAGGGTCCTAAAAGTATAAAAATCATCAAGAAAAGTCACCCAAATCACTTACTTGCAAGGAAGACAAGTTGCTGAAAATTTTAAGCTTTCAAACCCCTATTTTTACTGGTATTTTTGGTGGAAGAGGATGAGTGAATAGAAGGATATCATCTTTTCTTTATTTTATTCTATTTCATCAATTTAATCCACCTACTACACCAACTTTGACTAAATTTGACTCCTTTGTCCCCCTATGGCCAGCCACCCTATGTCTAATTTGCACATTAAAGGCTTCCAATTAATATTCTATGTCTATTAGGCACCTTTAGCTTATAAAATAGAACTTTCGCACTTTATGCGATTTAGTCATTTTTTCGCAATTAAGCATGAAATCGCTAAAATTAAAGCACCAAAATTTTTATGCACTCTTATGATCAAACCATAACTCATAAAATAATATTAAAATAATTTTCTTCAACTTTGGATTAGTGATTCCGAAACCACTATTCTGACTAGCCCTAAATCGGGCTGTTATAATTCTCCCCCTATAAGGATTTTCGTCCTCAAAAATCCTACCAGTGAAAAGGTTGGGATATTGGTTTCTCATAGTCTCCTCGGGCTCCCATGTAGCCTCTTCTACTCTGTGCCTTTTCCATAGCACTTTAGCTAGGGCTACACTTTTGTTTCTCAACTACTTAACCTCTCGTGCCAAAATCTTAACCGGCTCTTCACCATAAGTCATGTTCGGTCGAACTTCTACTTCTGATGGTACTATCACATGTGAAGGGTCCGAACGGTATCGGCGTAACATAGACATGTGGAAGACATCATGAATCTTCTCCAACTCAGGTGGCAAAGCCAAACGATAGGCTACTGGCCCGATCCTCTCGGTAATCTTGTATAGTCCAATAAATCGCGCACTCAATTTACCTTTTCGGCCAAATTTGAGGACTTTATTCCATAGTGATACCTTCAGAAACACTTTACCACCTACTTGAAACTCCATTTCTTTTTGTTTCAAATCCGAATAGGATTTTTGTCTATCTGAGGTAGCTTTCAGACATTCACGTATTACCCTTACTTTCTCTGACCAAATCGACCCCGTGAATCTGATTCTATTTGAGTTTTGTCCAATACAAGGGCATCCGGCATTTACGCCCGTACAATGCCTCATAAGGCGCCATTTTCAAACTCGACTGAAAGCTATAATTGTAGGCGAATTCCACCAACGGTAAGTATTTCTCCCAATTACCTTGGAATTCCAAAACGCAACATCGAAGCATGTCTTCAAGTATCTGTATCACTCTCTCCAATTACCCTTCGTTTTGTGGATGGAAAGCTGTACTAAAGCTCAAATTTGTGCCTAAAGCCTCTTGTAACTTTTTCCAAAACCATGATGTAAATCTCGGATCTCTATCCGAAATAATCGACACTGGTACTCCATGAAGTCTTACCATTTCAGCCACGTACAAATCTGCCAACTTATCAAGCGAGTAGTCGACCCGCACTGGTATGAAATGGGCTAACTTCGTGAGTCTATCAACTACGACCCATACAGCATCTTTCTTTTTTGGCGTCAATGGTAAACCCGTCAAGAAGTCTATAGTAATACGGTTTCACTTCCACTCGGGAACCACAATAGGCTGAAGTAGACCCGAAGGCCTTCACTTGTTGACAAATTAAGAATCTGGAAACGAACTCGGAAATGTCTTTCTTCATGCTCAGCCACTAATACCATTTTCTCAACTAGTTATACATCTTTGTGCTACCTGGATGCACAGACAAACATCCACTATGTGCTTCATGCAAAATCTTCCGAAAAAGCTCATCGTTTCTGGGTACATAGACCCTACCTCGAAACATCAAACATCCATCAGGACTTGTCTGAAAGTCCGACTCAATATTTGACTCACATAGAACTCTTTTGGCTTGTAAGTCGCTGTCACCTTTTCGAGCTTCACAAATATATTAGAGAAATAATGGTCTAGCCCTTAACTCAGCTCGAATAGAACCATCATCTGACAAAGCCATCCGTGTATTCATGGCTCTTAGCACAAACAAGGATTTTCTGCTCAAAGCATCGATGACCACGTTCGCCTTTCTCGGAGGATAGTCAATCACTAAATCGTAATCCTTTACCAGCTCTAACCATCTTTGTTGCTTCAAATTCAATTCTTTTTATGTCATCAAGTATTTTAGGCTTTTATGGTCGGTGAATATCTGACATCTTTCACCATATAAATGGTGTCTCCATATCTTTAATGCAAACACAATGGCAGCCAACTCTAAATCATGGGTCGGGTAATTCTTCTCATGTGGTTTTAATTGTTTAGAAGCATATGCAATCACCTTGCCCTCTTGCATAAGTACACAACCCAATCCATTCATGGATGCATCACTGTAAACCATAGATTCTCTTCTCGGCTCAGGTTGCACCAAAACAGGAGCCTTAGTCAATAACGCTTTTAGCCTATCAAAACTCTGTTGGCACTTTGCTGTCCAATCAAACTTCACATCCTTTTTCAATAGCCTCGTCATCAGAGTAGCTATCATGAAAAACCCCTTGAAAAATCGCCTATAGTAGCCAGCTAGGCCCAGAAAACTCCTAACTTCAGTTACATTCCTTGGTGGCTTCCAATCTACAATTGCTGAGATCTTACTCGGGTCGACTCTGATTCCACCTCCCGAGATGATGTGCCCCGAAAATCTAACTTCCTTCAGCCAAAATTCGCTTTTACTAAACTTGGCATATAATTGTTCATCCCTCAAAATTTGTAGAACTGTTCTCAAATGCTCCGAGTGCTCGTTCTCATTCCAAGAGTAAATCAATATATCATGGATAAAGGCGACCAAAAATTTATCCAAATACGGCTGAAAAATACGATTTATCAAATCCATGAAAACGGCAGGGGCATTTGTTAAACCAAAAGGCATGACCAAAAATTCATAGTGACCATACCTCGTCTGAAATGCAGTTTTCGGCACATCCAAGTCATTGACTCTCAACTGATAATATCCATACCTTAAGTCTATCTTGGAAAACACCGTGGCTCCCTTCAATTGGTCAAATAAATAATCGATTCTTGGCAACGGGTACTTGTTCTTCACAGTTACCTTATTGAGTTACCGATAATCTATACATAACCTCATGGAACTGTAATGACCCGAATTTGGGCCTAGTAGAATTGGGCCCATTGGGCCTTGGGCACGAGAGCGTTTAAAATTTTTGAGAATAAGAGAACGTCACTAATGCAAGTTGGACCTATTAGGTGAGTGATTTTGGAAGGGTAGGGGGCTTCCATGAAGTCCCGAGATCAAACTTGGGCTTTAGGAAAATTTTGGTTTTAGGTGAATAAAACCCTGGGAGTTAGTAAGTAGGCTTTAAGAATAAAATGTGGAGAAAAATGACACAAAAGGGAGTTGTGGTCCAGTGGCAAATGGCGCCACATGGGAGACAAGGAGGTGACGCCATAGAGGAAGCAAGGGGTCCAAGGTTCAAGTCTTGGCGCTTGCATTTCATTTTGATTTCCTTTTTAAATGAACTTAGATTTTGGCCCATAAACTTATATTTAGTTGCGCATGATTTTAGATACAAAAGGAGCTTGTGTTGTGGTGGCATATAGCGTCTGGAGCATAGGAGAGGGCAAGGGTTCAAATCCCATTGCAAGCAAAAAGGGATATTTATTTTGCTAAGTTGGGACGACAAGTGGTTGTGATGGATTTAAACTCTACTGAAGGAGGGATCCCACATCAGGAAGCTAGCGTGAGAGTAGGCGAGAAGCTAGCTTTAAATAGAGCGATCTATGAGGACAGTAAGCATACCTTGGTTGGCGTTTGGGCATAGGAGTGTTCGGAGCGCAGATTAACTCCAGATTCCTCTCAGGTGTGTATTTCGCACTACTCTAGTTGTAGAGCGGCAAATGCCAAAATGCCGGTCACACGGCAATGGTAGCCACACGAGCGTGCGAGCGCACGTGTGGGGGCTTCGATGCTATAGTTGAGGCCATCATGAGTGCTCTTGTGGGTTAGGCTGTTTGGGCATTTCGGCCATGTGGGGCCAATATGCCTGTGGGCCAATATGAATAAATTGTATGATTGTGTAGTAGATATTGAACTGGTCTATGTGAATCTCATATCTAGGGCTAGATTTGGGCTAAATGGGCCACACGAGCGGTGGGTCCATTTGGGCCGAGAACGGGCCCTAGTCCCATTCGCATCGTTATCTCTGTTTAGAATACCCTTGATTTAAAATTACTGAAATACCCTTGGTTTACAAATTACCGAAATACCCTTGGATTACAAAATTACCAAAATACCCCTGATTTGTGAAATTATCGAAATACCCTCGAATTGCAAAATTATCGAAATACCCCTAATTTGTGAAATTATCGAAAGACCCCTGATTTGTGAAATTACTAAAATACCCTTAGATTGCAAAATTACCGAAATACCCTTGATTTGTGAAATTACTGGAATACCCCCGGACTGCAAAATTTTCGAAATACCCATGATTTGTGAAATTACCGAAATACCCCTGATTTACAGAATTATCGAAATACCCCGATTTGTAAAATTACCAAAATACCCCTGGTTTGTGAAATTACTAAAATACCCTCTATAGGTAAAGTTACCAAAATACTTGTATGGGTAAAGTTACCGAAATACCCTCGACGGGTAAAATTATCGAGATGCCCTTACGAGGCGAAATGACTGTTTTACCCCTAACCAATTAAATGACCGTTGTACCCTCGTGGTAGTACTAGTGTTGTATGTGTTAATTGTATGATTGATTATGTTTGAGAGGCACTGCATACATGGATTAGTTATGAGTAGAATTACCAAATTACCCCTGCAGTAGGATTACCAAAATACCCTTATAGGGTAAAATTACTGTTTTGTCCTTAAGGGTAAAAGACTAATTTTGTGCCATGACTTGACTGTGATCGTATGACTGTGTTTTAACTAACTTAACTGTGGTCGTGTGACTGATGTGCTTGTAATATATGTTTTAAATGACTGTTACTGAGTATGGTCATTCTGCATACACCTGTGATGATTGAGCATGACATACACGACATATTGCATGGGGTTGGGACAAAGTTACGGAGGAAGTGTACGGCCCATTATCGTTCTCTACAAGGCTTTTAGCCTTTCTGCGATAAATATGGCTCTGTGCCATCTTGATTATGGCTTTGTGCCAACCGTATTTACCCGTGGCTATGTGCCTAACATATATATTGATGACTCTGTGTCGATCATAATTACCCGTGGCTGTGTGCCGATTATATTACCGTCACTGATGGCTATGTGCCAAACTTATTACAGTCACCGGTAGCTTTATGTCATCCTGATTATGACTCTGTGCCATCTTGATTATGGTTTATAACCATTCTGTTTACGGTTTTTAACCGTTCTGTTAACCGGCAGTGATGCTGTGATATTTATGGCTTTTAGCCATTCTGTCTACGGCACCGAGCCGTTTTGTTGACTTAGTGCCGCAATCGGTGCTAAGCTTGGTGTGTTGGCTGTGCGGGTTGACATGGTCCCCACATGGAGAGACTGGTTGGTACGGGTGGAGAGTTTGGTTGGTATGGGTTGGGTGCATGTTCATTACATTGATGTGATTTTGGGGCTTAGGCCTAGATTGTTACCGAATAGGGCTTAGGCCCAGACTATTACCGAATAGGGCTTAGGCCCAAACTGATACCGTATGGGTTCGGGCCCAGACTGTGACCGTAATAGGGGATTACACACTGAGTTTTCGTAAACTCACCTGTTTTTAATTGTGCAGGTAGTCCCCAGTCTTAGACGGTTCGGAGCTGCGAGGGACTCGGAGGTGGCCACACGTCAGGTATGCTTTAAAGTTAAACTTAGCGACTTTATTTCGTTTTCTTTTAATTTGTTGGGTTAACAATTTTGTAATAAGGGGATGAATTTCTTCAATCATATTATGATTATTCTCTCTTTACATACACTAAGGGATCTATATAAATTAATGTGCTAGTTTATGTTGATGATTTGCTTATTTATGTGAACGATTCCACTAATTTGAAAACTAGAAAACTTTAAGGGGTATCTTAGTTCTTGCTTCCATAGAAGGATCTTGGTGTTTTGAAATATCTTTTGTGGATAGAAGTAGCTCATAGTCCTTTGGGTATATTTCATTGCCAAAGGAAATACACACTTGATATTATTTAGGAGACGGGTCTTTCGCGAGCAAAGTCTGCAAGATTGCCAATAGAGTGAAGTCATAGATTGGTGCATGTTATAGGGGCAATTTTGACTAATCATGAGTAGTACAAACGGTTAGTAGGTCATTTGATTTATTTGAAAGTGACCAGATGTAACACCCCTAACTTGTATCTATCATCGAAATAGGGTTACGGAGCATTACCATAAAAATATTATTTAAAACATTCATTTCCAAACATTTCATAAAATATAGCATAATACAATCAAACACATGCATATCGTCCCTTTTTTTTAGCCCTTAAGGCCTTAAAAACACTTTAAAAATGATTCGGGACTAAATCAAAAACATTTGAAACCTTAAGGAAAAAACTTGAACAAAAAAATAAAACTGCAAGGGTTACACGGCCATGTGGCCAGGCCGTGTGACTCACACGGCTGAGACTGTAATAGCCCTTTATTAGTCAAAATCAGAACAGTGGTTTCGGGACCACAAATCCAAAGTTAAAATAATTATTTTATTATTATTTTAATGTTTAGAGCTTGATATTATGATTGTGTGAAAATGTCATTGAGAAATTTTATTGTTTGAGTGGTCAATTTGATTAAAAAGGACAAAATCGCGTAAGGTGTAAAACTTGTATTCTATTAGTTAAATGTGTCTAATGGCTATGGGATATTAAAGTGAAGGTCCTTCAGTTGTAATTAGACCATTATTAAAGTGGGTGGACATTTATGTGCATAGTTAATTGAATTTTAATGGTTAATAACAAGGTTAAAAAGGTAAATTAATGAAATGATAAGTAAAATAATAAAATAACCAAAGCTATCATCTTCTTCTCTAATTCTTCCATCAAAATTGAAATTTTAAGAAGCATTGGATGCTATTTAGGGTTCGGCAATTGCATGGTTAAATTGGTAAGTGATTTTGACTCGATTTTTAATATTTTTATGTTTTTGATATCGTTGCAGTTTAGTCCAGCTAGCCCAGGGACTACTTTGCAAAACTGTTAAAGATTTAGGAAGTTTCCATTGATGAATAAGCATGTATTTTGATGATTGATGATAGATTATGAATGTTTGATGATAGTTATACAGGTTTTGTTAAGTGATTTTTAATGAAAATGCAAATTAGGGATTAAATTGTGAAATATGGAAACTTTTGTGGTTAAAATGTGAAATAAATGAAAAATATGGGCTGATATGTGCACTAGATAAATTCGGCTAGCATGGGTTGGTATTAAATTGCATTGAATTTGTGATTTTATGTAATAAGGACTAAATTGTAGAAATGTGAAACATTAGGGGCAAATGTGTAAAAGTGTCATTAGGAATAGGTTAGGATACGAATGACATGTCATTAGGGGATACATTGAGTTGGCTTCGGGTCATGATATTGGCACTTCGGGTGCGAGATACATTGAGTTGGCTTCGGGCCATGATATTGGCACTTCGGGTGCGAGATTCATTGAGTTAGCTTTGGGCCATGATATTGGCACTTAAGGTGCGAGACTCCCAAGTATCTGACTCTTATTCCAAATGGTTCAATGGGCATATCGAAGATATAAATTGGTGAGAATAGATACGTATCGGTACAGGTATATATGAAAACGAATGTGCATTGATCATATGAAAGGTTTAAGTTTATGGTTAAATAAATAATTGGGTATAAGTTAACATTTTGTTATATATATTGGTAAGTTTATGCATATTTGGAATGGAAATTAAATGGTAAGTTTTTCTTATTATTTTCATACGAGCTTACTAAGCTATAAAGCTTAATTTATTTATTTTACCATGTTTTATTGTGATTTCAAAGCTAGCTCGGATTCGGGGATCGTCAGAGACTTCTTTACACTATCCAACTACTATTTTGGTACTTTTGAAACTAAGTTTTTAGTCATATGGCATGTATAAGAGTTTGGTCATTTTGATATATATTTGGTGTTGGATGTAGCCATTTGAGTTGGCTTATTTTGGTTGATTTGATTTTGTGTATTGCCTTGTAATTTGGCTTGTTTTGGAAAATATGGTGATGTATATATATGTGTAATGCTCTTTGGTGATGAGGTTTATATTTACTTATTGAATGTCTAGATGAGATATGATAATGAAGGTAGCAAATTGCTTAGTGTATGCCTTATTGTAGATTGGTATTTTGGGTACCATATGAGTGTATTGAGAGTTATGTTATACATGTGGTTTTAGGTAAAGTTGAGCACAACTGAAAGTGATAATTTAGGTGTTTTAAGATTGAAAAAATTGTATGCTTTGAATTGGCATGTTTTGGTCTTAGTTGTGCTTGAATTGGATGCCCATATATGGTTTGATTATGTACCATTTGAGTTGTATAGGTGTGTGTAAATTTGGGTGGCAAGATGGCTTGGTAAATAGCCTATTTTTGTCCACACAGGCGTGTGTCTCAGCCGTGTGTGACACATTGTAACAGTCCGGTTTATACCCTAGTCAAAATACTGGTTTTGAGACCACAAATCCGAGTCAAAAAAAATTAAATATTATTGTTGGTGCTTAAAGCATGTTAATTAATATGTGTGAAATTTTCGTGATTTAATTTTATCGTTTGAGTGTCTGATTTGATAAAAGGACCTAATCACGTAAAACGTAAAAGTTATAGTTTAATTGATTATGTGTTGAATTGATGTGTCTTTATTATTAAGGGGTCCTTATGTTGTTATTATGCCATTAACTTGAAATTGGACAATTATGGTCATCCATTATATGTTTATAAATGTTTTAAACCAAGGTTAAAATTGTTATTTGATAATTAATGGTAATATAATTACAAAAAACATTTTGATGGCCATTATCATCATCTTTTCACTGAATTTGAAAGAAAAAGAAAAGGGTTTAAAGCTTAGTGTCATTCGGCTATTGATGATAATCAACCATAATATCAAATATACTAAGTACATTCCAACCATAATATCAAATACCATAGCCTATACATGCCATATAACCAAGTCATAAAGTGTATAAATACCAAAATCATTAGCCAAATAGTGTGATGCAATCTCCGCCGACTTCCAACACGAGAAAATCTCTAAAAATCTATAAACATAGGAAAAACACACAGAGTAAGCTTTGAAGCTTAGTAAGCTCGTATCTTAATAAATTTAACATAACAAATAATTTCATTATAATGCCATAAACAAGATATGCTATCTCTCATGCCAAAACAAAACTTATCTCAAGTTTATAACATGATTTCATATCAAATCATCACCATTCAATAATATACTTACTTACTTACTAAATTTAGCTTTCACAAACTTATTCAATTCGATTCTCATATAACATTCAATTCTCACTTTCATATAGCCAAATGAACACATTTAGGGAAATAACATATTTAATCACATATCTTTATCATATGAATCACATATCATCACTTATACCCAAATTTATCTTTTATTCATATAGTATCTGACAATTTCACATATGCAACTTTATAAATCACATCTTATTCATTTGTTCATGTTTCATTTGAACATATTCACATTTCATTTGCATACACATCACATAACATTCTTTACACATATATACTTACCTTTCATTATCAAATATTGTATACATTTCAACGTACCTGAATTGGAATGTCATTCACTAAATCACTTATTTCTCGGAATGCCCGTTGAACCGTTCAAAATCAATAAGGATACTTGCATAGTCAGAAATCTCGTACAATGCCAACACCCCAGACATGGATTTACATGTAATCACATATCGATGCCACTGTCCCAGACAGGGTCTTACACGTAAACACAAGTCGATGCCAACGTCCCAGACGTGGTCTTACACAACACCATATCTCGGAATCCTATGTCATGACATATGTATCCTCTACTATTCCTAGGGTTCGTACGGGGCTTTTTGGACGTCGTCACATTATTGAAACTTTCTTGTATTCATATATTCTGCTTCTCGAACAATTCAATATCATAATATCATATATATAGCTTATTCAAAATACTTACATTTGCATTACCATTCGGCATTGAATTTAATCATACAATTAATATGCTTTTGTAACATGATTTTGTAATGTCTATTAAAATACGAACTTACCTCGTTCGTAGTAATGACAAATTAAGTCGTCTAATATGATATTTTGACTTTCCCTCGATCTAGATCCGAATTCCGCTTTTGCCAATCTAGTTAATATCAAAATTAACTTACTTATTCAACATTTTATTCAATTTCATCCAAGAACACATAATTTGGCATTTTGCATTTTAGCCCCTAACATTTCACATTTTTACAATTTAGTCCTTATTACGCAAATACACAAAATTCACAAAATTATTTAAATACCCATGCTAGCCGAATTCTCTTTGTTGCTATAACAGCCCATATTTTTCATTTATTTCACATTTCTACCACAATATTTTCATATTTCACAATTTAGTCCAAAATTGACATTTTTATCAAAAATCACTTTATAAAAGATGAAAATCTAACATCAAATATTCATATTTCATCAAAAACTATCAAAGAGTTCAAGTATTCAGCAATGGCAATTCACAAATTCTTTAACAATTTTAGAAACGGAGGTACGGGTTAGCTAGATTACAAAGCAACGATCTCAAAAACGTAGAAATTATTAAAAACCAAGCAAAAACCACTCACCAATTTGTCTTCAAAGTTTGGCTGAATAACAAGATCTCCCATGGCTGGTTTTAAGTTGAAAATTTGGTGAAAACGGATAGTGGGAGAAGATGACACAATTTGTTTTATTTAATTTAACATATAATTGCCTTTTTACTAATTTAACCTTTAATAATATTAATAATTACACCAAATGCCACTCCACTATCATTCACTAACTCATAAATGGGCTATTTGCCACATAAAAACCTTCACTTTTAAGTCCTATAGCTAAATGTGACACCCCAAACCCGGCCTAGACGTTACGACCGAATCTGACGTGTCACATCAAATTGATTTTCAAAATTTGGACTTGTTGATAAAAATTCGTATTTAAGTTAAAACCCATTTAGTTTTTATTGCTTGAGAAAATTCAAAAAATTAAGTTATTACAATCTGAAACCAGCTTATCAAAACGATTGCCATATTTATTACTGTTGATTTCTTAAATTGAATAAAATCGTGGAAGCTTCTCTAACTAAAAACCTTGAAGTTTAAAATGCGTGTTTTTCTTGAAAACAGTTGTGACTTTGAAAACTCTTTTGTGTCCGTTTGGCAGTTTAAAATAAGAAATCAAAGCCCAATTAAAAATTAAATCCACCAATGGCCTTATTACATAATCAATAGCCCAATATGAAAATTAAAATTAAATAACTAAGTCTAAAGAAGAACATCAACGATCATGTGGCCACCTCTGAGTCCCTCGCGGCTCCAAATCGTCTAAGGCTAGGGATTATCTGCACATCTAAAAAGAAAGGGTGAGTTTACGAAAACTCAGTGTGTAATCCCCTATCAGTCAGTCAGTAACAATATCTGCAGTAACAGTCTGGGCTTGAGCCCGATTCAGTAACAGTGCAGTTGGGCTTTAGCCCATTACAGTAACAGTGTGGGCCTAAGCCCAATACAGTATCAGTACGGTGCAAATATGCAACCCATCCCAATCCAGCCAACACACCACCCGTACCAACCAACACACCAATATTGCAGCATAGCTGCCAGTAATAATAACGCAGCAGAGCTGCCAGTAACAGAATATGTGGCAACGCCACCAATAACAGTGAATGTGGCAGAGCCACCAGTATAGTACTTCCTCCATATCGGAATCCCAACCCCATGCAGTATGTCATGTCATAAATAGTTCATGTATGCAAAGTGTCCTACTCAATACAGTCATACAAATATTCACACACTCATCATCAACCTACCTCTAAGGGTAAAATGGTCATTTCCGTCAAGTAAGGTATAATAGTAATTTTACCTTTTAGGGGTATTTTGGTCACTTTACTTATTTTGGGGTCTCGATGCAAATAACGACCTCTCTGAAGGTCTATAGTCGCTTCGAGTGACACAGATAATTTAAATGGTCATAACAGTGTAAATGGGCCCAAGGCGCATAATTCGGCCCAAGTAGGCCCATACGCTCGTGTGGCCCGTTTAGCCCAAATTTAGTCATGGCTATGCGAACTATATAGCCCAGTCCAGTATTTGCCACTTATCGTGAATTTTATATGTGTGAGACCCACGAGCCCATTGGGCCCACACGGCCTATTTCAGCCAAACGAGGCCTATATCGCCCCAAGAGCACGAGAACGCTCGTGGTGGCCTCTACAGTCTATTGCCCACGATTCGTGGGCTCGATTTACCACACGAGCGATCGCACGCTCATGGGGCCACAAATGCGATTATTCCTCTTAGATAGTTGGTTGAAAACGATCACCCCTTCTTCATGATTTACTGCGCATAAAACGGATTTCATTAGCAATAATCGTTTAATATAAGGCTTGAACTGATACCCATAGTCCAAAGAATTAAAGTTAGGGCAGATTGGGTATTCGGCCAATACTACCAAACAAACCTACTTACCCCACAGTATTCGGCCAAAGAAGTATTCGAAGAAGAAGGCAGAGAAATGTAGAGAAGCAAGGCAGTTGACGCTCCACCGATTGACAGAGACTACCATCCATATGGTTTCAAAATAACAAGACAAGATTTGTGACATTCAGTCTATATTGGAAAAGTAGAGAAACAAAAGAGAGGGGAAAAGGAGATGTAGAATTCGGCTTACCACAGTGTTATGAATAGAAGAAGAGATCGTCGCCCACTACGAAACTAACTGGCACGATAGAGAAAGAAAGAGAGAGTCGGCCACTCAGTCAAAGAGGAAAAGAGAATGTTGAGAAGAAAAACAAAAAGGTTCAGCTATGAACCAAAAGCCGAGGAATGGAGAGGAGGAAAAGGGGAATCGGTAGTGGAGAAAAAGAAAAATGCAAAAGAGTACAGAGAAAAGTGCCAAAAGAGCCTACCATATTCGACCAAAGAGAGAAAATAACCCAAAACGAGCAGTATACCTCCCTGGCCGAATTTCTTGAGTGCCAGAGTCCAAATTCGGCACGATTCTCCTCTCACTCAAACTCCTTGATTCTCTCCCCTTATCCCTCCTTGAATCTCTCCAAGACCAGTTCAAACACTATTCAAATCTATTCAAACTTCCCTTACTTGTGTTTCAGTCCAACTCTACTTTCTACACAGCTCAAGCAGCAAAATAAATACCCATTGCGCAACCCATGACATGAACATCAAACCTCACAGTTACACAACACGCCACTTTTCCACTAGGCCACAAACTCTTCTTCTGTCATAAAACATGCATTAATATTTATAAGGCCTATATGCCAATGCCCAGATTCATTTAAGAGAAAAACTAAAAATTTTGCAAAAGCCAAGACTTGAACCCAGTCTTCTCAAACACTCCCAAACACACCCAAATCACTCAACCACAGAAGCAACTAGGTATTTCTATCAAAACATGCAAAATTAAAGACCCTATATTTTTGGGGCGTTACACTATTAAACACCTTTAACTAATAGATCTCAACTTTTACGCTTTATTCGATTTAGTCCTTTTATCAAATTCGATAAAATTATTTCACGAAACTTTCACACATATTAATTCATATGCTATAAACACATAAAATAATATAAAAATAATTTTACTACCACGGATTTGTGGTTCCGAAACCACTATTCCGACTAGGGTCTAAACTGGGCTGTTACAACTCTCCCCCTTAAGGATTTTCATCCCCAAAAATCTTATCAAAAGATAGATTAAAGATTTACTTTCACATAGTACTTTCAAATTCTCACATAGTCTCAATGTCGTGACTCCTAAATCTTCCAAACCAAAACTCTGATCTGAACTTTACTCTATAGCATGTCGGATTGTTTCTCAATCTTGTTTGAAGAAATTTTATGTGAAGAGTCTGATCTTTATCGTCACAACATTGATAAACGTAGCATCTTATAAACCATCTCAAGTTTTAATAGTAATTTAAGTTGAAGAAATCACTGGTCTTACCTTTTCAATAATTCCGTAGAGCCCGAATAATCACGAAATTAGCTTCTCTTTTTAGCTGAGTCAAGGAATTTCATTCTCACTGCAATACTTTTACTAATAGTTAGTTCTCTAACTGAAATTCAATGCCTTCACGTATCAAGTTTGCATAAGTTTTTTTATCAATTTGAAACTGCTTTCAAGCTGTTACAAATTGATATTACTTTCTCTTCAATTTCTTTGATCAAAACAACCTCATGAATCTTTTTCTCACAAAGTTAGATTCAGTACAACAAAGTTCAGTAATTGTAACCATACAATACCTTATATAATGTCGTCTTATACTCACATGATGACTCAACCAACAGTAATAGTCTTTCTTAGTTGCTTTCAAACTCTAAAATACAGTGACAAAACAAAATTTCAAGAATTTGAATTGCTTTCTCTGATTACAAGACAATATCGTACCTAAGCTTACTGTAGTATCTCTCATAATCATAATATAAATTTTGGATTTCTATCCGAAACAATGAAGACTTGCACTCAGTGCAAACTGGCAATCTCTAAAATGAATAAGTCAGCTGGTCTATCAGAAGAGACTTCTTTAGACAATTAACAGTAATTCAGATAACATTTATCTTTTTCGATGATAAAATTAACTTCGATATCAACATATGTTGTAATAGTCTCGAAATCACTAAATGATTGGCTTTATCTTGCTGACTGATCAAACATTTGGGCATAAAATCAAATATATCACGTTTCATACTCATTTACCAGTACGTCCATCTCATATTATCGTACATTTTAACACTTCCCGTATGAATAAATAAGCTACCACTGAGAGTTACACGTAACAATTATTGTAAAATTCTCTTAACTTCTCAGTAAACACATTCTATCTCGAAACAATAATTAATTATCGATTTCACATCTGAAATTTTTAAATCAGAAACTCATTGACGTTGAATCTCTTTTTAGCTTGTAATTCGTTGACACATTTCTGAGCTTCACAAATTCACTGAATAAATATCAATTTAGCTTTTAACTCAGCTAATAGCTATTCATCATCCGATAGTATCAATCACATATTCATCGCTCATAAAGCACGCAAGAGTTTCCCATTAGGAACATCTGAAACTATAATTGTTTTCCTCGGATAGTAATTACTTATAGACTCAAAAATTTTTCAACGATTCAAGCTAACCTTGCTGTGCCAAGTTTGGATCTCTCTCTGACATTAAACATTTTAAACTCTTATGGTCATCAAATATGTCACATAACTCTTCTTATGCAGCTTTAACTGTATAAAATAACAAGATATCTCTGCACATTTCTGTATTAGAACACATTTCGAACCATTCAATAACGTACGGCCGAAAATCATCATATCTTTATTTAACTCAGACTGAACCAGAACGGATGTTTCGGTTGAAAATATCCTCGTGCAAAAGAAATCTTCAACAATCGAACTAACTTTAATGTACCATAACATTTCTCAGATAGAATCGTTCTGATAGATATAATTTTGTATCAAGTCTTCAAGAATACAAATTCTTCTTCCAGACTATCCTTCAATTCATACATATACGTTCAAAGTTTATTTCTAGTTCGTAAATAGATTCAAACACATATAACCCAATTAACTATTCAATCCAATAATTTAGATTATATTATCTACTAAATCGGTCTTTTCGAAGAAATTTTTCTTCTCATTAGAAGGATAACCCCAGACATATCATTATACAGATTGATCTTGATCTTATATCATTTTCACTTTTATCAATGTCGAACCTTCACGAGAACTAGAAAAGAGTTTATAATGAAGCTGTCTCATATATTAATCATCGAAACTCTGAATTATACTGAAATCCCCATAACCAAATAGAAATCATTGGGCCTTAATAAGAACAATGTCTCAACCCTATAATAAATATTATCATGGTCATTAATGAAGCATTTGAACACAGAAAAGAATCAAATATGATATTAACAGCAACCATTGCAGAGACACAACTTCTATAACTCTGAGGACGGTACCACTGTACTCTCACATATCAAGCTAGAAATTATAATCATAATAAACATAGTCATCTCTGTCATATAGAGATCTCTTGCAGATAATCACATGAAATTATAAGAAAACCAGAATAGTAAATTTCAACATATGAAGCTATACAGGATATCTGAAAATTACAACCCAGATAGAATGATATCAATTCCGATGATATCCCAAAAAATGTCCAAAAAGAACAATGTCACTCATAAATACTGAAATCCATAGTAACAGAAGCAATATAATCTTCATGTATATTCAACAGAATAATAACTAGTAGAAACAGAATATTAGCCTCATACAGATTTTACCATTGACTTTCATATCCACACAATGAAATAAATTATCAGATAAAGACATAACAATGTCGAACATAACCCAAATAGATCAACGATGTTTTCGTCTATTAATATGTTTAGCTAATGTTCTCATACGATAAGACTTTCTTTCTGAAATTAAACAGTCATATATAATTTTGAGAATAAATATGCGTATAGAATGCCTAGAAGGAATCATAGTAACTGCCCGACTATAACCATTGCATTCAACCAAAAATATAATTCAAACATTATTCAGCTGTCTAATTCTGTCATCAATAAGTTCATATTATTCCATCATTAACAGAAATCAATCCAGAAAAGCTTCCAGTTAATACTTTCTTTAGATAACATACCTGGATAGGTCATTTAATTGTAGTTAACTTCTTCTATAACGGTGACTTTACATAATCTAAATAGTTTTCAAAACTATCCAATATTTATTTTAATACTGTCTTCATTTGCTGATTCAATCTCTTTTCTGACCGCGTTATTAATCTTCTGAACATGGACTTCTGTAACTCCACACTCATGAGCTTATTCAACCCAGATCTTACAGATTTCATTATAACATTTCACTGATAAAGGGGTGAGGGTAGTAAAGCCTCAAATTTATCTTACACATATATGCACATAACACATACTATCACAAATAGCAAGTTCATTACTAATTTCACATTCTCAAATCATTTAATGAACTTTTTCTTTTAATCACTTTTGTTCTTAACAAATTGTTCATATGCCAACTCAAATCAGTAATTCACAATCAAAGCATTTCAGATAGCAATCATAACTCAAATATCATATCTCATATGCTCATATAATTACAACATTTATCAATAACAACATGCCATACAATTGGATCCTTACCATTATGAGTTTCAACTCATAATCAACACATTTTCACTCAAATATTTGAGTATTTACTTCTATACTATCAGAATTAGCTCGGTTGGAAAACTTATCTGTCTCATCAAAATAATTTTTGTCAGAGTCGGGAGATATCACACTATCGTAAGTTAAATATGGCATGTATAGCTAGACTCACATACGCTATGGTAGTCCTAGAACCGACTAAACCATAGCTCTGATACCAATAAAGTGTAACACCCTTAACCCCTATCCGTCGTCGGAATATGGTTGCGAGGTATTACTGATCACTCACTTCATAACATATACATATCTCATACATTTAGACATTCAAATACATATGTTATTCAAACACAGTCATATTGTCCCTTACGAGGCTCTACGAGGCCTTAAAACATGCTTAGAAGTGGTTCGGGACTAAACCGAACAAATACAAAAAATTTTGGAACTTAGAATAAGTTTCACATTTTCAAACGTCACATGCCCATATGGATAAGCCGTGTGCCTCACACGGCTTCCAGACACATCCGTGTCACAGACCGTGTGGAAACAGTGCATACATACTGACTTGGTCACACGACCAGTCACACGCCCGTGTGTCCAGCCCGTGTACCTAATTGAAATGGCCACACACGCCCATGTGCCAAGACTGTGTGCCACACACGGCCACCAGACACGCCCATGTGTCTAAGCCGTATAACTCACTGACTTATTTAATAAAGAAGCCGGGGTCACACGATTGAGTCAGACGCCCATGTGCTCAGGCCGTGTGGCACAAAATTAGGCTTTGTTTAAGCCATATTTCTCACCCTCCTCATGCATACCTAAACCATATCATTTTGTACTATTTCAATACCATTAATAGGCAGCCAAGACATTCCAAATTTTGAATTTGATCATACAATTAATATGCATTTATACATGATTTTGTAATTTCTATTAAAATACGAACATACCTCGTTTGTAGTAATGATAAAGTAAGTGGACTAATCTGATATTTTGACTTTCCCTCGATCTATATCCGAATTCCGCTTTTGCCAATCTAATTAATATCAAAATTAACTTACTTATTCATCATTTTATTCAATTTCATCCAAGAACACATAATTTGGACATTTTGCTTTTTAGCCCCTAACATTTCACATTTTTATAATTTAGTCCTTATTACGCAAATACACAAAATTCACAAAATTACTTAAAAACCCATGCTAGCCAAATTTCTCTTTGTTGCTATAACAACCCATATTTTTCATTTATTTCACATTTCTACCACAATATTTTCATATTCACAATTTAGTCTAAAATTGACATTTTTTATCAAAAACTAACATCAAATATTCATATTTCATCAAAAACTATCAAAGAGCTCAAGTATTCAACAATGGCAATTCACAAATTCTTTACCGATTTCTAAAACGAAGGTATGGGTTAGCTAGATTACGAAGCAATGATCTAAAAAATGTAGAAATTATTAAAAACCGAGCAAAAACCACTCACCAATTCGTCTTCAAAGTTTGGCCGAATAAAAAGCTCCCCCATGGCTACTTTTAAGTTGAAAATTCGGTGAAGATGGATAGTGGAAGAAGATGACACAATTTGTTTTATTTAATTTAACATATAATTGCCTTTTTTACTTATTTAACCTTTAATAACATTAATAATTACACCAAATGTCACTCCACTATCATCCACTAACTCATAAATGGGTTATTTGCCACATAAGAACCTTTACTTTTAAGTTCTATAGCTATTAAACACCTTTAACTAATAGAACTCAACTTTTACGCTTTACGTGATTTAGTCCTTTTATCAAAATTAAGCAGCCAATCGAAAAAATTATTTCACGAAACTTTCACACATATTAATTCATATGATGTAAACATATAAAATAATATAAAAATAATTTTACTACCTTGAATTTTTGGTTCCGAAACCACTATTCTGACTAGGGTCTAAACTAGGCTGTTACAGATTGGTTAACATTGCATGATGCTGTTGTGAATTGCAAACGGAAGACTATTGATTTGAGATGTTAGAATGATGAAATAATACGAATTGAGTCCAGTGATTTAAATGGGCTACCAGTCGTAATATCTTCGATGAAAGCTCTGAATTTTGTGAAAAAGGGATGTGAAGCTTATCTTGCGTATGTGATTGATACGAAAGTGATAGAAAAGAAAGTTGAATCTGTGCTAGTTATTTGTGAGTTTCCTGACATATTTCCTGAAAAATTACCGGGATTACCGCCGATAAGAGAAGTTGAGTTTGGCATTGAGTTAGTGCTAGGGACGACCCCTATCTCAATAGCTCCATATAGAATGGCCCCGACAGAATTGAAAGAATTAAAGTCTCAGTTGCATAGAGGTTTCGCACTACCGAGCTTTTCTCCTTGGGGTGCTCCTGTTTTGTTTGTGAAAAAGAAAGATGGCATAATGAGAATGTGCATTGATTACTGTCAGTTAAACAAAGTGACTATTAGAAAAAATATCCTCTACCCAGAATCAATGATTTGTTCGATCAGCTGAAAGGAGCTTGTAACACCCCAAACCCAGCCTAGATGTTACGACCGAATCTATCGTGTCACATCAAAGTGTTTTTCGAAAACAAGCTTATTGAGAGAAATCCATTTTTTAAAGACAGTCATGTTTGTTACTATTGGTTTCTTAGTTGGTTAAAAACCCACGGAAGCTACTCTAATTAATATCATTTTGAAGTATGAAAATGTGTTTGTCTTTTTAAAACCGTTATTAACTTTGAAAACTTATTTGTATCAGTTTGGCAGTTTCAAAATAAGAAATGAAAACCAATTAAGAAAAATCACCAGAGGCCTTATTACAAATATCAAACCAATATAACAATTAAATGACTAAGTCTATAATTAAGTAATAGTGAACGTGTGGCCACCTCCGAGTCCCTCTCAGCTCCAAATCATCTAAGGCTAAGGATTACCTGTACAATTAAAAAGAAAGGGTGAGTTACGAGAACTCAGTGTGTCATCCCCTATCATGCAGACCCAGTTTGAGCCTCAGCCCTATTTAGTAACAGTACAGTGTGGGCCTTAGCCCAATACAGTAACAGTGTGGGCCTAAGCCTGATACAATTTTAGTATGGTGCAAGTATGCAAACCCACCCTAATCCAGCCAGCACACCATTCGTACTAACCCTACACACCATGTGAGGACAAAGTCGACCCACCCAGCCCTCACACCAATATTGCAGCATAGCTGCCAGTAATAATAACGCAACAGAGCTGCCAGTACAGTATATGTGGCAAAGCCACCAGTAACGGTAATTGTGGCAGAGCCACCAGTACCAGTATGTGTGGCAAAGCCACCACCAGTAATAGTACTTCATAACAGAATCCCAACCCCATGCAGTATGCCATGTCATCAATATTACGTGTATGCAACCTGTCCTACTCAATACAGTCATACAGTACATATTTTCATTTGTCAATCTATCTCTAGGGGTAAAATAGTCATTTTCATGTACTAGGGGTAAAACGGTAATTTTGTCCTTTAGGGGTATTTTGGTCATTTTACTCGGTAGGGATATTTCAGTCATTTTACTCATTAGGGGTATTTTAGTCATTTTACTGATTAGGGGTATTTCAGTCATTTTACTGATTAGGGGTATTTCAGTCATTTTACACATTAGGGGTATTTCAGTCATTTTACTCATTAGGGGTATTTCAGTCATTTTACTCCCTAGGGGTCTCGGTACAGTTAACGACCTTTCCAAAGGCCTACAGTCACCTCGAGTGACACCGGTAATCCATTTGGTCGAAACAGTGTAAATGGGCTCAAAGCCCAATATTTGGCCCAAATGGGCCCTCACGCTCGTGTGGCCCATTTGGCCCAAATCCTATCACAGTTATGTGACCCTCGGTTGTGGGCTCGATTTTTCCACATGAGCGATCGCACGCTCGTGAGGCCTCAAATGCTGTAGTTTCAGCTTTTCGGCTTTTGCCGATTCTTAGCAGAGATAATGTGATTACACACCTTTTAACGGAGTCGTTCGAAGATCTACGAGCGCCCAACCTGAATTCAAACATGACCCACATTAATCCTTTAATCATTAGGGTAAAACACCCTCTTATGGACACTTAAACCAGCCCACCTTCCTTATCTTGCTTGATGATTGACCTTAATCTCTTAAGACCATCGATCAGGATTGATCACACACCTATGTCGAATATCTGCATCAAAACAGATCTTATTAACCAAAATAGTGATTACATATGTGGCCTTAAACCACAAATTCTAACTTACCAACCACAGGAATATTCGGCCTAATCTAAGAGTATAGTAGTGATATTACCCTTAACGAGAGACAGAGTTTGATGACTTGAATAACTTCTGCACTTCTCCACTCCTCGGGAATACCTAAAACCCAACAATCACCACCCCAAGAGGAAGGGATCCCAATCATAGACCATGAGTACCAGAAGCATTCAATTTTTAGAGAAAATGGGGATAAGAGAGAACAATTTTAAACAAGAAGTGAAGAATAAGAACACCTACCGATTTCAGGAATACTTGCAGAACTAAAACGGAGAGGGAAGGAAGCAGAAATTTGGTCACCACTGAACTAATCAAGAGAAAAGAGAAGAATTCAGTTCACAAGCCAATAGGAAGCCGAAAGAAAAAGGAGAGAGATGATATTCATCTTAGGAGAAGAAAGGGAAAAGAAGAAAAACAAATGAATGAAGAGGAAGGGAGAGGGAAGCAGAGATTTGGCCAACAAGGAGCTTGAAGAAGAAGTGCTAAACCGAACAACAAAAGTGCATGAATGCTTAATTGCAAGATAAAAAGATGCACGAATGGTAAGTTGAAATTTTGGCACACCCAAAAACAACAAAAAATACCAAAAATTGAACAACAGCAGAGAAAAGCATTTAGAAACCCCCTAGCCGAATTTGCATGCCTAAGAATCCTAGTTCGGCTACAACACACCCACCTTTGAAAATGCTTGATTCCCTCCACGATTTGCTCCTACAATCTCTCTATGACCAATTCAAACACCTCATCAGCAGTGTTTCAGTCCAACTTTTCCACCTTCCCAGATCAAGCAGCAAAATAAAAGACTTCACTGCTTATCCCAGTATTTGAACCTCAGACCACATAAATTAAAGTCACTAAATTTTTGGGGCGTTACAACTCTACCCCCTAAAAAGAAATTTCAGCCTCGAAATTTACCTAGTCAGAATAGGTGAGGGTATTGTTGTCGCATCGCCTCCTCAGGTTCCCACGTGGCTTCCTCAGTACCGTGATTTCGCCAAAGGACTTTAACCAGTGGGATCGCTTTCTTCCTTAGTACCTTAACCTCACGGTCCAATATCTGCATTGGCTCCTCCTCGAAAGTCAGATCTGGCCTAACTTCGATCTCCTCGACTGGTACTATATGTGTGGGATCAAAGCGATAACGCCTCAGTATGGAGACATGGAATACATCGTAAATCCGATCTAATTCCAGAGGCAACTCAAGTTGATAGGTGACTGGTCCTATACACTTAAGTATACAGTAAGGCCCAATGAACCGAGGGCTAAGCTTACCCTTTCGCCCAAATCTCAGTATCTTTTTCCATGGTGAGACCTTAAGAAATACTAGGTCTCCTACAGAATACTCGATCTCTCGGCGTTTAAGATCTGCGTAAGACTTCTGCCTATCTGGCGCTTCCTTCAACCGGTCTCGAATCAATTTTACCTTTTCTTCGGTATCAGAATCTAACTCTGGCCCCAAAGCTCACTGCTCGCCCAGCTCAGTCCAGCAGGTAGGGGTATGACACCTACGACTATACAACGCCTCGTACAGTGCCATTTGAATACTGGACTAGTAGCTGTTATTATACGCAAACTCTGCCAGCAGCAAATAGTCTTCCCAGCTACCTCGAAAATCAATAACATAGCTTCTTAACATGTCCTTCAGTATCTGAATACTGACCATCTGTCTAAGGATGGAACGCAGTACTGAAGTCCAACCTAGTACCCAAAGCCTTGTGTAATTTCTTCCAGAACCGAGACGTGAATCGAGGGTCTTTATCAGATATGATGGAAATCGGTACCCCATGCAGTCTCACAATCTCAGCCACATACAACTTTGCCAACTTCTACAATGAGTAATCCATACGAACTGGTATAAAATGGGCAGACTTAGTCAGTTGGTCTACAACAACCCATACCGAGTCCTTTTTAGTAGGCGTTAAGGGCAGCCCACTCACAAAATCCATAGTTACTCTCTCCCACTTCCAAAGTGGAATTTTAACTGGCTGCAGTAACCCTGAAGGCAGTTGATGCTCAGCTTTGACTTGCTGGCATGTTAAGCACTTACTCACAAGATTAGTAACTTTGCATTTCAGCCCTGGCCACTAGTACAACTCATGAAGATCTCTATAGAACTTGTTTCCGCCAGGGTGCATAGATTATGGACTACTATGCGCCTCTCGCAGTATAAACTACCTTAACTTAGAATCCTTCGGTACACAGACTCTCCCACGGAAATACAGTACTCCTTCACCATTCAACCCAAAATCTGTAGACTCTCCATTCTCAACTTGTCAAAAACGGAAAACCAGTGACTCATCCACCAACTGTTTCCCCTTAATTTGTTCTGTCCACAACGGTCTCACTTGAAGCTTAGCTAACAAGCTACCATCATCATACAAGATTAGACAAGCAAACATTGCTCTCAAATCAGATACAGTCCTACGGCTCAGTGCGTCAGCTACCACGTTAGCGTTACCAGGGTGATACTCAATCGAGCAGTCGTAATTCTTAAGCAGCTCTACCCATCTTCGCTGCCTAAGATTCAACTCCTTCTGAGTAAGGAGGTACTTAAGGCTCTTGTGATCTATGAAGATAATACATTTTTCACTGTATAAATAATGCCTCCAAATTTTTAGTGTGAATATCACCACCGCTAACTCCAAGTCATGAGTTGGGTAATTCACCTCGTGAAGCTTAACCTAACGAGATGCGTACGCAACCACCTTACCCTCCTGCATCAGCACACAACCCAATCCAATGTGTGATGCATCACTATAGACGGTAAATTCCTTCCCAGACTCTGGTTGTATCAAGACAGGGGCTTCAGTCAGAACCATCTTCAGTTTCTCAAAACTTTCTTGCTGCTTATCAGTCCAATTTGAACGGTACCCCTTTACGCAACAACTTAGTCAGAGGTGCAGCAATTAAGGAAAACCCCTCAACAAAATGTCTGTAATACCCTGCCAAACCCAGAAAGCTTCAAATTTCTGATGCGGTCTTAGGTGGTTTCTAGTCCAGTACGACTTCAATTTTTTTGAGGATCCATCCTGATTCCCTCGGCAGACACCACATGACCAAGAAATGTCACTTGTTGCAGCCAGAACTCACACTTGCTGAACTTAGCGTACATTTTCTTCTCAAAATTTACAGAACAATTCGGAGATGTGCATCATGATCATCCTCGATTCTCAAATACACCAAGATATCATCTATAAACACCACTATGATCCGATTCAGATAGGGCTGGAATACTCGGTTTATCAGATCCATGAAAGCAGCTGGTGCATTTGTCAACCCAAACGGCATCACTAGGAACTCGTAATGACCATACCGAGTCCGACGCAGTCTTATAAACATCAGCCTCCTTTACCCTCAGTTGATGGTACCCAGTACGGAGATCTATTTCAGAGAAAACCGACGCTCCTTGGAACTAATCAAATAGATCGTCGATTCTCGGCAAGGAGTACTTATTTTTTACAGTCAGTTTATTAAGTTGCCGATAATCGATGCACATGCGCATGGACCCATCTTTCTTCTTTACGAACAACACTGGTGCTCCACACGGAGACACACTCAGTCGAATAAATCCCCGGTCCAGAAGCTATTGAATTTGAGCCTTTAACTCCACTAGTTCCTTCGGTGCCATCCTATATAGGGCAATGGACACCGAGGCTGTTCCAGGTAAGAGCTTAATACCAAATTTGACCTCGCGGTTCGGAGGCAACCTAGGGAGTTCATCAGGAAATACATCCGGAAAATCCTTAATAGTTCTAATATCTCCGATAGAAGAACCTTCAGAATCAGAAATACTAATGTAGGCTAAAAACACCTCACTACCCTTGTGAATTAGTTTCTCAGCCCTTAATGCTGAGATCACGTTAGACAAATAATTCCTTCGCTCCCCAATCACGGCCACCTCCTCCTCCCCAGTAGTCTTCAACACCATACGCTTAGCAGCACAGTCCAAACTAGCTCGGTGTTTCACTAGCCAATCCATACCCAAAATAAGGTCGAATTCACCGAACGGAAGTTCCATCAACTCTGCTGGAAAAATTACTCCTTGGACCTCAAGGGGCACATCTTTGAATAACTTATTTACCCTAACCGACTGACCCTGTGGACTTATCACAGTCATCTCACTAACAGTATTGTCGAACTGAAAACCCAAAGTTCCCAACACAGTGCATGCAATGTACGAATGTGTAGACCCAATATCAATTAAAGTAGTGTAAGGTACATTGTAAATTAGGAACGTACCAGTTATGACGCCAGGGGCGTCACCATCCTCTCGGCGACGAGCAGCATATACCAGAGCTGGCTGTCTCGTTACAGTGTTACCAGAACCTCTGCCTGGGGCTCCAAGACCTCGTCCAATACCGTTCCCACCTCTGGCCTGTCCACGCCCTCTCGGTGGCTACTGACCACCTCTCATTGGCTGAACATGACCCAGTCCTGCAGCTTGCATTTGAACAGGCCTCTGAGGACAATCCTTAACCCGATGATCCATGGACCCACATATAAAGCATGCCCCAATCCTCTTCCAGCACTCACCCTGGTGAGATCTCCCACATTCAACGCAAGGCTACGGTCTATTAATAGCAATAGAGACTCTAGTCTGAACTGACCCATCAAACCTGGCCTTCTTAATAGGCCTCTCAGAAGAACTTGAGGGCCCAAAATCCCTATTATTTCTGCCCTTATCTTTTTCACGATTCTGGCGCTCCGAGCGCTTCATCTCTTCAGCAATCTTTGCTTTTTCCACAATAGTAGCAAAATCTCGCTCCCTCTGTGGAGCTATCTGTAACACCCCAAACTTGGCCTGGACGTTATGGCCGAATCTGGCGGCGTCACATGATAGTGCTTTAGAAAATGTAACTACGTTAAAACTAGTTTTAGGTATCTTAGGCTATCGTCAAAACGTGTCGTTTACTTATTTATTATCCAGTTTCAAAACCTTATACATTCGCGGAAGCTTTCAAAAATAATTTGCGAATTCGTATGTATTTTAATAAAACCTTTATTTACTTTGAAAACTTGAGTTTTCCTATTTCTAACTGCAGTACCACTACGTCATAAATTTCAAATTTAAAACAAAATACGTAAAGGCCTTATTACATAAAAATTACCCAGATTTAATCAAACCATAATGAAAAATAAAACCATAATTAAAATGTCTAGACCCGTGGTCACCGCCGAGTCCTCCGCCGCACCGATCCGTCTACTGCTGGGGATTACCTGAACAAATTAAACAGAGAAGGGGTGAGTTTTTGCAAACTCAGTGTGTAATCCCCATAGAAAACATACACACACAGAAATATCAGATAACAGACAACAATTCACAATTTGGGTCTGAGCCCATTACAGAAACAGTGTGGACCTTAGCCCACTCAGATACAGATTCAGACATATTTCAGGCCTTAGCCCATTTCAGACAGAATATGTAGAAAACAGAGTCCAACCCACCAGCCTCTACACACCAACTTTGTCCAACCCAACACACCATGTGGGGATAAAATCAACCCACCCAACCCTACACACCATGTTGTACCGAACACGGCACATAATCAGAATATTTGCAGCTGAGCTACCAGATAACAGGCTTAAAAACCTTTCAGATACTTCCTCCGAATATCATCAATCCCACCTCGATGCAATGGAACATACATAAATGTCATGCCAATATGCAGATAATAGTCCATACATTCAGATCAGCATACATGCTTGTAAAAACCCATTTTTGCCCGGGGCCTGATTAACCAAACAAAAAAAATAAAAAATACATAAAATAGGTCCAAAAAATAAAGTCCCATAACAATCCATTACAAAAAAAGTTTACAGTAGGCCCAATTAACCCAATACAATAGCCCAAATTTAGACCCAAAATTCTGATGCCCAAATGGCACAAACATCTTAACGTTTCCAAAAACCTTAAAGGTTTCTGGAATTTTCCAGCACCGTAGCAGCCTCCTCCCACGAGCACGATACGCGCCCGCTCCTCCACGTCGACCCACCTCCGTACAGCGCCACGCACGCCTCTGTACCTGCGAAAACGATGAAAGACACATCGCAACAAGAAAAAAAGAAAAACCATTGTATTTTGATTTTTGATTTTTATTTTAATTTTCGAATTCGGTTATAAAAACCGAAGCAAACAATTGTAAGTTTTTTACATTTTTATGAATACAAAAAACCAAAAATAGAAAGAATATAAGGTTTCAAAGGTATTTTTTAGCAGTTCCATATATTTTATTCCTGTATTGAATATACGATAACATGAAAAACGTTGTCGGGTAGGTTTTTTTTTACCTTTGTTTTGTGATTGAAGAAGCCGAACTCAAAGAGTCACCACCTTCGCTTGGGGTTTCGGGGTGGAATTTGAGCATTCAGTGTTTATATCTGTGTTTAGGGCGTCTTTAGGGTTCGAAACGATCGTCTTTTGAGGTCTCTGACCACCGTGCACGACGGTGGCGGAGCACGGTGGCCCGATGACAGAGTCAGGCCATTCTCAGGCCAAAACTCTGAGGGCGTACGGAGAGCATTTTTTGATTTTTTTTTTTTTAGAATCGGTTTCAAAAATGATTTTGGCTGTAATTATTTGGTATATAAAGCATATTCATACGACGTCGTTTTGGAGTGGGATATTAAGACATAAAACGGTGTCGTTTCATGGCTCAAGATCCGCTCGTTGACCCGATCTGGGTTGGATCCGCGTGTTTTCTAAATTTGGT
Organism: Gossypium australe; assembly: GCA_005393395.2. Taxonomy (NCBI): domain Eukaryota; kingdom Viridiplantae; phylum Streptophyta; class Magnoliopsida; order Malvales; family Malvaceae; genus Gossypium; species Gossypium australe. Next base: position 53,269,073 of record CM016615.1, on the reverse strand, counting down.
ATTTTTACCAATTCGGTCCCTCCGCTTTTTCGTGGTTTCACGATTAAGTTATTTTATTTTTTTAATGACCCAACATTTTATTTTGTTTTCAATAGGGTCCCTATTCGAACGACGTCGTTTTGAGGAAAAGGCAAAGTTGCCCTGTTGGTCCTTTGTTCATGGCACGTGTTTCAGTTGAGTCCTTTTTTTTCTTTTTATTTATAATTGGCCCCCAATTCTTGTTTAAAATTTCAATTTAGTCCCTTTTGTTATTTTTGCTATCAAATTATTTATTTTTAATATAATTATTATTATCAATATTATTATTATTAGTATTACTGTTATTATTGTTGTTGTTACTTTTTATTGTTGTTAGTATAATTATTTCTATTTTTTTGTTATTACTATTATTTTCAACACTATTAGTGCTATTATTATATTCATTACTATTATTATTACTTTCCTTATTATTATTATTATTGTTATTATTATTATTGTCATTGTTACTATTAATATTAATATTATTATTATTATTATTATATTATTATTATTATTATTATTATTATTATTATTATTATCATCATCATTTTTAAATCGTTTTACCTAATATTCGTTCGTTTATTTGTTGGATAATTCACTATTAAATTTTTAATTTTTTTAGTTTTCATTATTTACTTACTCAATTTTTTAATTAGTTGTTTTATTTTTTATTTGTTTATTTTTACTTTTATCATTTATCTTACTTTTATTTTTGACTCTTATTATTATTTTTTATTTTCTTTCTACTTTAGCATTTATTATAGTCATGCATATATTAGCCCTATAATTCATTTTCCATTTTACTACTATCATACTACATTTTATTCGATTTTTGAAACAAACAAACACTCCGCGTTCTAAGTTTCGAAAGAAATCGTACCCTAACTTATTAGGTTTTGATTTTTCTCATCGAGTCTAAAGAACCAATTGTTTTTAATCAAAGCATATGAGTTAAATAAAAAAATATAAAAACTTATTCTCGGGAATTCAAAAATGTTGTGTCCTAGCTCACTGGATGTGACATTTTGTTATCTCGAGGTAAGGATTTCTAAAAAACAAAGGCAATATTCTGTGTTTGGAATTATGAGAAATTGTGCCCTAACTTACTAGGTTCTGATTTTTCATTTGACTCAAATGACTGAATATCCTTTTTGAATTTAAATACCCTAGTTTTAAAAGTCAAAAGACAAACTTAGTATCAAGAATTCAAAAATGTTGTGCCCTAACTTACTGGACATGATATTTTATTTCTTCGAAATAAGCGGGTCTCAGCATCCAATTTAATTGATCCAAGTTTTTTTTACAAAGAGGATCATATTTTAAAATCTTTTCAAATTTTTCGACATTAAGACGTTAATCAATCAATTCGATACCAATTTCGGGCGTTACGAGGGTGCTAATCCTTCCTCGTTCGTAACCGACTCCCGAACCTATTTTCTCAAATTTTGTGGACCAAAGTCATCATTTTAATAAACCAAAATATTTTAATAATCAATCTCAAGGTGACTCGATCACACCTCAAAAAGGATTGGTGGCGACTCCATTTTCATTTTTTAAAGTCGACCTCGTTTTCCAAACAGAAAAAAAAGGTTTTGACAGCTTGGCAACTCCACTTGGGACCAATAAGAGAGTCAAGCCGTAAAATTGATTATTTTCTATCTTGTTGTCGAAAAATTGAAAATCTGATTTGAAAAATTACGATCTTATTATTGCATTTGTTCGTATTGTTTCATATGATTGATGTGATTTGAGTCTCGTATAATATTTTCGCATCATGTTGTTTAATGACCGTTTGGTCTTACCTCTTTTAAGTGAGAGTGAGAAGCTACTCCTTTGTGAGGTTTTCACCTCCGTGCAGGATTGTGGATTGCTTTCAGGATACATCTGTGCCTATATCTTTGTGAGATTTTGATCTCCGTGCAGCCATAGGGAAATGTATTCCCCTGAACTGAACTCGGTCCGTATGAGCTTATAATGGGTGAGGATCGAGGAATCTACTGATTCAGGTACCTCAACTTTAGAACCAAACCACATTTAGAAGACCCTAAGAACCCACCCTAGATAGTGCCGCGACAAACCCTAGTGGTCACCCGAATAGGTGCTTTATTATTTCTTGCTTGCTTTAAATTCTTGCTTCGTATACTGACTTGTTTATTTTGCTTTGGTTGCATGACATTTTCATCACAAAAGGGTATTGACTCACATTCGGTTCCTAAAAAGATAACTTATCATGGAAAAGGGGTTTTTGATAAAGTAGAGGATAATGCAGCCGTCCGGATTTGGGCCGAGACAATGCAGCAAGAGAAAGGTGATAGTCTTATAGAAGGATACTATTGGAATTGTGGGATTTCACTCGTATCAGTGTAACCCAAAATAATTTTCAAGAGATGAAAGAAATATGGGATCAGTGGGCTGACGAGACCAAGCAGCTATTCTACTACAATTACGGTAATCTGCTCTATCTACTCGACGTCAAAGTGGACAAACACCTATTCCGAGATCTTGCCCAATATTGGAACCCAGCTTATAGCTGTTTCACTTTTGGAAAGGTGGACCTGGTACCTACTGTGGAATAGTACACAGCCTTACTTCGTTTCCCAAAGATTCAAATTAACAAGGCTTACTCCAGGCGGCCAATGTCCCAAAGTTGTTGAAAAAGTTGATGAACATCATGGGAATGAGCGAATAGTGGATTGCAGCTAGAATCAAGCAGAAAAGTGACAGTAAGTGTATCCGTTGGAGAAGTTTGCAAGATTTGATCCTAGCACATCTCGACGTGAAGAAAAGGGTCGATGTCTTCGCGTTAAGCATTTACGGATTGGTGATCTTCCCTAAGGCTTTGGGGCACATAGATGAGGTCATCTCTAATTTATTTGACCGACTTGATAAAAGGGTTACACCCGTCCCTGCAATTCTGGCCGAAACCTTCAGGTCCCTGAACTCATGCTGAAGAGCGGGTGAAGGGAGATTCATCAGGTGTGCACAACTTTTATTAGCATGGTTTCATAGCCATTTCTAGAAAGTAGAAAAGGTCTCATACCAAATCTTCTCTGAAAACTATTCCCAGCTAAAAGAATTAGTGGCTACTCCGAGACGGGATGATATTATAGAAGATAAATGGATGGTGATTCTTCAAGGTCTACAAGAAGAGGACGTTGAGTGGAGAGCCCCTTGGATGGTCCCCGATGAGACTTTATATCAGTGGGTTCCCTTACTTGGAATATGGGGAGCTGTTGGATATGCTCCTCTACTAGTGTTAAGGCAGCATAGATCAAGGCAACTCATACCAGCAACACATGGACTGGCGCAATACGAGTTTTCATATAAGGAGGACAACTACAAGAGAAAATTTTGAGAAATGCCCAACGCCTGGAACCAAATTCGTCGAATGAAGAGATTTGCCATAGGTTTGATAACGACCCCCGAATATAATGGATGGTGGAGTAAAAGGGTCAACGATAATATCCCTGGACCAAATCAAGAGGACATTCGACCAATGGAGGAATATCTACGGGTGGTCCCATCAGAGCTAGAGATTATTAAGTAAGATTTTGAAAGAAAGAATTCAGAACATGGAAAAAAGATCGAGCAATTGGAAGATGAGAAAATGCAATTGGGGATAGATGTCGATGTCCAGAAAGTAGAAGCTAAAAAACTGAGGGAAGGAAAGAATAAGGCTGAAGAGGACTTGGACAGTTTAAAGACGGGCTACAAGAAGTTGCGCATGTCAATAAGAACCGCTGGTCTAGGTAAAACGTTCGAGCAATGGAAGCAAGAAATCCAAGAGGAAAAGACTAGAGCTGGCCAGTGGAAGAAAAAGTTCCATGATACTCGAGCACGGGAAGACGCCTTAAAAAAGAGCTTGTTGGAGGGCCAAAATGAGAAGGAGAAGCTAAGAGCTCAAGTGGCGGAGTTAGAAAAGTTGTTACACCAGTATTGTGGTCGGAACTCCGTGATTGAATTAAGGGCCAGCTTAGGCAAGATAAAGGAACTAAAAAGGAAGATAGAGAAACTTGAAACCGCGCTGCAAAACTATGAACTCTGGGTTAAAATACTGGAAGCAAATGATGAGCGGTGGAAAGAGCGACTTCATCAATCTCAAGACTAGGTCAGGGATAGGGATTATATCATGGGCGAAGCTTTGGCTCAAGTGCGAGAGGTGGCTAATCATATACAAACCTTGGTAATTCAGGCTGATGTACTGAGTTTGAAATATGAGTCAGAGTCAGATCGAGGCCGAGAGTTAGCTAGGCTTCTTAAGCAAGTCAAGACCTTAAGCATTAGGGCAAAGCCATACATGTAATCTACTTTATGTAAAGAAATTTGTTTTCTAGTAAAGTTGTTCTAATGGAATTGAATCAAAGTCAATGCCTCTATTTGCATTCATGCATTCACATTGCATTGCATCATATGCATTAAATTTCAGAAAAAGACCCTAATTAAGCAAAATTATTTTAGTTAATCTGGAAACCAACAAAAACTTACCAACCAAGCATCCTTATGATACCCAAGCAAGGACTAAAGAAATGGACCAAAGGTTGGAGAGATTAGAGCAAATGCAAATACAGATGCTAGAGCAATTAGCCAAACTTCAACAAGATATAACGAATCAAATGCTAGAATTTCAAGGAAATATGATGAGCCAGTTAACCCAGATGCTAGCTGGAGGGTTAGAGAAAGGAAAAAGCTCTATGGTTGAGTCTGGGAATGATAACGAGGACTTCGTTTATCATTCAGGCTTCACCTCAACAAACACCCAAGCACAACCAAACCCAAATCCACAAAGGATGTATATTAACATCACACCCCAATACCAGACCGGTACCTCGACACCAGCAAACTTCTTGACAGATTCAGGTTCTGGTCCAGCGGATAACCCAATCAACCCTGTAGCGAAAACAAAAAAAGCGAGAGCGAAGCTCGCAAAACAATTTGAAGATCATTACAAACGGAAAAGGCAAGAGAGGAGCTCCCAAATCAATACTTTAATGGCCCCAAGGAAGAGGGAAAATGAAGTGAATAATGCGAGAATGTATAATAAGGGCTATTCAAGGCTGATTACCGTAAGCCAGCCAAGGACAACAACTACTAACCATCAGGTCCCCCAAGGCAAGATCCTAATCCAAGACTGAGCTAAAATAAACCCTGGTTCACGCCTATCCCGATCACGTATGGGAAGTTGTACCAAAAATTTTTGATGCACATATAGTATCCTCTTTCTACCTAAAACCTATACAGCCTCCCTTTCCTAAATGGTACAATGTGAACGCCTAATGCGAGTACCACGTGAGAATCATAGGACACTTGATTGAGAACTACATCGCTTTCAAAAAGATAATCAAAAGACTCATCAACATGGGTATTGTGAAATTCGATGCAGAAAATCTGTTACCCAACCATTCTGACAAAGGGGTAAACGCGATAGTCGAGAGCGTAGGGAAGAGAATCAAGATAGATATAGCAGAAGTGAAAGCCCCGCTGAGGGAGATTTGGAAGAAAATGGTAGAAGGAGGATTAATCACCCAAGATTTAGGGGAGAAACCCGGAGAAGCAAGGAACTACTGTGAGTTCCATAATGAGGAGGGTCACGAGATTCAAAAGTGCAATAGAGCCTTGGTGCAAGATAAGGAACTGGAATTCTATGAATATACTAAAGGCTCGGATGAAATGGTCAGAAGGGGGAGCATCAATGTCATATCCGAGGAAGGAATCAGAAGAGAAAACTTATCAGCCATTCGCCCTTATGAACATGGGAGTGTTCTGAATAATTGGACTGCAGAAGAAATTCCTATAGTTTTTAGAGCTTACTCAGAGTAATGTTCCAAACATACTTGTTGCTTTAAGCCTAGAAGCAATAAGAATTTCCTTTTGTGAAATAAGCTCATGTCCAATATATTTATTTCAATAAAAAATGCATTTTTGTGTCTCACTTTGAGCAAATATTGTTTCATTCCTTTATTTCATTCATGATTCATACCACATAAATAATCATTCTTAAATTCATTTGTCCTTTGAATATTCCTTCATTCCCACAACAGGTCCCTAGATATCAACGACATGAGCGACGTTGCTACTGACTCAGAATCTACTTTTGAGCAAGATATGCGTCTAAAGGGATCTCAAGACTTTGAAGACGACGAAGATTGTAACCTATCTCCTGATTTGTTAAGGATGGTAGAACAAGATGAACAACATATCCTACCTCATAAAAAGTCATTGTGAGCCTAGGAGAAGAGAGAGAGGTAAAGATCAGAGCCTGTATCATCACAGAGACAACGCGAGACGTCATTGAAGTTATTCAAAAAAATTCAAAGATGTTTTTGCATGATCATTTCAAGAGATGGCTGGGCTACTAAGACGTGTGGATGCTGTTAAGGCTAAAGAATCTTAGAAGAGGTCCATAAGGGTGTTTGAAGAATACATGCTATTGGTTTTACAATAGCTAGGCAAATTATGAGTTTCGAGTACTGCTGGTCCACCATGGAAGGGGATTGCATCAGTTATACCAAGAACTGCCATAAGCGCCAAATTTATATAGACATGATTTGTAACACCCCAAACCCGGCCTAGAAGTTAGGCCCGAATCTGGGAATGTCACATCAAAGGCATAATTCAAACGATTTTGCTAATTAAAAATTTAAGGCCCAAAAGCCCAAAATCCTTGAGTCTTGTTAAGTAATGAAAAAAACACATTTTATAATTTTAAGCACTTCGGAAACCAAGTTTAAACGTAAGAAATTTATTTAGGTTTAATAATTAAGTAAACAGTTGAAACAACAAAACCCAAAATCTAAAGTAAAATCGAAGTACAAGGCCTTATTACATCCAACGAAAATAAGCAATTAAAACTATGTCTTTTGAAACAATTAAATAAAAGTTTATACATCTTGTAGTGTGGCCATCTCCGAGTCCTCTCCCACGTCGAGACATTTACTGGGGATCACCTGGAACATTAAATAAAGGGTGTGAGTTTCAAAACTCAGTGTGTACAACCCTTGGCATTCAATTCGGTATATAATTATCACATTGGCCTGAGTCCTATCAAAATCGGTGGTCTTGGGCCTTGGCCCACAATGACCTCATATCATATCATATCATATCATATCATATCATATGCAAAACAAGGTATTGCAAAACCCTCCCTAAAAATCCATTCGCTACACACCATTTCCCTTCCAACCCTACACACCTGTGGGGATTTCTAAATCGACCCACCCATCCTCTACACACCACAGGTAGCACTCACAGCGGCACTACTCATCGTTGCAGTAAAGTTGCTAATCACATAATGGGCTTAAAGCCACCGGTGGATCCATAGTTGTCAAGCAACTATGCGATCCTCAAATCTTCCTTCGTGCCATAATTCCCACCCATATGCATCATAATCAGAATATCATATGAATTTAACATGCACATGAGTAACATCCACAAAACTCATACTCATCACATAGGGGTATTTTCGTCATTTCACAACCCAAGGGTATTTCCGTAAATCTATTCTACAGGGGTATTTAGGTAATTTTTCAAAATAGAGGTACTTTGGAAATTTTGTAAATCAGGGATATTTTGGCAATTCTGCAAATCAGGGGCATTTTAGTAATTTTACAAATCTAAGTAATTCTGTAAATCAAGGGTATTCTGGTAATTTCACAATTCGGGACTATTTTTAGTGATTTTACAAATCTAAGGATGTTTTGGTAATTTTCAAACTAAGGGTATTTTGGTTATTTTCAATCAGGGGTATTTTAGTAATTTTACAAATCTAGGGGTATTTGGTCCCTCTCGGGTTTTAGTTATGAACTTTGGCCCATTAACAAGTCCTTGCGACTAAAGTGAAAAGACACTATGCACTAGGTAGGATTCTTAGAGAAGTGGAGGTAGGCCGCTAGGGCCGCTTAAGTACCAAGCTCTCCCTAGATCCAATCCTAGACATGCATATGCCCGTTACCACACTCTAACCTAATGACTTGTCCACGGACATGGTTAATTATTAGAAAGTCCTATGTGGCTTAAGGGTTGTTCAGTACTAAGCCTAAAGTCCATAAAACCCTAGCATACTAGTCTACGTCCCCATAAAGCCCATCAACCCATTTCACGTTCATATAACCCATAATGGCCACATCATATTTTTATGGCCCACTAGGCCCAAATCTCAGTCATATGGGCCATTAGGCCCAAAACAAATCTAGATCATGTAACATGCATGCCTAACCCAATTCATATAATCAAATTAATCCATTTCATCAAACTTAGCCTTAGGGCCCACCGGGCCCATTTAGCCACTTTTGGCCTTTCAGCTTTCCGGTGTTGCCGGTATGTGTGTGTAGTGTTTGTACACACCTGGTTACCGTGACGTGCTATTCTATCCTTAGCCTTGAACCTACAACCAACCAACCTTCAATCAACCACTCATACTTAATCAAAATATTTACTCAAAAGTCAAAGCCTTACCATAACCTTACTGTGTGCCACCGGGTTCTAATAGCCTTTCCTTAGGTACTAATCACAAGTATCCCCTAGATTTGCACTCACACATACATCATAAAAAATTCGAGTGACTCATAATCCACACAAGTCACCCCTATAGATCACACACACATTCGGCCATTCACTTAATCCACCATCGAGTTGAGTACACTTACCCTTGCTAACGATCCTACCACGCTTGCGATCTTTGAACCTTATCCTTGTTATCACAGAGTTAACGACAGGACAGTTAGATAGCCTTTCGACTTTTAGCAAAACGTACAAAAGAGGTTAATCGGGTACTTACCAAATCCCCTTTCGATCCTACGGCCTAGATAGCTATTAACTAGATCCGGCTTTCAACCTTGACTGATAGTAGATAATAATTGATCGTGATGGAGGAAAACAACAAGGGTTTGGCACAAATAGGAATTTTTGGCAAGGAAGGATGATGGTAATTCGACAATAGGAGAGTTTGTCTATGAGAGAATTCGGCAAAAAGAATTCGACTATAGGAGATTTTGGCAATTGGGAGAATTTGGCTATGGGAAAACCGATTAAGGGAATAAAAGAAAGATTAACAAAAGCTCAAAAACCCTTCAAAGCATTTGGCCACTCCTTTTATAGCCACCAGCCAAATACTCCTTTCCCCACAGTCCCATTCGGCACCAATTCCTCCCTCTCCTTATCTCCTAACTTTTCTCTTGATAACACCTTAGCCTTATCCAAAATTTCCCCCATTATCAATTCCCGTTACCACTCAAGCACTCCAACGCAAGAGTTCATATTCAACACAACTCTAGCCGTCCACTTATGCAAAATAAAACACTCCAAGAATACCACTCCTAATGCTCGAACCTTGGACCTCCTCAGCTGACAACACGCCACCTTATAGCTCCCCAAGTGACGCCAATTGCCATTGGACCATAAGCTCATTTGTGTCCTATTTTCCCTTAATTTGTTTAAGAGGCCTAATACTTGAGACTAGGGTCCACTAAAGCAAAAATAAATTTCTCCCCATGGTCTTCCCTATCTTTAAGGCCTCAAATAACCCCGATAATACCTTAAGATTAATATTCTAAGTGCTACTCATACATACTAACTTCAGTGCACAGAAATTTAAAGTTTCGGGATTTTTAGGGCGTTACAACTTGGTTAGTGCAGTTCTCTTGTTCTCAAAAATTTTAAACGCTCCCATGCCCAAGGCCCAATAGGCCCAAATTCGGGGCGTTACAAGATTCCTATGCCTCCTTCATCTCCCCATGATATCTCCGTGGACTTTCTCTATGTGCGGCATGAATCTCACCAAAAGCTTTTAACGAGTATTGATTCATCTTTGTGGTCGTCGACTACTTTACCAAGTTTGCAGAAGCTGCTTCACATGCCGATGTCACAAAGTCGATAGTCAGCGAATTCTATGTCAATATGGAATGCCAAAGAGGATCCTATCTGACGATACATTAAATTGGAACAACAGCACGATATCGGAAGTTTGCAGTTGTTCAAGATCAACATCGCATCGCCCCAAAATGAACAAAACAGTGGGGGCAACTTTCAAAAAAACAAATAATTAATTAAAAAAATCCTATGGAAGATGATTGAAACTCATAAAGATTAGCCTGAGAGATTACCATCTATGATCATCAAACGTCTGTCAGGACCTCCACCAGGACAACGCTTTTCTCATCAAAGTTGAGATTCCTTCCCTTTGAGTCTTGTCAGAGATAAAGTTGGATAAAGTAGAATGAATCCAATCTTGGTAGGATCAACTAAATCTGATCAAAGAGAAGAGGTTAAAAGCTATCCATCATGGTCAAATGTACCAAAAATGAATGATGCGAGCTTACCACAAAAAGGTTCGCCCTAGAGAATTCCATGAGGGGGACTTGGTTTTAAAGAAGATCCTCCCCATACAAAATGATTTCAGGGGGAAATGGATGCCAAATTGGGAAGGACCTTATGTGGTAAAAAAAGGCTTTCTCCAAAGGAGCACTGATTTTGACCGAAATGGAAAACTTGCCCAATCCTGTAAATTCAGATTCAGTCAAGAAGTGCTATACTTGAAGAGAAAAAGAGGCCAAAGTGAAAACCCGCAAAGGGCGCTTTGAGACCTTCTCTAAAAAAAAGAAAAAAAATAGAGAGGCCAAGGTGAAAACCTGCAAAAGGCGCCTTGAGACCAAGGGGTTTTGAGTCGAAAATCCAAAAAGGGCGGCTCAAATTGTGATCAATGATGGGGCATGCAGTGATCTTGCTATACCTTAATTAAGAAGAAGGAGAGACGTTACATTTTGGGGCATCAACAGAGTACTCTTGATCTCCTAAAACACATATTGAGCTAAAAATGGTCTTCAAAAAATCTATACAGAGAAGCTCAGGCAGCGATATCTCGGGCACCTATCTTTTCCCCTCATCATTTTGTATTCTAGCAATGTTTGCTTTCTTTAATTAACCTATTCTTTTTAGATTTCGTTTATAATAAATTTCATTTTTATCCATCATTATGATCATTTTCAAGCATTTTGTAGTGAAGTAATGATTAATGGACTAATAATACTTTCACAAAAAAAGAGTTTTGCATATTACTCTAGAAACTTCTAAATAGTACGATAACCTAAAACATGACTATTATTTAGAACTCACCAAGCCTAAGGGTTGGAAATATCCGAGAAAGAAGATTCTAAATTGTGACTATCTCTTCCGATTTTCTGTCAAGGATATCAGCTGAACAAGAAGACAGGATATTGCGTAAGTGATATAACCTTAATGAACAGCGAGCAATGACAACCTAAGCATTAGAAAGGGATCTTTCTTGCGAAATGATATTCTGCATTCATTATTAGGAGCATTTGATTCATCCTGATCATGACGTCCTAATTATTTGGCATAAGCATAGGACCATGAAATTGATTTTACACTTCATGTCCCCTGGAGGAAGGTGTAGCAAGATCGGTGAATCCACAAGTCCCATATCCCTGAAGTTGCAGTTGGATGGATTGAAGTCAAGATAGCGAATCTTATTTCCCTAAAGAGTAGTGGAACAAATTAAAGCTACGGCAGATCTTATCTTCCAGAAGTTGCAGTGGAGCAGATTGAAGCTACAACCTTGTTTCCCTGAAGTTGTAGCGGAGCAGACTGAAAATGGCAAATCTATTTCCCTGGCGTTGCAATGAAACAAGATTTAAGCTACAGATTACGACGGATCTTATCTTCCTAAAGTTGTAGTGAAGTAGATTGAAGCCACCAGCCTTATTTCCTTGAAGTTGCAGCGGAGAAGACTGAAGACAGCAAATCTTATTTCCCTGGCGTTGCAGTAAAATAGATTAAAGCTACAAATTACGGCAGATCTTATCTTCCTGAAGTTGCAGTGAAGCAGATTGAAGCCACTAGCCTTATTTCCCTGAAGTTGCAGTAGTGAAGACTGAAGACAACAAATCTTATTTCCCTGGCATTGCAGTGAAACAGATTAAAGCTACGACAAATCTTATCTTCCTAAAGTTGCAGTGGAGCAGATTGAAGCCACAGCTTTGTTTCCCTGAAGTTGCAGCGGAGCAGATTGAAGACAGCAAATCTTATTTCCCTAGCGTTGCAGTGAAATAGATTAAAGCTACAGATTACGGAGGATCTTATCTTCCTGAAGTTGCAGTGAAGCAGATTGAAGCCACCAGCCTTATTTCCCTGAAGTTGCAGCGGAGAAGACTGAAGACAACAAATATCTACCTGAAGTTGCAGTGGAACAGACTGACGATAGCAACTCTTATCTCCCTGAAGTTGCAACGGAGTAGATTGAAGCTACAAGTCTAATCTCTTTGAATTGGATCAAAGCGCTAGCTCCTATGCCCTTGAAGATGCAGTGGGAAGGAATGAAGCTACTCGAAGAAGAAAAGCATCGAAAGAAGTCAAAGATTAAAAGACTAAGCAAAAATGGTCCTTTTTGGAGTCTTTGCTCCATTCTCGTTACACGACAACGAGCAAAGAGGGGCAGCTGTAAGAGCCCATTTTCGCCCGGGGCCCGATTAACTAAACAAAAAAATCCAAATAAGAAAACATATAAAATAGGTCCAAAAAATAAAGTCCCATAACAGTCCATTACAAAAAAAGTTTACAGTAGGCCCAATTAACCCAATAAATATCCCAAATTTAGACCCAAAATCCTGAGGCCCAAATGGCCCAAACATCTTAACGTTTCCAGAAACCCTAAAGGTTTCTAGAATTTTCCAGTGCCGCAACAGCCTCCCCCCACACGCACGCCACGCGCCCGCTCCTCCACGTCGGCCCACCTCCGTACAGCACCACGCACGCCTCCGTACCTGCGAAAATGACAAAAGGCACAGCGCAGCAAGAAAAAGAGAAAAACCATTGTATTTTGATTTTTTATTTTTATTTTAATTTTAATTTTTGAATTCTATTATAAAAACCGAAGCAAACAATTATAAGTTTTTTATGTTTTTACGAATACAAAAAAAAACAGAAAGAATATAAGGTTTCAAAGGTATTTTTTAGCACTTCCATTTATTTTATTCCAGTATTGAATATACGAGAAAATGAAAAACGTTGTGGGGTAGGTTTTTTTTACCTTTGTTTTGCAATCGAAGAAGCCGAGCCCGAAGAGTCACCGCCTTCGCTTGGGGTTTCGGGGTGGGATTTGAGCATTCGGTGTTTAGATCTGTGTTTAGGGCGTCTTTAGGGTTAGAAACGACCGTCTTTTGAGGTCTCCGACCACCATGCACGACGGAGGACAGTGGTAGAGCACGATGGCTCGGTGACAAACTCTGAGGACGTACGGAGAGCATTTTTTGATTTTTTTTAGAATCGGATGATTTTGGCTGTAATTATTTGGTATATAAAGCATATTCATACAACGTCGTTTTGGAGTGGGATATTAAGACATAAAACGGCGTCATTTCATGGCTCAAGATCCGCGCGTTGACCTGACTTGGTGAGGATCCGCGTGTTTTCTGAATTTGGTATTTTTACCAATTCGGTCCCTCCGCTTTTTCGTGGTTTCACGATTAAATTATTTTATTTTTTGATCTTGACCCCACATTTTATTTTGTTTTCAATCGGGTCCCTATTCGAACGGCGTCGTTTTAAGGAAAAGGCAAAGTTGCCTTATTGGTCTTTTGTTCATGGCGCGCGTTTCAATTGAGTCCTTGTTTTTTCTTTTTATTTCTAATTGGCCCCAAATTCTTGTAGAAAGTTCAATTTAGTCCCTTTTGTTTTTTTACTATCAAATTAATTATTTTTAATATAATTATTATTATCAATATTATTATTATTAGTATTACTGTTATTATTATTGCTGTTACTTTTTATTGTTGTTAGTATTATTATTTCTATTTTTTTGTTATTACTATTATTTTCAACACTATTATTGCTATTATTATATTCATTACTATTATTATTACTTTCCTTATTATTATTATTATTATTATTATTATTATTATTATTATTATTATTATTTTTATTATTATTGTCATTATTACTATTAATATTATTTTTATTATTGATACTATTATTTTTACTTTTTCCACTATTATTATTATTATTATTATTATTATTATTATTATTATTATTATCATTTTTAAATCGTTTTATCTAATATTTGTTCGTTTATTTGTTGGATGATTCACTATTAAATTTTTAATTGTTTTTTAGTTTTCATTATTTACTTACTCATTTTTTTAATTAGTTGTTTTATTTTTTAGTTTTTTTATTTTTGCTTTTATCATTTATCTTACTTTTATTTTTGACTCTTATTTTTATTTTTTATTTTCTTTGTTTTAACTTTAGCATTTATTATAGTCATGCATATATTAGCCCTATAATTCATTTTCCATTTTACTACGATCATACTACATTTTATTCGATTTTTGAAATAAACAAACACTTCGCGTTCTAAGATTCGAAAGAAATCGTGCCCTAACTTACTGGGTTTCGATTTTTCTCATCGAGTGTAAAGAACCAATTGGTTTTAATCAAAGCATATAAGCTAAATAAAAAAATATAAAAACTTATTCTCGGGAATTCAAAAATATTGTTCCTAACTCACTGGATGTGACATTTTGTTATCTCGAGGTATGGATTTCTAAAAAAACAAAGGCAATATTCTGTGTTTGGAATTATGAGAAATTGTGCCCTAACTTATTGGGTTCCGATTTTTCATTTGACTCAAATGACCGAATATCCTTTTTGAATTTAAATGCCCAAGTTTTAAAAGTCAAAAGAGAAGCTTAGTATCGAGAATTCAAAAATGTTGTGCCCTAACTTACTGGGCATGATATTTTACTTCTTCGAAATAAGCGGGTCTCAGCATCCAATTTAATTGATCCAAGTTTTTTTTACAAAAAGGATCGTATTTTAAAAATTTTTCAAATTTTTCGACATTAAGACGCTAATCAATCAATTCGATACCAATTTCAGGCGTTACGAGGGTGCTAATCCTTCCTCGTGCGTAACCGGCTCCCGAACCTATTTTCTCGAATTTTGTGGACCAAAGTCATCGTTTTAATAAACCAAAATATTTTAACAATCAATCTCAAGGTGACCCGATCATACCTCAAAAAGGATTGGTGGCGACTCCATTTTCATTTTTTAAAGTCGACCCCGTTTTCCAAACAG
The DNA here is from genome assembly GCA_005393395.2 of Gossypium australe. Lineage (NCBI taxonomy): Eukaryota > Viridiplantae > Streptophyta > Magnoliopsida > Malvales > Malvaceae > Gossypium > Gossypium australe. The sequence continues at coordinate 53,253,971 of CM016615.1, read as the reverse complement.
AAAAAAATGGTTTCGATAATGCTTTGTACAGAAATCAAACAGTCAGATCATTAATTTAAGGGTCTAAGCATTGCTTACCGACACTACAATAGGTCCACAATCGACTTGGGCGACCTGTGTAACCTTACAGAGTTTTCCATAAAAATGGGCTCACACACCCATGTGGCCTGCCTGTGTGGGCCCACATGGCGTGTGGCCCACACGACCCAAATTGGCCTTGCCCGTGTGGATCACACGCCCGTGTGCCCCATACGGCCCAATTGGTAGAGCCCGTGTGTTGCACACGACCGTGCCACTCGCGCACGGCCTAGCTCGTCGGTCACACGGCCGTGTGGTGACTAACAGTCTTGCACACGGCCTACCACACGGGTGACCACACGCCCATGTGGCATTGATAGAATGGTTTTCGGCTTTTGCTAAAACCTCATTTTATGCATTTTCGGGTACACACCTGGTATCAAATCGATGCTCACGCAATCCCGAGTAATCTCGAACCTATAATTGATATTCCAATGCCCAAAATCAGTATTTAAAACAGAACTAAATCGAGATGCTAAGCCCGATATCTTTCAAAAGCCTCACCCCTGAGCAGGGAAAAGTGCTTAACAAACACGAAAACATGATTACAGCCTTTGAGTAGTACCTAGCGTGAATAAAATGATTCCTCCATTAGTCGCTTAATGAAAATAACGCTAGAACTTAAAGTAAACCACTTACCGAACAAGGGCAGCGATAGCTGTAGAGTAGAACCCGATTGAATGCGAAACGACAAACAAAAACAAAAAGAAAAGGAAGAGAAAAATGACAAGAAGAAAAAAAAGAGAGAGGAAAAGAGCCGAAAATTTCCTAATTGACACACTTATCAAATTCTGATAACTCCCCCTCCCAACTCCTTAATTCTCTCCTTCAAACACCCCATTAGCAGCGTTTAACTAAAATTCAAACTCTCTAAATCATGATAGCCAAAAATAATGCTCATGTCGCAACTCGAACACAAGACCTTTTCCATCCCAACACTCCTCTTAACCACCAGACCAGCAGGCCCATTCTGACATGTTCTTACAATTAAATACTTATAAGCCTACTAACCAAAGTTTGGGCTTTATTCATAAAAATACCAAAATTCACCCAAGTTGAGACTTGAACTTGGGACCTCCCAGACACACCCAAACACACTCAAATCACTCAACCACTAAAGCAGATATGTATTTGTGTCTTGAAATTGCAAAAGTCAAAATTAATGGAAAACTGGGGCGTTACAACTCTATCCCCCTAAAAGAAAATTTCGTCCTCGAAATTTTACCTGATCAGAAAATGCGAGGATACTGCTGACGCATCGCATCCTCCAGCTCCTAAGTGGCATCCTCAGTGCTATGATTCTGCCAGAGCACCTTCACTAAGGGGATTGAATTCCTTCGAAGCACTTTAATGTCGCGATCCAGGATCTGAACTGGCTCCTCCTCAAATGTCAGATCTGGTCTACCCTCAATGTTATCAATAGGGACAACATGCATGGGATCAGAGTGGTAGAGTCTCAGCATTGAGACGTCGAACACATCGTGTATACGATTCAACTCTGGAGGAAGCTCTAACTGATATGTGACTGGCCCTACTAGTTTCAGAATGCGGTACGGCCCAATAAACTGTGGGCTCAGCTTACCCTTGCGACCGAACCTTAAGACCTTCTTCCATGGCGAGACCTTGAGAAAAACTAAGTCCCCCACAGAATACTCGATATCCTTTCTTTTCAGATCCGCGTAGGACTTCTGCCTATCAGATGCCGCTTTCAGACCATCCCATATCAACGGATCCTTATCTTCCATTTTAGAAACCAATTTCGGACCCAGAACACGTCGCTCCCCCAACTCAGTACAACATAAGCGAGTGCAACACTTACGACCATATAGGGCCTCATACGGTGCCATCTAGATGCTAGTCTGATAGCTATTGTTATAGGCGAACTCTACCAACGACAAATACTCCTCTCAACTGCCTCAAAAATCTATAACACAGCTCCTCAACATATCCTCCAGTACTTGAATCACCCTTTCTAACTGACAATCTATCTGAGGATGGAAAGCAGTGTTGAAGTCCAACCTTGAACCTAGAGCTTCATGCAATTTCTTCCAGAACTGAGACGTGAAGCAAGGATCCCTATCGAAGATGATCGAGACAGGAACCCCATGTAGTCTCATTATTTCAGATACATATAGCTTAGCCAACTTATGGAGAGAAAATTTTGTCCTGACCAGAATGAAGTGATCAGATTTGGTCAATCGATCCACGGCGACCCAGACAGAATCCTTCTTAGTGGGTGTTAAGGGCAACCCACTAATGAAGTCCATCGTTACTCATTCCCATTTCCACATTGGAATCGTTACCTGCTGCAGCAACCCCGAAGGCAACTGATGCTTAGCCTTAACCTGCTGACAAGTCAGACAACGAGCAACGAAGTCAGTAACCTCTCGCTTCAACCCTAGCCACCAGTATAACTCTCGCAAATCTCGATACATTTTATTCCCGCCGGGATGTATAGCGTAAGGGCTACCATGCACCTTCCTCAGAATTGACTGTCTCAAATCCTCATCATTCAACACACAGATCCAACCGCCGAAACAAAGTACCCATTCACTGCTGATTCCAGAATCGGTAGTATCCCAATTCTCAACCTAACGGAACCTCAACTCGAGAGACTTATCCACCATATGTTTACCTCTGATATGATCAATCCACGTAGGCTTAACCTGAAGCTCTGCTAACAGACTCCCATCGACAAATAAGTTAAGTCGAGCGAACATCGCTCTTACATCGGTCATTGCCCTACGGCTCAAAGCATCTGCCACCACATTTGCCTTACCAGGGTGGTACTCGATGGTGCAGTCATAGTCCTTAAGCAGTTTAACCCATCTACGCTGTCTGAGGTTTAACTCCTTTTGGGTGAGGAGATACTTAAGGCTTTTGTGATTAGTGTAGATAGTACACTTCTCACCATATAGATAGTGCCTCAAGATTTTCAAAGTGAAGAAAACTGCAGCCAGTTCCAAATCATGTGTCGGATAGTTTGCATCATGCGTCTTGAGCTAACGAGACGTATAAAATACCACTTTACCATCCTGCATCAGAACGCAACCCAGACCCACTTGCGACGCATCACTGTATACCACAAAGTCCTTCCCAGATTCAGGTTGTATCAGAACTGGAGCCTGTGTCAGAATAGATTTAAGCTTCTCGAAGCGCCCTTGCTGCTTATCGATCCAAACAAAGGGAACTCCCTTACGCAGAAGCTTGGTCAATGGTCCACGATCCAAGAGAACCCTTCTACGAAGCGTCGATAATAACCCGCCAGCCCCAGAAAGCTACGGATTTCAGACACATTCTTTGGTTGTTTCTACTCCAACATAGCCTCAATCTTACGCGGATCAACACGAATCCCCTCCGCAGAACTACATGCCCAGAAAGGTTACTTCTCGGAGCCAGAATTCACACTTAGTAAGCTTCGCAAACAACTATTTCTCATGAAGCGTCTGTAATACCACTGGAAGATGCTCATCGTGCTCGTCCTCAGTCTTTGAATACACTAGAATGTCGTCAATGAAGACTACCACAAACTGGTCCAGATAGGGCTGGAACACTCGGTTCATCAGATCTATAAAAGCTGTTGGTGCATTCGTCAGCCCAAATGGCATTACTAGGAACTCGTAATGGTCGTATCGAGTCCTAAATGTCGTCTTATGCACATCGGTCTCTTTAACCTTTAGTTGATGGTATCCATATCGCGATCTTGGAGAAAACAGAAGCCCCTCTGAACTGGTCAAATAAATCATCTATCCTCGGTAGTGGGTACTTGTTCTTAATGGTTAGCTTATTCAATTAGCGGTAGTCGATACACATACGCATGGATCCATCCTTCTTTTTCACAAACAGCACAGGTGCTCCCCAAAGAGACACACTAGGGCGGATGAACCCACGATCTTGTAATTCTTGAATCTGAGCCTTAAGCTCCACAAGCTCCTTCGGTGCCATTCTATAAGGGGCAATAGACATCGGAGCTGTACTAGGAATGAGCTCAACCCCAAACTCTACTTCTCGGTTCAGAGGCAGACTCGATAATTCCTCTGGAAAACATCTAAAAAGTCCTTCATGATTTTGATGTCTTTAACAGAAGAGTCCTCAAAATTCGAAACACCGATGTAGGCAAAGAATGCTTCATATCCTTTCTGTACCAACTTCTCTGCCACCAACGCAGAAATCACATTCGCCAGATAATCGCGATGTTATCCAATCACCACTACCTCGTTATCCTCCTCGGTTCTTAGAATAACCCTCTTTATAGCACAGTCCAGACTCACCAGATGCTTGACCAGCCAATCCATTCCCAGAATCAAATCGACTCCCCAAATGGAAGCTCCATCAGATCAACCATAAATAATGTCCCTTGAACCTCTAAAGGAACGTCTTTAAACAATTTACTAACCCGGATAGATTGCCCCAACGGACTCACAATGGTTATCTCGCTCGAAGTACTCTCAACTGGAATCCCCAAAGTTTCATACACAGAGCTAGCTACGTAAGAGTGTGTAGAGCCTATGTCTATCAATGCAGTGTATGGTACATCAAGAAATAAGAACATACCCGTAATGACATTCGGAGCATCACCATCCTCTCGGTGATGTGTAGTATAAACCAGGGCAGGCTGCCTCACCTTAGTCAATCTCACACCTCTGTCTGGTGCTCTCTGTCCTTGGCCCATGTCGTTACCACCCCTAGCCTGACCTCGGCCCCTAGGTGGCTGCTGAGCTACTCTTAGTGGCTGCGCAGTACCAGTACCCGCAGCTTGCATCTAATCAACCCTCAACGGACAATCCCAGAGACGAAGCTTAGTCGACCCACATCTCAAACATGCCCCAGTCATCCTCCAACACTCGTCTGGATGGCGTCTATCACAGTGCCCACACAGTGCCACCCCAGCAGGTGCAATAGTAGGTCCAACTCTCACTGGCCCATCTGGTCTGGCTTTTTTCTTAGGCCTCATCACAGAATTCGAGGGCTTCGATTCCCTCTTATTCTTTCCTTTCTCGCAGTTTTGGCGCTCAGTGCGCTTAACCTCCTCAGCGATCTTCGCCTTATCCACCAGAGCAGAAAATTCACGCCCCCTCTGTGGAGCTATCAGAACCCGTAAACTATCCCTGAGTCCATCCTCAAAATGACACATTGCTCATATTCAGTCACCACCATGCCCCGGGCATGCCGGCTCAATCTCAGGAACTCAGCCGCAAAGCGATCCCCTTGGGTGAGATTAAGGAACTCACGCCTCCTAGCATCAATGTAGTTGGCTCCCACCTACTTGCTTTGGGAAGCCGTCTTAAAGTAGTCCCAAGTCAGACGGTCGGGCTGAGTGCCCTCCTTAACAGTCAGCCACCACTGGTAAGCCTTATCGCGAAGTAAGGAAACAACCCCCTAAGCTCCTGCTCAGCAGAAAAATCCAGATCATCCATAATTCTTTCCGTGGCCTCCATCCAGTATTCAGCCACGTTAGGGGCGACTCCAGTGACACCCATGAATAATTTAGCCCCATTAGACCGGAGTCATTTCGTAACCGACCCACGGCCCCTAGATCCAGTGTTGGGTCCAGTGACCCTCTCTAAAGTTCGTAGCATGGTTTGGGATAGTGCATCATCCCCAGCCTCATGATCATGAGACCCAGTCTCTGTAGTAGGTGAGATTAGTGTCTCGCTTGTATCCAGATTGGGCAGATTCTCATATATGGATGACCCAGTTCGAGCCCCGTACGACCTCTACCGTGGCATCTAGTACCCCGTCCATGGATACCTCGTGTGCTCATCGTAATTTCGGAAGTTATCTGCATTAACAGTTTTATGCATTAGTTACGGTTCCAATATTTGTTAACAGATGTTTTATGCAGAATAGTATCAGAAGTTCAGAGTTTGTTATCGCGAATCGCAGTTTTTACTACGATTTTTAGTTTCGCTACAGTTTTCAGTTTATACTACCCAAAGTGTTTTCAGTACAGTATACTACCTAAGGCTGTGTCAAGCATGCAAGTAGTATTTTAGAAAAATTTAAATAGAATTCAGAATACTTATAGGATCGGTGTCGGATACTCGGTGTACCACATACTCAGTTTAAAAATATTTCGAATCATTTAAAAAAAACCGCTTCGAAAAAACCAATTTAAAACCCGTATCCATAATCGAGTTTTGCAATCGGGCTCTGATACCACTAAAAGTAACACCCCAAACCTGGCCTGGACGTTATGGCCGAATCTGGTGGCGTCACATGATAGTGCTTTAGAAAACGTAACTACGTTAAAACTAGTTTTAAATATCTTAGGCTATCGTCAAAACGTGTCATTTATTTATTATCCAGTTTCAAAATCTTATACATTCGCGAAAGCTTGCAAAAATAATTTGTGAATTCGTATGTATTTTAATAAAACCTTTGTTTACTTTGAAAACTTGAGTTTTCCTATTTTTAACCACAGTACCACTATGTCATAAATTCCAAATTTAAAACAAAATACATAAAGGCCCTATTACATAAAAATTACCCATATTTAATCAAACCATAATGAAAAATAAAACCATAATTAAAATGTCCAGAACCGTGGTCATCGCCGAGTCCTCCGCCTCACCGACCCTTCTACTTCTGGGGATTATCTGAACAGATTAAACAGAGAAGGAGTGAGTTTTCGCAAACTCAGTGTGTAATCCCCACAAAAAACATACACACACAGAAATATCAGATAACAAACATCAATTCACAATTCGGGTCTGAGCCCATTACAGAAACGGTGTGGACTTAGCCCATTTCAGACAGAATATGCAGAAAACAGAGTCCTATCCACCAGCCTCTACACACTAACTCCATCCAACCCAACATACCATGTGAGGATAAAATCAACCCACCCAACCCTACACACCATGTTGTACCAAACGCGGAACATAATCAGAATAATTGCAGCTGAGCTGTCAGATAACAGGCTTGGAAGCCTTTCAGATACTTCCTCCGAATATCATCAATCCCACCCCGATGTAATGTAACATAGATAAATGTCATGCCAATATACAAATAATAGTTCATACATTCAGATTAGCATACGTGCTTAGTATAGAAATCAAATAGTCAGATCATTAATTTAGGGGTCTAAGCATTGCTTACCCACCATACGGTAGGTCCACAGTCGACTTGGGCGACCCGTGTAACCTTACAGTGTTTTCCAGAAAAATGGGCTCACACGCCCATGTGGCCTACCCGTGTGAACCCACATGTCCGTGTGGCCCACACAGCCCAAATTGGCCTTGGCCGTATGGATCACACAGCCTGGCCCAGAATCACACACATCCGTGTGGGCCCATACGCCATTATGGCCCACATGGCCCAATTGGTCGAGCTCGTGTGTCGTACAAGATCGTGCCGCTCACGCACAGCCTGGCTCATCTATCACACAGCCGTGTGGTGACTAACAGTCTTGCACACGGCCTACCAGACGGGCGACCACACGCCCGTGTGGCGTCGACAGAATTATTTTTGGCTTTCACCGAAACCTCATTCTGCATTTTCGGGTACACACCTGGTATCGAATCGATGCTCACGCAGTCCCGAGTAATCCCGAAACTATAATTGATATTCTAATGCCCAAAATCAGTATTTAAAACAGAACTAAATCTAGATGCTAAGCCCGATATCTTTCAAAAACCTCACCTCCGAGCAGGGAAAAGTGCTTAAGAAACACGAGAAACTGATTACAGCCTTTGAGCAGTACCTAGCATGAATAAAACGATTCCTCCGTTAGTCGCTTAATCAAAATAACGCTAGAACTTAAAGTAAACCACTTACCGAAAAGGGCAGCGACAGCTGCAGAACAGAACCCGATTGAACACGAAATGACAAACAAAAATAAAAAGAAAGGTGGGTTTTTGGCAGCCAATAAGGAGGGGAAAAATGGCAAGAAGAGAAAAAAGAGAGAGAGGAAAAGAGCCGAAAATTTCCTAATTGACACACTTATCAGATTTTGATAACTCCCCCCTCCCAAGTCTTTAATTCTCTCCTTCAAACACTCCATCAGCAGCGTTTAACTAAAATTCAAACTCTAGAATCATGATAGCCAAAAATAATGCTCATGTCACAACTTGAAAACAAGACCTTTTCCATCCCAACACTCATCATTCTGACATGTTCGTACAATTTAATACTTATAAGCCTACTAACCAAAGTTTGGGCTTTATTCATAAAAATACCAAAATTCACCCAAGTTGAGACTTGAACTTGGGGCCTCCCAGACACACCCAAACACACCCAAATCACTCAACCACTAAAGTAGATAGGTATTTGTGTCTTGAAATTGCAAAAGCCAAAATTAATGGAAAATCGGGGCATTACACTATCAATACCCTTAACTCATCCCGAAGGCCATCCTGAAATCACACACAGCGTTCATACTCAGTTGCTACTATCCCTCGAGCATACCGACTCAACCGCAAGAGTTCTACCTCATATTCTGCCACTGTCTTACTCCCCTGGGTCAGGCTCAGAAATTCCTTTTGTCGGGCATCCACATAACTTGCGCCCATATACTTTCCTTGAAAAGTCACCTTAAAGAAATCCCACGTCACACAATCGACCTGTGTACCCTTTCTTACGGTGAGCCACCATTGGTAAGCCTTGTCTCGCAGTAAGGACACTGCCCCTTTTAATTTCTGCTCCGTAGTACAGTCAAGGTAGTCCATTATTCGTTCGGTAGCCTCTAACCAATACTCCGCCACATTTGGGGCTACTCCAGAAATACATCTAAAAGTTTCCGCTCCATTAGACCAGAGTCGTTCTGAAATTGACCCTCGGCCCACTGTTCCAGTACTAGCTCCAGCAACCCTCTCTAGAATGCGGAGCATTGCTTAGGATAGGGCATCATCCCCAGCTACTCGATCATACGACCCCATCTCAATTACTGGTGAGGCTGGTGCCTTCTTAGCAGGCATATGGCTCGACGCCGACGATCAGGCCCGAGCACTTCCTCGGCCTCTACCGCGGCCCCGTGTACCCCTTCCGCGAGTACCTCTTGTGCTCATTTCGATAAACGCTTTATCTGATTAAAAAGTCTTATGGATCAGTTTATAATTTTGGTAATTATTAACAAATGTACTATGAAAAATAGTCATTAGGGGTTGGTTTTCGCAGATCGAGGTCTCACTAAAGTTTACAGTCTCCTATGGTTTCAATTTCTTCTATCGAGAGTTTCACAGTATATCAATGATCAAAATTAGAGAATTTACAGATTTGGCGCCGGAGACTCGGTGTGCCACACTTGTACATCTTTTGGAAACATTTCAAATCTTTAAAATCTAATTTCAGAAAAACTTTTCAAACCCATTCCACATCCGTGTTTTGCAACCGGGCTCTTATACCACTAAATGTAACACCCCAAACCCAGCCTAGATGTTACGACCAAATCTGCCGTGTCACATCAAAGTGTTTTTCGAAAATAGGCTTATTGAAAGAAATCCGTTTTTAAAAGATAGTCATGTTTGTTACTGTTGGTTTCTTAGTTGGTTAAAAACCAACGGAAGCTACTCTAATTAATATCATTTTGAAGTATGAAAATATGTGTTTGTCTTTTTAAAACCGTTATTAACTTTGAAAACTTATTTGTATCAGTTTGGCAGTTTCAAAATAAGAAATGAAAACCCAATTAAGAAAAATCACCAGAGGCCTTATTACAATTATCAAACCAATATAAAAATTGAATGACTAAGTCTATAATTAAATAATAGTGAACGTGTGGCCACCCCTGAGTCCCTCGTAGCTCTAAATCATCTAAGGCCAGGGATTACCTGTACAGTTAAAAATAAAGGGTGAGTTACGAGAACTCAGTGTGTAATCCCCTATCATACAGTAACAGTGTGGGCCTAAGCCCGATACAATATCAGTATGGTGCGAGTATGCAAACTCGCCCCAATCCAGCCAGCACACCACCCATACCAACCCTATACACCATGTGGGGACAAAGTCGACCCACCCAGCCCTCACACCAATATTGCAGCATAGCTGCCTGTAATAATAATGTAGCAGAGCTGCCAGTACAGTATATGTGGCAAAGCCACCAGTAACGGTAATTGTGGCAGAGCCACCAGTACTAGTATGTGTGGCAGAGCCACCAGTAACAGTACTTCCTCCATAACAATATCCCAACCCCATGCAGTATGCCATGTCATCAATATTACGTGTATGCAACCTGTCTTACTCAGTACAATCATACAATACATATTTTCATCCCTTAATCTATCTCTAGGGGTAAAATAATCATTTTTATGTACTAAGGGTAAAATGGTAATTTTTCCTTTAGGGGGTATTTCAGTCATTTTACTTGCTAGGGATATTTCAGTCATTTTACTCATTAGGGGTATTTTAGTCATTTTACACATTAGAGGTATTTCATTCGTTTTACACATTAGGGGTATTTTAGTCGTTTTAATCCCTAAGGGCCTCGGTACAGTTAATAGCCTTTCTGAAGGTCGACCGTCGCCTTGAGCGACACTAGTAATCCATTTGGTCAAAATAGTGTAAATGGGCTCAAAGCCCAATATTAGGCCCAAATAGGCCCACACGTTCGAGTGGCCCTTTTGGCCCAAATCCTATTACACTTATGTGATTTACATAGCCCCAAAATAGTTTCCACTACTTTTCGTATATTTTACCCATGTGGGGTCCACGAGCCCATTGGGCCCACATAGCCCATTTTTCCCCAACGAGGCCCAATACGGCCCAAGCGTACGAGAACACTTGTAGTGGCCTCTTCAGTCTACTGCCCTCGGTTGTGGGCTCGATTTTTCCACGCGAGCGATCGCACGCTTGTGAGGCCTCAAATGTTGTAGTTTTAGCTTTTCGGCTTTTGCCGATTCTTAGCGGAGATAGTATGATTACACACTTTTTTATGGAGTCGTTCCAAGATCTACGAGCGCCCAAACTGAATTCAAACATGACCCATGTTAATCCTTTAATCATTAGGGTAAAACACCCTCTTATGGACACTTAAACCAGCCCACCTTCCTTACCTTGCTTGACAACTAACCTTAATCTCTTAAGACCACCGATCAGGATTGATCACACGCCTATGCTGAATATCTGTATCCAACCAGATCTTATTAACCAAAATAATGATCACATATGTGGCCTTAAACCACAAATGCTAACTTACTAACCACAGGAATATTCGACCTAATCTAATAGTATGGTAGTGATCTTACCCTTAACGAGAGACAGAGTTTGATGACTTGAATAACTTCTGCACTTCTCCACACCTCGGGAATACCTAAAACCCAACAATCACCACCTAAGAGGAAGGGATCCCAATCACAGACCATGAGTAGCAGAAGCATTCAGTTTTTAGAGAAAATGGGGATAAGAGAGAATAGTTTTAAACAAGAAGTGAAGAATAAGAACACTTACTGATTTCAAGAATACTTGCAGAACTGAAACAGAGAGGGAAGGAAGCAAAAATTTGGTCACCACCAACTAATTAAGAGAAAAGAGAAGGATTCGGTTAACAAGCCAATAGGAAGCCGAAAGAAAAAGGAGAGAGATGATATTCGGCTTAGGAGAAGAAAGGGAAAATAAGTAAAACAAAAGAATGAAGAGGAAGGGAGAGGGAAGTAGAGATTCGGCCAACAAGGAGCTTGAAGAAGAAGAAGCACTAAATCGAACAACAAAAGTGCATGAATGGTTAATTGCAAGAAAAAAAGATGCACGAATGGTAAGTTGGAATTTTAGCATACCCAAAAACAACAGAAAATGCCAAAAACCGAACAACAACAGAGAAAAGCATTCAGAAACCCCCTAGTCGAATTTGCATTCCCAAGACTCCTAGTTCGGCTACAACACACCCACCTTTGAAAATGCTTGATTCTCTCCACGATTTGCTCATACAATCTCTCTATGACCAATTCAAACACCTCATCAGCAGTGTTTCAGTCCAACTCTTCCACCTTCCCAGCTCAAGCAGCAAAATAAACACTTCACTGCTTATCCCAGGATTTGAACCTCAGACCACATAGATGCCCAACACGCCACTTGCCACTAGGCCACAAGCTATTCTTGTGTCATTAACCAACCATTATTATTAATAAAGCCTAAGTGCCAATGTCCAGGTTCATTTAAGGGAAAAATTTAAAATTTTGTAAGAGCCAAGACTTGAACCCAGGCTTCTCAAATACCCCCATACACACCCAAATCACTTAGCCATTAAAGCAAACAAGTATTTGTGTCTAAACATGAAAAATTAAAGTCACTAAATTTTTGGGGCGTTACAGAGCCACTGTGTTTTCAAAGATAGATCTACGATCGGGATACTATTAGTTGCGAGTAAAAGATTCAGACATTCCGAAAACTATTTTCAGAATGAGATACGGGTATTATGAATTTTTAGTTATGCCTTTTGGACTAACAAATGGTCCTGCTGTCTTTATGGACTTGATGAACAGAATTTTCAGACCGTATTTAGATCGATTTGTTGTTGTATTCATTGATGACATTTTGATTTATTCGTGTGATGAAATTGAGCATGCCAAACATTTGAGAATTGTGCTACAAACTCTGTGTGATAAGCAATTGTATGCAAAGTTTAGTAAATGTGAGTTTTAGTTGTGCAAAGTTGGCTTTTTGGGGCATATTGTGTCAGCATTCGGTATACAAGTTGATTCGAGTAAGATTTCAGCTATTTTAGAGTGGAATCCTCCGAAAAATGTGTCTGAAGTTCGTAGTTTTCTAGGACTTGCTAGTTATTATCGACAGTTCATAAAAGGCTTTTCGATGATTGCAACTCTGTTGACGAGATTGCTTCAAAAAGATGTGAAATTTGAATGGTCCGAAAAGTGTCAGAAAGCTTTGATCAGTTGAAAGCCCTTTTAACTGAAGCTCCAGTTTTGGTACAGCCAGGATCCGGTAAAGAATTTGTGATATATAGTGATGCTTCATTGAACGGTCTGGGATGTGTTTTGATGCAGGAAGGCAAAGTTATAGCTTATGCCTCGAGACAATTGAAACCGCATGAAAAGAATTATCCGACGCACGACCTTGAATTAGCTGCAATCATGTTTGCTTTAAAAATTTGGTGCCATTATCTTTTCGGTGAGAAATGTCATGTGTTTTTAGATCATAAAAGTCTGAAATATTTGATGACTCAGAAAGATTTGAATCTGTGTCAGAGAAGATGGTTAGAACTGTTAAAAGACTACGGGCTAGTTATAGATTATCATCCGGGAAAAGCAAATATTGTTACTGATGCTTTGAGTCAAAATTTATTGTTTGCCTTACTTGCAATGAATGCTCATTTAGTTCTATCTGATGATGGTTTAGTTTTAGCTGAATTGGAAGCAAGACCATTGTTTTTGCAGCAGATCTACGATACTCAGAAAGTTGATAATGAGATTATAGTAGAACGAGCTCAGTATGATTTGAATTCTGATTCTGAATTTCAAGTTGATGATGATGATTGTCTGAGATTCCAAAATCGGATTTGTGTTCCGAGAAATCCAGAGTTGATTCAATTGATTTTGAAAGAAGCTCATAGCAGTTGCTTATTGGTTCATCTGGGTAGTACAAATATGTATAATGATTTAAAACAACTTTACTGGTGGCCTGGAATGAAAGGAGATATCTCTAATTTTGTGTCAAAATGTTTGATCAGTCAGCAAGTTAATGCTGAACATCAGGTTCCATCCGGCTTGTTACAACCGATTATGATTCCCAAGTGGAAATTGGATAAAGTGACGATGGATTTTGTTTCCTGTTTGCCTTTAACTCCGAGGAAGAAGATGCAATCTGGGTTATAATTATTAGATTGACAAAATCAACTCATTTTGTTCCGGTAAGAATGGATTATTGGCTTGATAAGTTAGCTGAGTTATGCATTTCTGATATTGTGAGATTGCAAGGGGTGCCACTATCTATTGTGTCTAACAGAGATCCGAGGTTTACTTTACAGTTTTGGAAGAAACTATAAGAGGCTTTAGGTACGAATGTAACACCCCTATCCCATGTCCGTCGCTGGATTAGGGTTAAGGGCATTACCTGACAAATCAAAAACTTTATCAGACAATTTGTAAAGTAAATCATCAATATCAATCATAGAGTCCCCTCTGTAAGTCAACAAGACCTAAAACATGCACAGAAACATGGTCAGTACTAAACCGGGACACATACAGAAATTTTCAAAATCTTAAAACTTTTCTAAGTTTCAGGGCTTACACACTCGTGTGGGTAGACTGTGTGCCTCCCACGGCTATTAGACACGCCCATGTGTCCTCCCCGTGGTCGAGTCTGACTTAACTCCACGACCACCAAGCACGCCCGTGTACCTTGGCCGTGGTCGAAACTGACTTGGCTCCACGGCCGCCAAGCACGCCCGTGTGCCAAGGCTGTGGTCGGGTCTGACTTGACCACACGGCTACCAGGCACGTCCGTGTGCCAAGGCCGTGTACTCTTAATCAGCTACTGACTTAGTCCCACAGTTGATAGGCACACCCGTGTGCCACAACCGTGTGGCAAAATAGGCCACTTGAAAAACCAAATTGCCCCCCACTTTAGGTCAACCCTACAAGCAAATACCAATAGAATCCATGCACATTTAATAACCATGAACATGCCAAAATATTCACTCAATCTATACATTCAAAACCAATATCAACCATGCCAACTTACAAGACTAAAACTTTTGTATACACAAGCATAATCCATCCATTTACTTACCTTAAACTTGACCATTTCTTACACTACCAAACCATACCAAACATACCTCATAAATCACATTCATTAAAGCATATTACCAATACATAACTAGTCAAATCACTTGTCTAAGTTCGCATCTCATACTTATCCAAATAACTAGCCTATACATGCCATATCTAGATATATACATTTCCAAAATGTACCAAAATAAGTTGAGTAGTGTGATGGTGATCCTCGACGGTCCCCGAGCCTTCAGTAGCTTTGACGATCTATAAAACAGAGAAAAACACACACACAGAGTAAGCTTTCCAAAAGCTTAGTAAGTCATATACAAATAAACTTAACAAAAAGGGCACATAGACATATAGGAACATTGGCACAGTTAGCTTTCATAACAAATTTATCACATATATGCTTTGGTCCATGTACTTGTCCACATTTTGCCACATTCAACAATTCAAAAATCTCATATACAATAGTTCTTTCATGCATACTTTCACATGTCATATTATTGTTCCAATATACATATTCATCATAGTAAGATCATATAGATACTTACCTTGTATACACACTTAGTGTATAAGTCAACGTGCCTGAAACGGATTTACAATTCACATAGCCGTTCATAACACAAACTTTCCCATTGAACCGTTAGGAACCTAATAGGATACTCAGAAAGCTCGAAATAGTCGTACAATGCCAACGTCCCAGACGAGGTCTTACATGCAGTTAGATATCGATGCCACTGTCCCAGACAGGGTCTTACACGAATCAATACGAT
Organism: Gossypium australe; assembly: GCA_005393395.2. Lineage (NCBI taxonomy): Eukaryota > Viridiplantae > Streptophyta > Magnoliopsida > Malvales > Malvaceae > Gossypium > Gossypium australe. Next base: position 53,238,451 of record CM016615.1, on the reverse strand, counting down.
GCCAATGTCCCAGACATGGTCTTATACGTAAAGATCATATCGATGCCAACGTCCCAGACGAGGTCTTACACGAAACCTAAAATCAATGCCAACGTCCCAGATGTAGTCTTCCATGATAAAACAGAATAGATACCTATGTCATGACATAGCTAATCCTATCTATTCCTAGGTTCGTACGAGACTTCTTAGACATTGTCATTATATAGATCTTATCTCGGAATTCATATACATAGCATCTCGTAAGCATTCACTGTTATCAATAGTCAAATGAATATACACAATTCAATACAAATACATTTATTTGCATAATGACTTACCTCAGATTCGATTTAACGGAAATGGAAACGACTACTCGGTTACTTTTGCTTTCCCTCAGTCTAAGTCTGTTTTCCTCAGTTCTTGATCTATACATATTCAGAATTAACCTTTTTATTCACTAATTCATTCAATTCAATCCAAGGACACACATTTAGGGTTATTTGCAAATTAATCCTCATATTCGCATAATTGATCAATTTAGTCCATTTTTCTCAAAACATCAAATACACAAAATCATCACATATCTATGCTTAGTCGAATGCTTATGAACATCATACAAGCCCATAATTTCCATCAAATTTGTAATTTAGTCCCTCAAATTGCTATTTTCACAATTTAGCCCTATGTAGCTAAATTCATGAAAATTTCAAGAACAAAGCATATTCATCTAACACATATCCTTCTTTTAACATCATAAAACTTACCATTTCATCAATGGAACAACTCACAAATATCATCTATACACAAAATTGAGACATGGGCTTGATAGTATACGAAGTAATGATTACAAAAACGTAGAAATTATCAAAAATAGATCAAAAACTAACCTTGAATCAAACCAAAACCATGGCCGAACCCTTGCTTACTATGTTCTTTCTTTCCTTTCAATATTCAGCTAGGTGAAGGATGATAATGGCTTATTTTCATGTTATTTTCATTATAACATTACTATTATTTCATTTACTAAATTAACCTTCCAATTAATAAATAAAACAACCATGCATTAAGGATATATTTGTCCTTATCCATCCACTAACTAAATAGTGGTTTAATTGCCACATAAGTCCTCACACTTATAAAGTCATAACAAATAGGTATCTTTTCATAAAACATGCCAATTTGCATTTCAATGTAATTCAATCCTTTTCATCAAATTAAACACACAGACGAGCAAATTAACTTACGAAAATTTAGCACATACTTAGTCACTTATCAGAGGCACATAAAATAATATTAAAATATTATACGGACTCGGATTTGTGGTCCTGAAACCACTGTTCCGGCTAGGGTATAAACCAGACTATTACAACAAAACTGTACTTCAGTACTGCTTTTCATTTATAGACAGATGGTCAATCCGAGTGGATTATTCAGATACTCGAGGATATGTTGAGATGTTGCACTCTTGAGTTTGAAGGTATGTGGGAACAATATTTGTCATTGATTGAATTCGCGTATAATAACAGTTTTCAATCTAGTATTAAAATGGCACTGTACGAAGCCTTATATGGTCGTAAATACTGAACACCGCTATACTGGTCAGAGCTTAGCGAGAATAAGATTCACAGGGTTGACTTGATAAAAGAGACTGAGCAGAAAGTGAAAGTGGTCTGTGATAGGCTAGAAGTAGCATTTGATCGACAGAAATCATACGCAGATTTGAAACGAAAAGATATTGAGTTTGAGATCGGGGATAAAGTGTTTTTGAAAGTTTCTCTGTGGAAGAAAATACTCTGATTCAACAGAAAAGGCAAATTGAGTCCGAGATTCATTGGGTCGTATGAGATTATCGAGCGTATTAGGCCGGTTGCTTATAGAGTGTTGCTACCATCTGAGTTAGAAAAGATTCATAATGTGTTTCATGTATCGATGCTTCGACGATACAAATCTGATCCCTTGCATGTAATTTCTCCGTCTGAGATAGAGATTCAGTCCGATATGACTTATGAAGAAAAATCGATCCGTATCTTAGCTCGCAAGGTTAAAGAATTGAGAAATAAGAAAATTCTGTTAGTAAAAGTATTATGGCATCGACACGGGGTCGAAGAGGCTACGTGGGAGCCCAAAGATGTTATGAGACAACAATATCCAAATTTATTCAACGGTAAGATTTTCGGGGACGAAAATCCCTAAGGGGGAGAGTTATAATAGTTCGGTTTATACCCTAGTCAGAATAGTGGTTTTGGCACCACAAATTCGAGTCAGAAAAATATTTAAATATTATTTTTGGTGCTTACAGTATGTTAATTAATATGTGTGAAATTTTCATGATTTAATTTTATCGTTTGAGTGTCCGATTTGATAAAAGGACTTAATCGCGTAAAATGTAACAGCTCTGGTTTAATTGATTATGTGCTGAATTGATGTGTCTTTATTATTAAAGGGTCCTTATGTTGTTATTACACCATTAACTTGAAAGTGGACAATTATGGCCATCCATTATATGTTTATAAATGTTTTAAACCAAGGTTAAAATTGGTATTTGATAATTAATGGTAATATAATTAAAAAAATTTGATGGCCATTATCATCTTTTCACTGAATTTGAAATAAAAAGAAAAGGTTTAAAGCTTAGTGTCATTTGACCATTGATAAGCTTAATCAATGTATGTTTTTGTTTCGGTTTTTGATAATTTCTACGTTTTTGTGATTGTTGCTTTGAGTACTAGCTAGCCCATGCCCTAATTTTTTAATTGGTTGAAGATTTTGAGTTATGCCATTGATGAAATTGTGAGCTTTGTGATGTTAGTTGATGAAAAATGAAGGATATGTGTTGGGTTAACATGTTTTGTGTTTGAATTTTTGATGAATTTGAGTACTATGGGCTAAAATGTGAAAATGAGAAATTGAAGGACTAAAATGTGAAATAAATGAAATAAATGGGCTTATATGAAGTGTATAAACATTCGGCCTAGCATGTGTAAAATGAAATTTTGTGTATTTTACAATTTTGTGAATTAGGGACTTAAATTTCAAAATGTGAAAAAGTGAGGGTTAATTTGTAAAATGCCCTAAGTATGTGTATATGGATTGAATTGAATGATTGGGTGACTAAATGAGTTAAATTTGAATGTGTATAGATCAAGAACCAAAGAAAATGGAATTAGATTGGGGGAAATCTTAAGTGGTCAGTAATCGTTTATTTCCATCCGAATCCGTACGAGGTAAGTCGATATACAAATAAATGTGTTTAGATTGAATTAATATTGCTTATATATATAAATGAGTTGTGTTATATGGCTATTTGAGCTGAAATGTGGAATTCGAGAAAGTGCCAATAATGTGATGACGTTCGAAAAGTCCCGTACGAACCTTAGGAATAGTTAGGATATGTATGTCATGACATAGGATTCCGATATGTGTTATCGTGTAAGACCATGTCTGGGACGTTGGCATCGGTTTGAGATTTACGTGTAAGACCATGTCTGGGACATCGGCATCGTATATGATTTTGTGTAAAACCCTGTCTGGGACAGAGGCATCGATATTTACTTACATGTAAGACCACGTTTGGGACGTTAGCATTGTTCAAACTTTACGAGGTATCTGAGTATCCTTATTGATTCCGAACGGTTCAATGGGCATACTGAGATATGATTGAATATGTGAATATGTATCTGTTTCAGGTACGTATGAAATGTATATGGAATTTGGCAACGGAAGATAAGTATGATTATGATCATTAGATATGTGAGATATATGAAAATGTGATATGTTTGTAAGCAAGTAGTTAAGAACAATTGAGCCAAATGAGAAATATGAATTTGCTATTGTGTTATGCCATAACTTATATGAATGGAATGGTTTATAAATGTTCTATGAGATAATTTTATTTGTATATGGCTTACTAAGCTTTTGAAAGCTTACTTTGTGTGTGTTTGCATTGTTTTATAAATTATCAACGCTACAGGAAGCTCAGGGATCGTCGAGGATCATCACCACATTATCGAACTATATTTTGGTACCTTTTGAAAATGTACATATTGAAGTGGCATGTATAGGCTAGAAGTGTTAAGATATGTTTTTGAACATGTACATATATAGCCATGTGATATGGCTTGATAATGAATGTGAATATAGGTGAATTTAGTCCATGTTATGTCATGCAAAAGTTGGTATGTTTGATGTGCTCATGAATGGTCAATTTTGGTAAGTTTCATGGTTAATTTTGGGAATTGAAATGATGAGAAATACTATGAATGGAAATGGATTTTTATGATGTATGAATCATATGTTTTAATGTGTGGTTGGTATTTTGAATTGGTATGTTTGAGTTGAATTTGTTTATAGAAATGAATGATGTTATTACAGGTCAAATTGTGAATGATTTGATATGTTTTTGGTTGCCTTTGGGATATGAATTGATGATTGTTTGATGCTTGTAGGTATGACCCAAAATGGGTAGGAATTTGGCCTTGCAAATGGCCTATAATTGCCCACACGGTTGAGCACACGAGCGTGTGTCCCGACCGTGTCCTTCAACGTTCCGATTCAAAGTAAATCAGACTTGCACACGGGCTAGACACATAGGCGTGTGACAGCCCGTGTGATTCAAGCCAGTGTTGCACACGGCCCAGACACATGGGCGTGTTATAAGCCGTATGATTCAAGTCAGTTTTGCACACGGGCTAAGACATGGTCTAAGGCACGATCGTGTGAGGCCCACGGCCTAGCCACACGGGCATGTGCCCTGTTTTCAAAAAAAAATTCTATGTTCCGCAAAGTTTTTGTATGAGATCGGTTTAGTCCTGAACCTTCTTTAAAGCATGTTTAAGGTCTCGTAGACCATCTAAAGGGACTATATGAATATGAATGTTTACGAAATGATGTTTCATGATTGATGATGTGATATTGAGTAAAATGTTTCGATTTGTCTGGTAATGATTCTTAACCCTAGTCCAACGATGGATACGGGTTAGGGGTGTTACACACATGGTCATGTACATGCCCGTGTGTCCCCCGGTGTTGAATTAGAAATCAAGTCAGTATGCTCCACATGGCTTTACACACGGGCGTGTGATTTGGCCGTGTGTCATAAGTCAGTATACCCTACAGGATTGGCACGGCCTAGCACATGGCCTGGTACATGGGCGTGTATGGCCATTTTTAGGGCACACGGGCGCGTGTGTTGGCCGTGTGACCCAAGACAAAGAGTTACGCGGGGTCGAGCACGGGCTGAGACACCACTATGTGATCCCGTTTCATATGTCCACATGGCCTGTGACACAAGCGTGTATTTAGCCGTGGGCGTGTGTCCCTTATTTTTGGAAAATTTTTCTAAGTGCTTGAGAAGTTTCTAAAGTTATCGGTTTAGTCTCGAATGCATGTTTTGAGCCTCGTAGGCTCGTATTAGGGACGATATGAATGTTATTGATTGATAATAATATGAAATTGAAAATGTATGAGAAAATGTATGTGTAATTGTATAGCATGTTCGGTAATGCTCTGTAACCCTATTCTGACGTTGAATACGGGTGAGGGGTGTTATATTTATTGGTATCAGAGTTACGATTTAGTCAATTCTTGGACTAACGTAGTGTGTGTGAGAGTCTAGCTATACATGCCATGTATAATTTGTGATAGTGTGATGACTCTTGACAATTTGAAATGTGTTTTCATACAGTAAATAGATCCCAATATAGCTTTAGCTGATGATGTAGAAAGTTATGCGCCTGCCTTCTTCCAGATGATGAATGAGTGGTTCACGAAATTTGTTCGAACAAATTCGGCTATTCAATAGCCTTCACCCCACCTAATCCCCAACTGATTCCTGTAGCTCCTCAAAATGTGGAACTTTTAAGATTAAATAAGCTACCAGTTGATAAGATTCAAAAATACGGGGCCAAAGAGTTCAGAGCTACTGTTGACGATGTGTAACATCCCTATCCCGTGTCCATCGCCGGATTAGGGTTAGGAGCGTTACCGTACATATCAGAAAGCATCAACAAAAATTTCACACATTCATTCATCATTCTCAAGAATGAGGTCCCTTAAAACAGTCAACGAGACCTTAAGCATGCTTACAAATTGAGTCGGGACTAAACCGAAACATAAACAAAGTCTCATGGAAAATTTAAACTTTTCTAAAATACAGGGGAGAAACCCCAGTGGGAGGAGACCGTGTGCCCTCCACGGCTTCTAGACACCCACGTGTGTCCATCCGTGTCTATATATTGACTATACCAACACGGTCACTAGGCACGCCCGTGTGCCATGGCCGTGTGCTACTAGACCATATATGACTTCACCACCACGGCTACCAAGCACCCCATGTGCCATGGCCGTGTGTTCTTAGCTAGCTACTGACTTGTACACCACGGCTAGTTGACACCCCCGTGTCGAGGTCGTGTGCTACCAAGCTACATCCTGCTATTCACCCATGGTCTTTAGGCATGCCCGTGTGCCACGACCGTGTGACATTATAGGCCATTTGCAAGGCCAAAATGCCACCCATAAGGGTCAAACCTACAAGCCATATTTACCTAGACATCTCATGCACATATAACAACCAAAAACATACCAAAATAGTCATTCAAATCATGCATTCAATACCAATTCCAACCATGACAACTTCAAAGACTAAAACTCATATCATCACAAGCATAATTCATTGATTTGCTCACTCCAAACTTGGCCATTTCAAATACTTCAACCATACCAAGATATGCATCATATATCACATTCATTTAAGCAAAGTCTCAATTCATAAATAGCCAAATCACATTGCTAAGATCACATAACAACTTATACCAAAATACTAGCCTATACATGCCATATCTAGCTTTATACATTTTCAAAGTGTACCAAAATAAGTTTAGTAGTGTGATGACAATCCATGACGGTCCCGAGCCTTTAGTAGCTTTAACGACCTATAAAACAGAGAAAATGCACACAGAGTAAGCTTTCAAAAGCTTAGTAAGTCATATACAAATAAACTTGGTATGGAAGGCATATATGCAAATAAATACATTAACACATATCAATCACTTAGCAAACTATCACTTATGTGCTTTGGTTCGTACACTTTTAACCATATTAGCCATTTTCACCATTCAAGAATCATATAAACACATAGCTCATCTAGCCAAAACAATTCTTATCATATCATAAATTCCATATACATATCATTATAGTAAGATCACTTAGATGCTTACCTTTTATACACAATTAGTGTATAATCAACGTACCTGAATCGGATTTATAACCACATAATTGTTCATAGCTCAGATTTGTAATTCGTATCACAGACTTGCCCGTTGAACCAATAGAAATCTAGTAGGATACTTAGACGGATCGGAATAATCGTACAATGCCAACGTCCCAGACGAGGTCTTACATGCACTCTGATATCGATGCCACTATCCCAGACAGGGTCTTACACGAATCAATATGATGCCAATGTCCCAGACATGGTCTTACACGTAAAACTCATATCGATGCCAAAGTCCCAGACGTGGTCTTACACATAAAACTCATATCGATGCCAACGTCCCAGACGTGGTCTTACACATATTCAGATATCAATGCCACTATCCCAGACAGGGTCTTACACGAATCTTAAATCAATGCCAACGTCCCAGACGTGGTCTTACATGATATCAACAGAACAAATGTCTATGTAGTGACTTATTCAATCCTATCTATTCCTAGGTTCGTACGGGACTTCTCGGACTTAATCACTATATCGAACTTATCTCGAAATTCAAATGCATAATCTCTCATAAGCATTCAATATCATCATTAATCATATGAACAATTTCAATTGCATACTTATACATTTATTTGCATAATGACTTACCTCGGATTCGGTATATTGGAATGAAAACGGCTACTCGATTACTTTCGCTTTCCCGCGATCTAAGTCTGTTTTCTTCAGTTCTTGATCTAAACATATTCGGAATTAACCCTTTTATTCACTAATTCATTCAATTCAATCCAAATATACACATTTAGGGCAATTTGCAATTTAACCCTCATATTTGCACAATTTATCAATTTAGTCCATTTTTCTCAAAACATCAATTTCACAAAATCCACACATACACATGCCTAGCCGAATACATAAACATCTCATACAAGTTCATATTTTCCATCAAATTTGCTATTTAGTCCCTTAAGTTACCATTTTCTCAATTTAGCCCTATTTAGCTAAATTCATCAAAACCTCAAGAACAAAACCTGTTCATCTAGCTCAACTCTTTCATTTAACACCATAAAACATCACAAAACTCAACATATCAACAATGGCATCTCACACAAACATTATCAATTCATCAAATTGAGACATGGGTTTTGTAGCTCTCAAAGCAACGATTGCAAAAATGTAAAAATTATCGAAAACTAACCGAAAACATACCTTGAATTTAGCTTCAAATGGCCGAATATAACAAAGCCTTTCTTTTCTATTTTTGTTTGTGTTTTTCGGTGGAAGAATGGATGAACAACAATCCTTTTTCATGCCTTATTTTACTAAAATAAACTTAATAATTGGTGTACAAAAATGACCTTTAATAATAATATACATAACACATAATATCAAGGACATTCATGACATTAGCCATCCACTAACATGATAATGGCTTAATTGCCATTTAAGGCCTTCAGCTTACAAAGCCACAACACTTAGGTACTTTAACAAATAGCATACAAATTTCACATTTAATGCAATTCAATCTTTTTGTTAAATTAAACACACAGACGGACAAATTAACTTACGAAATTTAGTACATGCTTGAACACTCATCAATGGCACAGAAAATAATATTAAAATATTATTCAGACTCAGATTCGTGGTCCCGAAACCACTGTTCCGACTAGAGTATAAAATTGACTGTTACAATTCTCCCTCCTTAGGGATTTTCGTCCCCGAAAATCTTACCGTTAAACAGAGTCGAATATTGCTGTCATATTGAATCTTCAGGCTCCCAGGTAGCCTCTTCTATTCCATGTCAATTCCACACTACTTTTACTAACGGAATTTTCTTGTTTCTCAACTCTTTCACTTCATGAGCTAAGATACGGATCGGTTCCTCTTCATATGTCATATCAGATCGAATTTCAATTTTAGATGGAGCAATCACATGTGACAGATCAGATCGATATCTACGGAGCATCGAGACATGGAATACATTGTGTATCTTTTCTAACTCAGACGGTAATTTTAATCTATACGCAATAGGCCCGACACGTTCAATGATCTCATACGGCCCGATGAACCTCGGACTTAATTTGCCTTTATGCCCAAATCGAAGCACTTTCTTCCACGGAGACACTTTCAGAAATACTTTGTCACCGATTTCAAATTCGATATCTTTTCGTTTCAAATCCGCATAAGACTTCTGACGATCAGATGCTTCTTTCAAACAATCCCGGATCAATTTCACTTTATGTTCTGAATCTTTTATCAAATCAACCCCGTGTAGTTTATTTTCACTGAGTTCGGTCCAATACAGAGGTGTACGATATTTACGTCCGTACAAAGCTTCATATGGTGCCATTTTGATACTCGTCTAAAAACTATTATTATACGCAAATTCTATCAATGGCAAATACTGTTCCCACGAACCATTAAACTCAAGTATACAACACCTTAACATGTCTTGAAGAATCTGAATAATCCGTTCGGACTGACCATCTGTTTGCGGATGAAAAGCTGTACTGAAGTGTAATCTCGTGCTCAAAGCTTTTTGCAATTTCTTCCAAAATTGAGATGTAAATCTCGAATCTCTATCTGACACAATAGATAGTGGCACCCCATGCAATCTCACAATCTCAGAAATATAAAGCTCGGCTAATCTCTCCAGTGAGAAATCAGATCTTACCGGAATAAAATGGGCAGATTTCGTTAATCTATCAACCACGACCCATATTGCATCTTTCTTTCTCGGAGTCTGAGGTAAACCAGAAACAAAGTCCATGGTCACTCTATCCCATTTCCACTCAGGAATCAAAATCGGTTGTAACAACCCAGACGGAACTTAATGTTTGGCTTTCACTTACTGACAAACTAAACATTTTGAAACAAAGTCAGAAATGTCTTGTTTCATACCAGACCACCAGTACTGTCGTTTCAAATCATGATACATTTTAGTACTTCCTGGATGAACAGATAAATGGCTGTTATATGCTTCATTCAAAATCAACTAAATCAACTCTGGATTTCTCGGAACACAAATACGATCCCGAAATCTCAAACAATCATCAACAATTTGAAATTCAGATTCAGAATTCACTTCACACTGAGCTCATTTCGCTAGCAATTCATTATCAAATTTCTGATCATCACATATCTGTTGTAAAAACAACAATTTTGCTTTTAATTCAGCTATCACAGAACAATCATCAGACAAATCCAACTGAGTACTCAAAGCACGTAATGCAAACAACGATTTTCTACTCAGAGCATCTGCAACAACATTTGCTTTACCTGGATGATAATCTATCACAATCTCGTATTCTTTTAACAACTCAAGCCATCTTCTCTATCGCAAATTCAAATCTTTCTGAGTCATCAGATATTTCAAACGTTTATGATCTGAAAATACGTGACATTTTTCACCATACAGGTAATAGCACCAAATCTTAAGTGCAAACACAATCGTAGCAAGCTCAAGGGTGTGTGTCGAATAGTTCTTTTCATGAGGCTTCAACTGTCTCGAGGCATAAGCTATAACTTTGCCTTCCTGCATCAAAACACATCCCAGGCCATTTAACGAAGCATCACTATATACAACAAATTCTTTACCCGATTCTGGCTGTACTAACACTGGAGCTTCTGTTAACAGAGTTTTCAACTGATCAAAACTTTTCTGACATTTATCCGACCATTCAAATCTGACATCTTTCTAAAGTAATCTAGTCAACGGAGTAGCTATCGCTGAAAACCCTTTTACAAATCTACGGTAATAACCAGCTAAACCCAGAAAACTGCGAACTTCAGATACGTTCTTCGGAGGTTTCCAATTCAAAATGGCAGAAATCTTGCTTGGATCTACTCGGATTCCAGAAGCTGACACAATATGTCCCAGAAAACTAACCTCGTGCAACCAGAATTCACATTTGCTGAATTTCGCATACAACTGCTTTTCTCTTAGAGTTTGCAACATGATTCTTAAATGCTCAGCATGCTCCTTTTCATCACGTGAATAGATCAGGATGTCATCTATGAATACCACAACAAATCGATCTAGGTACAGTCTGAAAATTCTGTTCATCATATCCATAAAAACAGCAGGAGCATTGGTTAATCCAAATGGTAAACTAAAAATTCGTAATGCCCATACCTCGTTCGGAAAGCAGTTTTTGGAATGTTTGAATCTTTAACTCTCAACTGATAATATCCCGATCTCAGATCAATCTTAGAAAACACAGTAGCTCCTTTTAACTGATCAAATAAATCATCAATTCTGGGCAACGGGTATTTATTCTTTTTTGTCACCTTAGTCAACTGTCGATAATCGATACATATGCTCATTGTGCCATCTTTTTTTTCACAAACAAAATAGGAGCACCCCAAGACGAGAAACTCAGTCTAACGAACCCTCTATCAGTCAACTCTTGCAATTGTGACTTTAATTCTTTCAACTCTGTTGGTGCCATTCTATACGGAGCTATCGAAATAGGTGTAGTACCAGGCAACAATTCAATACCAAATTCAACTTCACGAATCGGAGGTAAACCTGGTAACTCTTCAGGAAACACATCAGTAAACTCACAAACAATAGGCATTGATTCAACTTTCTTCTCAGATGCTTTTGAATCAATCACATAAGTAAAATATGCCTCGTAACCCTTTTTCACATAACTCTGAGCTTTCAAAATAGATATCCCAGCAGGCAATCATTCAAATCATCAGACTCAATCCGTACAATCTCATCATTCGGACATCTAAAATCTATAGTCTTTCTTTTGCAGTTCACAACAGCATCATGCATAAACAACCAATCCATACCCAGTATGATATCGAATTCATCAAATGGCAAAAGCATCAGATCAACAGGGAAACATATATCTCGAAACATTAATGGACAGTTCTTGCATACTTTGTCAACCAGGACACTTTTACTTAAGGGGTTCGATACTTTTATAGCAAACTCAGTAGACTCTACAGGCAAAGTCTTGCTGAATACTAAATTCATGCATATATATGAATGCGTAGAACCAGGGTTTATCAAAGCAATCACAGAAGTATCATAAAGTGTGAAAGTACCCGTTATAACATCAGGTGATGAAGCTTTCTCACGAGCTCAGATAGCATAAGCTCTGGCAGGCGTTCTAGCTTCGAACCTGACAACATTGTCTCTCGTAGTTCTCTGACTACCACTGACATTATTTACATTCTTTGATGGTCGACCTCTCACAGGTGCATTATCAGATCTCAAATTCTGAATGGTCACTGGCTCAACAGACTCAGGGCAATCACGGATAAAATGATCAAACGATCCACATCTGAAGCAAGCTCTGTCATTTAATCTACAGCTTCCCGGATGTCTTTTTCCGTAATGTTTACATTCAGGTCTCTCAGATCGAACATTACCAACGCTAGCCACTGAAGTTGCTAGAGCTTTGGAATTCATTTGCGGTCTATCTCGATTTCTATTCAAATATCCCACATTATCTCTGGGACGACTTTGATCATCTCTGAATCTTTTCGGAGCAGACTGAAATGATTTACTCTGAAATCTCTTTCTCACATCTCGAGCTTTAGACTCAGCTTTTCTTTTATCCTTCCATAGTGCCTCAACTTTGCATGCTCAATCAACGAGTACAACGAACTCTTTTATTTCTAAAATCTCGACTAACAAACGAATGTCCTCATTAAGACCATCTTCGAATCTTTTGCACATTATAGCTTTAGAAGATACACATTCCCAGGCATACTGACTCAGTCTCACGAATTCTCGTTCATGCTCAGAAACAGTCATTCAGCCCTATTTAAGTTCCAAAAATTCCTTCCATTTCTGATCAATGAATCTTTCAATAATATATTTCTTCCGGAACTCGTTCTGAAAGAAATCCCATGAAACTCGTTCTCTCGGAACAACAGAAATCAGAGTTTTCCACCATTGATAAGCTGCATCACGAAGTAACGATACAACACATTTAATCCATTCTTCCGGAGTCAAAGACATTTCATCGAATACTCAGATCGTGTTTTCAATCCAGAACTCGGCCTTTTCAGCATCATTATCTTTAGTAGCCCGAAATTCTTCGGCCCCATACTTACGGATCTTGTCAACAGGGGGCTTATTCAACAGATTCAGATTTACAGTCGGAGGTATATCGGATGTCTGAGGGGGATTAACCAGGGGCGGAGGTTGCGAAACAGTCGGGTTATTCTTTACAAACTAAGTGAACCACTCACTCATCATCTGGAAGAAAGCTTGCTTAGCTTCTCCCTCTTGACCGCTCAAGCCGATCTCGACTCAGAGGGCGATGTCCCTTGCGCGGGAGCAGGCGCATTACTTTCTACGTTGTCAACTACGACTCTTTCGGGATCCATTACTATACGAAAATCACATTTATATGTTAGGATTCATCACACTATCACAATTCAGATATATGGCATGTATAGCTAGACTCTGACACACTACGTTAGTCCGAGAATTGACTAAACCGTAGCTCTAATACCAACCAAATGTAACATCCCTATCCCGTGTCCGTCGCTGAATTAGGGTTAGGAGCGTTACCGTACATATCGGAAAGCGTCAACAGAAATTTCACACATTCATTCATCATTCTCAAGAATGAGGTCCCTTAAAACGGTCAACGAGACCTTAAGCATGCTTACAAATTGAGTCAGGACTAAACCAAAACACAAACAAAGTCTCATGGAAAATTTAAACTTTTCTAAAATACAGAGGAGACACACCCGTGGGAGGAGATCGTGTGCCCTCCACGGCTTCTAGACACCCCCGTGTGTCCATCCGTGTCTATATACTGACTATACCAACACGGTCACTAGGCACTCCCGTGTGCCATTGCCGTGTGCTACTAGACCATATACTGACTTCACCACCACGGCCACCAAGCACGCCCATGTGCCATGGCCTTGGGTTCTTAGCTAGCTACTGACTTGTACACCACGGCTAATTGACACCCCCGTGTCGAGGCTGTGTGCTACCAAGCTACATCCTGCTATTCACCCACGGTCTTTGGCATGCCGGTGTGCCACGACCGTGTGACATTATAGGCCATTTGCAAGGCCAAAATGCCACCCATAAGGGTCAAACCTACAAGTCATATTCACCAAGACATCTCATGCACATATAACCACCAAAAACATACCAAAATAGTCATTCAAACCATGCATTCAATACCAATTCCAACCATGACAACTTCAAAGACTAAAACTCATATCATCACAAGCATAATTCATTCATTTGCTCACTCCAAACTTGGCCATTTCAAATACTTCAACCATACCAAGATATGCATCATATATCACATTCATTTAAGCAAAGTCTCAATTCATAAATAGCCAAATCACATGGCTAAGATCACATAACAACTTATACCAAAATACTAGCCTATACATGCCATATCTAGCTTTATACATTTTCAAAGTGTACCAAAATAAGTTTAGTAGTGTGATGACAATCCATGACGGTCCCGAGCCTTTAGTAGCTTTAACGACCTATAAAATAGAGAAAATGCACACAGACTAAGCTTTCAAAAGCTTAGTAAGTCATATACAAATAAACTTGGTATGGAAGGCATATATGCAAATAAATACATTAACACATATCAATCACTTAGCAAACTATCACTTATGTGCTTTGGTTCGTACACTTGTAACCATATTAGCCATTTTCACCATTCAAGAATCATATAAACACATAGCTCATCTAGCCAAAACAATTTTTATCATATCATAAATTCCATATACATATCATTATAGTAAGATCACTTAGATGCTTACCTTTTATACACAATTAGTGTATAATCAACATACCTGAATCGGATTTATAACCACATAATTGTTCATAGCTCGGACTTGTAATTCGTATCACAGACTTGCCCGTTGAACCAATAGGAATCTAGTAAGGTACTCAGACGGATCAGAATAATCGTACAATGCCAACGTCCCAGACGAGGTCTTACATGCACTCTGATATCGATGCCACTATCCCAGACAGGGTCTTACACGAATCAATACGATGCCAATGTCCCAGACATGGTCTTACACGTAAAACTCATATCGATGCCAAAGTCCCAGACGTGGCCTTACACATAAAACTCATATCGATGCCAACGTCCCAGACGTGGTCTTACACATATTCAGATATCGATGCCACTGTCCCAGACAGGGTCGTACACGAATCTTAAATCAATGCCAACGTCCCAGACGTGGTCTTACATGATATCAACAGAACAGATGTCTATGTAGTGACATATTAAATCCTTTCTATTCCTAGGTTCGTACGGGACTTCTCAGACTTAATCACTATATCGAACTTATCTCGAAATTCAAATGCATAATCTCTCATAAGCATTCAATATCATCATTAATCATATGAACAATTTCAATTGCATACTTATACATTTATTTGCATAATGTCTTACCTCGGATTCGGTATATCAGAATGAAAATGGCTACTCGATTACTATCGCTTTCCCGCGATCTAAGTCCGTTTTCTTCGATTCTTGATCTAAACATTTTCAGAATTAACCCTTTTATTCACTAATTTATTCAATTCAATCCAAATATACACATTTAGGGAAATTTGCAATTTAACCCTCATATTTGCACAATTTATCAATTTAGTCCATTTTTCTCAAAACATCAATTTCACAAAATCCACACATACACATTCCTAGCCGAATGCATAAACATCTCATACAAGTTCATATTTTCCATCAAATTTGCTATTTAGTCCCTCAAGTTGCCATTTTCTCAATTTAGCCCTATTTAGCTAAATTCATCAAAACTTCAAGAACAAAACCTGCTCATCTAGCTCAACTCTTTCATTTAACAACATAAAACATCACAAAACTCAACATATCAACAATGGCATCTCATACAAACATTATCAATTCATCAAATTGAGACATGGGTTTTGTAGCTCTCAAAGCAACGATTGCAAAAACGTAAAAATTATCGAAAACTAATCGAAAACATACCTTGAATTTAGCTTCAAATGGCCGAATATAACAAAGCCTTTCTTTTCTATTTTTGTTTGTGTTTTTCGGTGGAAGAATGGATGAACAACAATCCTTTTTCATGCCTTATTTTACTAAAATAAACTTAATAATTGATGTACAAAAATGACCTTTAATAATAATATACATAACACATAATATCAAGGTCATTCATGACATTAGCCATCCACTAACATGATAATGGCTTAATTGCTACTTAAGGCTTTCAGCTTTAGAAAGCCACAACACTTAGGTACTTTAACAAATAGCATACAAATTTCACATTTAATGCAATTCAATCCTTTTGTCAAATTAAACACACATACGAAAAAATTAACTTACGGAATTTAGCACATGCTTGAACACTCATCAATGGCACAGAAAATAATATTAAAATATTACTCGAACTCGGATTCGTGGTCCCGAAACGACTGTTTCGACTAGAGTGTAAACCAGACTGTTACACGATGATCTAGAGAGAGCAGAGTTTTGGCTTGAAAACACTATCAGAGTATTTGATGAACTTTCTTGCACACTGATGGAGTGTTTAAAATGTGCCGTATCACTTCTGAGTGGCACTGCGTATCAATGGTGGAATACTTTGGTGTCTATGGTACCGAGAGAAATAGTTACCTGGGAATTTTTTCAAGCTGAGTTTAAAAAGAAATACATCAGTCAAAGGCTCATTGATCAGAAAAGCAAAGAGTTTTTGGAGCTAAAACAGGGTCGTATGTCTGTGACAGAATATGAGCGAGAGTCTGTTAGACTTAAGACATGAAAAGAAATAATTAAGAGCACTTTTTATATGAATCGAGGCTAAAATCATCCAAAAGAATACTAAATGTAGGATTAAAATATGTTACTATTACGGTTTATACAAATACCCCCACACTTAAGCTTTTGCTTATCCTCAAGCAAAATTCTCAACTTACAATTAAGATAAACTTTCCATGATTCATAATTCTTAACAACAATGCCTCATCATTCATAGATAATTTATACATGGATAATTCAACTCAAAGAGTCTTAAAGATTCAAACAAGATAAGTTATACATTTGTATCGCGAAAATGTAGATGTCTCCCCTTATCTAAATAATTACCTTTAGTTCAAAACCGACAAGGATTGATATCTTCACAAAAGATTCACTCAAATCACTCTTAAGTGTTTAAGGTTCAGGAAAAATAATCACTCATAAGTCGAACCTGAAAAGTTAATCCCATAAGCTTGCCTAAAAATCAAATCTCCACCACTTTAAAATGAGATGATAAACAGATCAAAAGGTCTTTGCCAGGGTTGTAGCGGGGCTAGGGTTAAAGGTGTGGATAAAGGCTGAATTAGAAGGTTAGAATCGAGACTGACTTGACAATTGCCTAACTAACAAAAATTGAACTAATCCCAATTGATTACATCAGTTGAAAACTAATAATACGAGATTTTTCCTCAAGATGTGGAATTTTAACATGTAAGCTCATTTAATTATAGAACTAATAATGAATATAATTTGATATATATATATTTAAGAACAAACTATTAATATTAAATAATAATGAATGAAATAGCTAAACAACACATCAAGTCAAATCTCGATATAAGGGTAGTCAAAAGGAATGGTGATAACAAATACAAAGGGGTTTTGGGTTAATATTAGCTGGTAAGTCAATAAAAAGGGTTGTTAGGATCAACGGGGTTCACTAGGGGTTAGTTGTTAAGGTAGGCTAATTAGTGGAGTGAGTGGGTTAAATCCTAGGTGCCTTTGTCATTTCAGTATATCAAATCATCGGTGTGGTTTCAACATGTATAATCGAGGCAAGTTCTAGAATAACAGTTCAAAATTGACATACTCATAATCAATAAAGTGAGCATGAAAAAGAATATATGCTCTATAAGGCTCAAAATCTCACAAAAATTATGGGTGTTTTGACATCAACCTTGTAAATTTCAAATTTCAAGATAATATTCAGATTCAGTTTAACAACCTAGCAAAGATTTTAATTCTGAAAAATAGACTTATCATGCTTGATTCTCTAATATTCTTCTAATTTAATCATCAATGCACAATTAACTATGACTTAATCTAAAACATATCAATAAAAATCATAAACCATCAGAAATTTCATCCTAATTAGTAATATGAAAATTTTACTTAAAAACAAGACTAAATTCAGGGATTTGAGAATAATGAAAAAAGTTTAGTTGGATTTGAGAATAATGCAAAAAGTTAGGCCCTTCTTTAGATAAATATTCACCCCCCACACTTAAGATGTACATTGCCCTCAATGTACAAAGATAGATATAACATTTATGGGATAAATCAAAAGAGAAGGGGAAAGAATACTCCCTGAATTTTGGATGGTGTCCCTGGAGGATGGTAGAGGTCGTGGTGTGTATGTTTGAAGAGGTCGGTCTGGATGACGAATCTGTGCTAGATGAAGAAATTGGGGAGCTCGTAGAGGATTAGCCAGGGATTATTAAGACACATTTAAAATAACCTAAATATATAATTTAAAACAAGAAAGAAAAAGGAAAGGAGACCAAGAAGGAAAATAAAAATAAAAGAAAAGGTGGATGGACCGGAGAGTCCTTATTGATGGATGGTTCACGAGGTGGGTGTGACTTCTAGGGCTGTGGAGGTGCTAGCGGTGGCGGAAGTGGCGTGATTCCCTAGCAGCCTGGCGAACCTGATACTAAGAAATTAAAATAAGTTAAACTAAATTAAGCATAAGATTGTCAAAGGGAAGGAAATTGAAGCAAAAGAGAAAAGAAAAATAAAAACTAAGTGGTCTCAAAGACCCTTGGCTTGGTATTTGGATGAAGCGGCCGGCAAGAACTTATATGTAGAGTCTCCTTTGTGGAAACTATGCTTGTCGTTTTACGCTTCTTCGGCATGACTTTAGTGTAACTCAAGAGTCTGGATAACTTTTCTAAGGAAAGAAAGGAATTTTTGAAAGGAAAAGAACGGAGAAAGAAGATGGGGAGAAAGGGAAGGGCTGTGAGGTTTAAATAGAGGCTCAAGTCTGGCACGTCCCCACGCCCGTGGTCTGAGGGCGTGTTTAATCGCACGGCTGTATGTCCATGTGTGTTGTTTCACCATGCCCGTGTTTCAGCCAATCACGCCCGTGTTCGAGAAGTCAGTGTGTTGACACGGTTGGGAGGCACGGGCGTGTCCTATCCGTGCTTGGTAAGTCAGTAGCTTCACACGGTTGTGGGGCACGACCGTGCCACTTTGTCGGTGCCCGTGTGGTAGCGGTTGGGTCCGTGATGTCGAGATTAGTTGGGTTTTGATTCGCACGACCTCTGTTATTTCAGTACGGGGATGCTGGTGGGTCCACACGGTCATAGACACGGCCGTGTGTAAGACTGTGTGGTCTGGAATTCTGCCCTTTTTTTTAGTTTAAAACTAGATGTTTAGAAAAGAAAGAAGGAAAGAAAAGAAACTGAAAATAAATTTGAAAGTAAATAGTGTTAATGCTCGGGTTGCCTCCCGAGCTTTTTTTTATTAGTTTAAAACTAGATGTTCAGAAAAGAAAGAAGGAAAGAAAAGAAACTGAAAATAAATTTGAAAGTAAATAGTGTTAATGCTCGAGTTGCCTCCCGAGAAGCGCTCGTTTATAGTCTGAAGCTAGACTTTTCTCGTAAAAAAAATCAGGGAGGTTTAAAGGTTTGAATATCTTCCCTTGTACTTACAGTTCTATTTTCTTGATAAAGTTTAAGTCGAGAAGCGTTTACCTTAAAAGTGCCGAATGTTAGATTGCTTACCTCGATTGTTCCGTGGGGGAAGATATTGTGTACCTTAAGAGGAATTTCTCCCTTTGCTTTCAGGTCTGTTGTGGCGATGCGCAGATTTGCTTTGTCTAACAGTACCTGGTCTCCTATTTTGAAGTGATTTGATGTCCCTACGAGTTCTTCTGGTGGTTCTTCTGGTTTTACTTCGTGTGGTTCCTGTTCTTCTTTGATGTGTGTCTTCTGCTTTTCTAGTTTGTCAACCCCTAGGCTTCGTTCCTCATGTAATTCTTCTTTGTTAACTTGGGGTTTATGATTCGGCTCAGGGTTGTGTTCTTGTGGTGTTTCCTGCGATGAAAGTTGAACAATTTGATTATCAGTTGAAGTGACTTTCTTACCTTCATCGACTGTTGTCCTGGCTAAGTCAAGAGCTTGAAGACTGATTGATTTGTCACCTACACGAAGAATGAGTTCTCCTGTACCAACATCAATTTTAGTCCTGGCAGTTGCTAGGAATGGTCTTCCTAAAATTAAGGGGATTGAATTATCCTCATCCATGTCTAAGACAACAAAATCTACTAGGAAAACGAATTTATCGATTTTAACAAGAACATCTTCGATAATGCCCCTAGGAATTCTAACAGTTTTATCAGCTAATTAAATACTCATCCTAGTTTGTTTGGGCTTCCCTAGACATAGACGTTTGAACAATGTATAAGGCATGACATTTATACTTGCCCCTAAATCAGCTAACGCATTATCAATAGTTAAACTACCAATTACACATGGAATTGTAGAACCCCCTAGATCTTTTAGCTGTAACACCCCTTACCCGAGACCATTGCCGGAGTCGAGCACAAGGCATTACTAGACTTAACTTACTAGTTCGGGGAATAAAAATTGAAACTGTCCATCTGCGTCATGTTTACTAAATTGACTATAACTCGAGTTACGAAACTTGAAATTTAGATCCATAAATTTTCCTTGAAACTAGACTCATATATATTCTTACTATAATTTTTTCACAATTTTTGGTGTGGCCAATTAGTACAGCTTATTAGTTAAAATCTCCCCTGTTACACAGTTAAATAGTTCTGACCCTCTGCACAAAAAATCAATTATCTCATAATATAAAACTCTTTTGCCTACACCGTTTCCTTCAATAGACTCAATAAGCTTTAATTCTATATCTCATTCACACCATAATTCCATTTATACTATTTTTAGTGATTTTTCAAAATCACATCACAGTTGCTGTCCAAAACTGTTCCCCTACAGATTCTTTACTCTTTCATAATTTCTTTGTAAAAACTATCATCTAGACATACATAACATCCAAAACATGTTCTTAATTAACCATTTTAATGGCTAATCATTATGAATCATTTACAAGCCAATATTAAGGCATATCATAAGGACATACACACAAAATGGCTAACTCCCTATACATGCCATAACTTAAAACGTTCAAGTTACAAAATACCAATATAATCCTTTGATAGTGTGTAACGAACTCCGACGTCCTTGCGATCCCCGAGTTGGCTTGTAATACTAAAAAAAAAAAGAGAAAGGAATGGGAGTAAGCATAAAGCTTAGTAAGTTTACATGTAAATAAATAACAACATTCTTAATAAATTATCTTAATCTTTTCTTACCAAGATTATTTAAGCCTTTAATTTAATATACTTAGGTCTTAAATTCTTACCTGTACCTTTTTAGCTTGAACTTGTCTTACCTTTCCTTTGGTATACTCTTTGAATTTTCCCGTTGAACCACTTGGAATACTAAGGATACGCGGGTACCTTTCCTTATGAAACTTAACCATTGCCATGTCTTGACATGGTCTTACATGGTATCCTTGCCTTATGAACTCACCAATGCCATGCCTTGGCATGGTCTTACATGGGACCTTTGCCTTATAAACTCACTAATGCCATGCCTTAGCATGGTCTTACATGGGACCTTTGCCTTATAGAAACTTATCAATACCATGTATTGACATGGTCTTACATGATTTCCTTAAACCCTAATGTCATGACATTTGTATCCTACACATTCCTAAGGTTCAACCGGAACTTTCTGAGATAGCTTTTCCGTCAATTCATACTTGAGTCTTTAAATGATAAATTTATAGAATAAATATGTAAATGCTGGAATTTAATAGTATTAAATGTAAAATAATAGAATATTGCATTTATTTACCGCAAACTTACCTCGAAACAAAATACGATAAACTATATCGATTTAGTCCACTATCTTTTTCTTTCCCCGATCTAACTCTAGATTTCATTATTCTTGATCTATAATAGAAAATTTAGCTTATTTAATACTCACATTTACCAAAACAGTCCTTAACTCTAAATTTGGAAAAATTACGATTTTGCCCCTAAACTTTTACATATTTACACATTTGCCCCAAAGCTCAGAAATTAAAATTTATCCCTTATTCTTATGTTTTATGACATGCTGATCATTTTTCCCTTCTATGACAACATCAAATTCTCACTCCAACATGTACTTATGAACATTAGGTATTTTTACCGATTAAGCCGTTTTACTCGTTTTTACTTAAAATCACTTAGCAAAAGTTGTTTAGCATAATTTCAGACTTCATATTCTATCATAAAACATCAAAATAAACACATTTCACCTATGGGTATTTTTCCAAATATGAACCCTAGCATGAATTATTGATAGAATAAGATAAACCGAGCTACCGGGGCTTCAAAAATGTAAAGAACATTAAAAACTGGGCTTGGAATCACTTACTATGGAGCTTGGAAGCTTGAAACAAACCCCAGCTATGGTGAACCCTTGAAAATTCGGTCTAATGAAGAAGATGAGCACATTTTGCCATCTTTTTCCCTTTTAATTTCTTTTTATTACCAAATGACTAAATTACCCTTCATTAAAAACTTTGGTTCTTTCTACCTATATATATGTCCATTTTTGTCCATGAAAACCTAATTGTATAATTACCATTTAAAGACCTCTACTTCAATTATGCTCTTCAATTAAATCCTTTAACACCTAAAACTCATATTTATCAACTTTTGCAATTTAGTCCTAATAGGCAAATTAGACATGCATCTAATCACTCAATAAATCATAATAATTAATCGTAATAAACTTTTCTATCTCAGATTCGTGGTTTCGCAACCACTATTCTGTTTAGGCCCTATTTCGAGATGTTACATTAGCTTTCGCAGTAGTTTATTCTGTAACATTGCTGAGCATGCTGCGTTTAATTCCACCTGGTGCTTTTCGTCTAATTTGCGTTTGTTTGTCAAGAGCTGTCTTAAAAATTTCCTCGAGTCTGGCATCTGAAAAAGAGCTTCAAGAAGAGGTAAATTAATATGTAATTTCTTTAAAAGTTTAAGAAACTTACTGAATTGTTCTTCTGATTTGTCTCTTTTCATTGCTTAGGGATAAGGTATGCGAGGTTGGTACTATTTGATTGTCGATTTCGGCTCTTCTTATGCTACCTTTATTTTATCTTCGTCTATCTCTTTGTTTGGTTCGTCTAATCCTTTGCTATCATGAGCTGTGATGGCTTGAATTTGCTCCTTTGGGTTAATCTCGGTGTTACTTGGTAGACGTCCTTGCGGTCGTTCTGCCATTAACTTTGCAAGTTGACTGACTGCATTAGTGACTTCTTTGACTGAATTAGAAAGTTTTTCCATCGATGCTTGTCGATCTTTAAGTGTTTTCTCATTTTCTTGGAAACGGTTTTCCGTGTTTGCCATAAATTTTGTCAGCATCTCTTCGAGGTTTGGCTTCTTCTCTTGCGGATAGGGCTAATTTTGGAAGTTTTGAAAAGGTTGTTGCCTTTGATTTCCTTTATTTCCTTGACCTCCCCACGAAAAATTTGGGTGGTTCCTCCAACCTGGATTGTAAGTATTACTATAAGGATTATTATTGAATCTGAAAGTATTACCTATATAGTTCATCTGTTTGCTCTCTGCTCTCAGTTGGTAGGGTGGATACTCAAGGTTCGCCACAGTTCCACTTGCGTCGCACTGCATGACTGGGTGTACCTGCGAAGAACTCAAACTATCAAGCTTTTTATTTATCATTTCTATCTGTGTTGATAGTGTGGTCACTGTATCGAGGTTGTAAACTCCGGCTGATTTTGTCGGTTTTGTCCTTGTCACTTGCCACTGATAGTTATTCAGTGACATCTCTTCAATGAACTCGTAGGCTGCTTCAGGAGTTCTACTGTTAAGGGTTCCACCGGCAGCTGAATCAATTAGTTGTCTCGTTGAAGGTTTACACCGTTATAGAATGTTTGGACTTGTAGCCACAAGGGTAGACCATGGTGTGGACACCTTCTCAAGAGATCCTTGTATCTCTCCCATGCATCGTATAATGTCACTAAATCCATCTGCACAAAAGAAGAGATATCATTGCGTAATTTGGCCGTTTTGGCCGGTGGGAAATATTTCAATAAAATTTTTTCGGTCATTTGTTCCCATGTAGTGATTGATCCTCGTGGTAACGAGTTTAACCACTGTTTGGCTTTATTCCTTAATGAAAAAGGGAATAACCGAAGACGTATGGCATCATCAGAAATGCCATTTATTTTGAAGGTATCGCAAAACTCTAAAAAGTTAGCTATATGAGTGTTTGGATCTTCGTCCTGCAAACCATCAAATTGAACAAACTGTTGAATCATTTGTATTGTGTTAGGCTTTAATTCAAAATTATTAGCAGCTATAGCAGGCCTAACAATACTCGTTTCTGCTCCTGTTAAATGCGGTTTAGCATAATCAAACATAGTACATGGAGCATTGTTTTCCCCCACATCATGTGGTTGTGGGTTATTCTCGTCCATCCCTTCAGTAGGATTGGATCTGCCTTCTTGATCTTCCTCTATGTAATTTAGGGCTCGCCTGATTTCTCTGTGAGTCCTACGAACGGTAGCTTCAATTTCACTATCATATACCAAAGGTCCTCTCAGGTTCCTTCTAGTCATAAACTAGAGGTACCTGTGAAAAAGAAAGAAAATTTAGCTAAAATTTAGATTAAAAAATAAAATAAAAGTAAATTGCAAAAAATAAAAATAATGGCTAAAGTAATAAAAATAAAGTTTTCTTAATATTTTGGTTCCCCGGCAAAGGCGCCAAAAACTTGATCGCTGAAATCAGAGTTTTAAATTTATAATGAATGAGTTTTAAATTTGTATTGTGTTAGGCTTTAATTCAAAATTATTAGCAGCTATAGCAGGCCTAACAATACTCGTTTCTGCTCCTGTTAAATGCGGTTTAGCATAATCAAACATAGTACATGGAGCATTGTTTTCCCCCATATCATGTGGTTGTGGGTTATTCTCGTCCATCCCTTCAGTAGGATTGGATCTGCCTTCTTGATCTTCCTCTCTGTAATTTAGGGCTCGCCTGATTTCTCTGTGAGTCCTACGAACGGTAGCTTCAATTTCACTATCATATACCAAAGGTCCTCTCAGGTTCCTTCTAGTCATAAACTAGAGGTACCTGTGAAAAAGAAAGAAAATTTAGCTAAAATTTAGATTAAAAAATAAAATAAAAGTAAATTGCAAAAAATAAAAATAATGGCTAAAGTAATAAAAATAAAGTTTTCTTAATATTTTGGTTCCCCAAAAACTTGATCGCTGAAATCAGAGTTTTAAATTTATAATGAATGAGTTTTAAATTTGTATTGTGTTAGGCTTTAATTCAAAATTATTAGCAGCTATAGCAGGCCTAACAATACTCGTTTCTGCTCCTGTTAAATGCGGTTTAGCATAATCAAACATAGTACATGGAGCATTGTTTTCCCCCACATCATGTGGTTGTGGGTTATTCTCGTCCATCCCTTCAGTAGGATAGGATCTGCCTTCTTGATCTTCCTCTCTGTAATTTAGGGCTCGCCTGATTTCTCTGCGAGTCCTACGAACGGTAGCTTCAATTTCACTATCATATACCAAAGGTCCTCTCAGGTTCCTTCTAGTCATAAACTAGAGGTACCTGTGAAAAAGAAAGAAACTTTAGCTAAAATTTAGATTAAAAATAAAATAAAAGTAAATTGCAAAAAATAAAAATAATGGCTAAAGTAATAAAAATAAAGTTTTCTTAATATTTTGGTTCCCCGGCAAAGGCGCCAAAAACTTGATTGCTGAAATCAGAGTTTTAAATTTATAATGAATGAGATCGAACCTGGAAACTAACTATGACAATGATTAAAGGCAAGTGTACCTATCGAACAGTAGCATAGTTTAGGCAAGACCGGATTGTCGAACCCAAAGGAACTAAAAGTACTAATACTAACTTTCTTTTTATTATTTAGCCTAAAATAAAGTGGAGTTTCTTTAATCTAAATTAACGACTACTAAGCTAAAGACGCGAAGACAAAAAGAAAGAATTGGAAAATAACTTGAAGGAAAGCTCAGTTGATCACGATGATACCCTCAGGAAGAATCCACCTAGACTTCACTTGTTATCTAACAATGAACCATACGATTTATTCACTTAGTTTGATCCGTAGGACTCCCTAACGTATATTAAACCCTCTCTCGAAGCGACTAACGTCTAACCCTAGGTTAATTAACGGAAATCTCTTTCTCGAATAATAACCCCCTAGAATAGCAGTAAATCAATCTATGGATTCCCATATTAGGTTTCACCCTAATCCGGTAAAATCTCGTCACCCTATCTCTAAGCGTGCGATCAACTCCGCTTAATTATACTAGACCTAATCTTAGGTAGGGTCTATTCCTCCTCCACCTAAGCACATCAAATATGGATTAAGCTTGCATAATTAAGAACAAACTAAGTATTTATCATATAATTCAAAAATCAATAACAAGATTCATCTAGGTTTCATCCCCTTCAGGTATCTAAAGGATTTAGTTCATAATAAATAAAGAAAACATCTCAAGAGAAAACATAAAACAAAACATAAGAAATCCCTAAAACTCCCTGAAGGAATTGAAGGAGAAATCCACCGTCTTGAGTAGAATTCTGGCTTCTTGGGATGGATCAACTGGCTAATTTCGAGCGATTCCCACAACTCTAACCTTTTCGGCTTGGCTCTTTAGCCTAGCTTCACCGCCCCCTCAAAGGTGGTACTTAGGGGGTTTATATAGGCTCTTGGAATGTGTTTCTTCGCCCCAAAGTATCCAAATCCGAATAAAATTGCTCTTTGCCACGACAGGGACACGACCATGTCATACGCCCGTGTGACTAGTCTTTGGGCCGTGTTTGGACTTCTTTAATGAGGCACGACCGTGTGACTCGGGGGTAAGGCCGTGTTCTAGATGCTTGATAAGGCACGGCCGTGTGGTCTTTGGGCCAGTCGTGTCTATTTCGTGATATGGCCCATTTACTCCGTTTTGGGCCCGTTTTATGCTCTTTTCATCCTCGGGTGCTTTCCTGGGTATAAGACATGAAAAGAAAGGATTAAGAGCACCTTTTTATATGAATCGAGGCTTAAATCATCCAAAAGCATACTAAATGTGGGATTAAAATATGTTACTATTACGGTTTATCAGCACCTTAATCACAACCAAGCAAATATACCAAAACTTATGCATAATTGACCATAATTCTAACATATACATCTAGTGCAATATCATCTCAAAGCATACCATAGTTAAGACCATTTAAAGCATAGTAACTTAATTCACCTATAAGCCAAAACAAACCACAAGTGTTTACTTTCAAACCATTGTAACCAAACCAAAAAGATACCTATTTACAATCTTAGTAGTATACCTAACAACTTAGTTTAATATTTTGCCATAATGTACCATTATAACTTAAACAGACACATATACATGCCACGACCTTAGGGACACAAGAACTACCAACATCGAAGGATAGTGTGAGCCATAGATTTGGTCTGTCCAAATGTCAGCAATAACGATCTACAAAATAATACACAAAAACATATAAGCTTATAGAGATTAGTAAGAACATAACATATCTTTTAACCTAAAAACAATTTAATACAACTCATATTTTACTTGATTTGAAGTTACCAAATTGTAAACAGGGGCATGTATATGCAATTTAGGGGTATCGAAGTACAAACAAGGGCATGTATGTACAATTCAGGGGTACTTAAGTACAAATAGGGGCACATATGTGCAATTCAAGGGTACTGAAGCACAAACAGGGGCACATATGTGCAATTCAGGAGTATCGAAGTACAAACAAGGGCAGGTATGTGTAATTCAAGGGTACCGAAGTACAAATAGGGCACGTATGTATAATTCAGGGGTATAATCAATTATAAGCATTTACTTTCATAACTATAATGTAAAATATACAAATAGAAATTTAATTACATATTGAAATTCTATGAACTTATCTTAACAATTAAGGCGTAGGAACGGAGTCGACTAATCCAAAGCTTTAGCTTTACCTCGATCTAAATCAGTATGAAGTCAAGCTTGATCTAAATAAGCAAATTCAATCTATTTAATACATAAACTATTCAATTTAATAAAAAATTCATACTTTTGCAAATATTGTAACACTCTGAATTTGGGCCTAGAAGAATTGGGCCTATTAGGCCTTGGCCATAGGAGCGTTTAAAATTTTTGAGAATAAGAGAACGACACTAATGCAAAGTTGGACCTATTAGGTGAGTGATTTTCGAAGGTTAGGGGGCTTCCATGAAGTCCCGGGTTCAAACCTGGGCTTTAGGGAAAATTTTGGTTTTAGGTGAATAAAACCCTGGGAGTAAGTAAGTAGGCTTTAAGAATAAAATGTGGAAAAAAATGACACAAGGAAGCATGTGGCCAAGTGGTTGTGGCGTCATTAAGGATGTAAGGGAGAGCTTGGGTTCAAGTCTTGGCGCTTGCAATTCATTTTGTTTTCCTTTTAAATGAATTTAGACTTTGGCCCATAGACTTATATTTAGTTGCGCATGTTTTAAGACACAAAAGGAGCTTGTGTTGTGGTGGCATGTAGCGTCTGGAGCATAGGAGAGGGCAAGGGTTTGAATCCCATTACAAGCAAAAAGGGATATTTATTTTGCTAAGTTGGGGCGACAAGTGGTTGTGTTGGAATTAAACTCTGCTGAAGGAGGGATCCCACATCGGGAAGCTAGCATGAGAGTACGCAAGAAGTTGGCTTTAAATAGAGTGATCTACGAGGAGAGTAAGCATACCTTGGTTGCCGTTTGGGCATAGGAGTGTTCAGAGCGCGGATTAACTCCAGATTCCTAAACCTGGCCCAGAAGTTAGGCCTGAATCCGACATGTCACATCAAAGGGAAAATTTCCAAAATGACTTTGCTAATTCAAAACTTAAGTTTAAGCTTTAGAAGCCCAAGACCCTTGTATCTTGTTAAGTTAAGATGAAAAGCCCATATTTTAAGAAAACGTTCATATGTTGAATTATTTTGAAAACCATGCTAACTTTAGAAATTTTATTTAAGTTTAATAACTAGATAGTTGAAACAATAATAATAAAACCCAAAATGAAAAGTCAATTAGGAGATACATGGCCTTATTACAATCCAATGAAAAACAAAGTATTTAAAATAAACTCATTTGAACAAATTAAAACATCTAATCAGCTTGTAATGTGGCCATCTCCGAGTCCTCTACCAAGTCCAGTCGTTTATTGTGCATCACCTGAAATATTAATTAAAAGGGGTGAGTTTCGAAACTCAGTGTGTACGACCCTTCGCAATCAGATCAACATACAAACATACATTGGGCCTAAGCCCTATCAAAATCAGTGGTCTTGGGCCTTAGCCCACAATGACCTCATATCATATTATATCACATCATATGCAAATCAATGCAAAACCCCTCAACAATCCATCCGCTACACACACCATTTCCCTTCCAACCCTACACACCTGTGGGGATTTCTAAATCGACCCACCCATCCTTTACACACCAAAGGTAGCACTCACAGCAGCACTACTCAACGTTGCAGCAAAGTTGCTAATCATATAATGGGCTTAAAGCCACTGGTGGATCCATGGTCGTCAAGCGATTATGCGACCCTCAAATCTTCCTCCATACCATAATTCCCACCCATATGCATCCTAAACAGAATATCGTATGAATGCAACATGCACATGAGAAACATCCACAAAACTCATATTCATCACATAGGGGTATTTTCGTCATTTCACAACCCAAGGGTATTTCCATAAATCTACTCTACAGGGGTATTTAGGTAATTTTGCAAAACAGAGGTACTTTGGGAATTTTGTAAATCAGGGATGTTTTGGTAATTCTGCAAACCAAGGGTATTCTGGTAATTTCACAATTCGGGGCTATTTTAATGATTTTGCAAATCTAAGGATGTTTTGGTAATTTTCCAACTAAGGGTATTTTGGTTATTTTCAAATTAGGGGTATTTTAGTAATTTTACAAATCTAGGGGTATTTGGTCCCTCTCGGGTTTTAGTTATGAACTTTGGCCCATTAACAAGTCCTTGTGGCTAAAGTGAACAGACACTATGCACCAGGTAGGATTCCATAGAAGAGGAGGTGGGCTGCTAGGGCCGCTTAAGTACCAAGCTCTCCCTAGATCCAATCCTAGACATGCACATGCCCGTTACCACACTTTAACCTAGCGACTTGTCCACAGACAATGTTTAATTATTATAAAGTCTTATGCGATTTAAGAGTTGTTCAAACTAGGCCTAAAGTCCATTAACCCTAGCATGCTTGTCTACGTCCCCATAAAGCCCATCAAGCCCAAATTACATTCTTACGGCCCATTAGGCCCAAATCACATTCTCATGGCCTATTAGGCCCAAAAGTTCATATACCAAACCAAACAAACTCATCAAACTTAGCCTTAGGGCCCACCGGGCCCATTTAGCCACTTTCGACTTTTTGACTTTTCGACATTGCCGATGTCGTGTGTGTAGTGTTTGTACACACCTGGATACGGCAACGTGCTATTCTATCCTTAGCCTTGATCCTACAACCAACCAACCTTCAATCAACCACTCATACTTAATCAAAATATTTACTCAAAAGCCGAAACCTTACCATAACCTTACCGTGTGCCACTGGGTTCTAATGGCCCTTCCTTCACTACTAATCACAAGTGCTCCCTAGATCTACACTCACACATACACCATCAAAATTTGGGTGACCCGTAATCCATACAAGTCATCTACACATTCGGCCATTCACTTCAACCATAATCGAGTTGAGTATCCTTACCCTTGTTAATACAAGATCATCGATAATGAAAAATTAGATCGTCCTTCGGCTTTTAACGAAACATACTAAGGGGAGTTAACAGAATCTTACCGAATCCAACCTTAGATCCTGTCGCCTAGATAACTACCGAACGAGATTCGGCTTTTAACCTTGACTGAGAGTAGCTACCAACTGATTTGTGATAGAGAAAAATAACAAAGATTCGGCACTAATGGGGATTTCGGCAAGGAAGGATGATGGTAATTCGGCAAAGAAGAGAATTTGGCTATAAAGGAATTTGGCTTTCAGAGAAAGAAGAAGAACACAACTCTAATAGGAATTTCAGCGAAAAGAATGATGGGTTTTCTTTTCGAAAAATGAAAGAATTCGGCTGAGGGGGAGAAAAGGAAGAAATAACAGAACCCAAGGAACCTTTCAATGAATTCGTCACCCCCTTTTTATAGCCAAAGCTGAATCCTACCTTCACCCCACAGTCCCATTCGGCACCAATTCCTCCCTCTTCTCATCTCCTGACTTTTCTCCCTGATAACATCTTAATCTTATCTGAAATTTCCTCCACATCCAACACACCTGTTTACTTCAAACTCTCCACGGCAAGATTTCATAACCAACACAACTTTGGCTATCCATACAGTAAAATAAAAACTCCACAAAATACCACTCCTAAGCCTCGAACCTTGGACCTCTTCAGCTTACAACATGCCACCTTATAGCTCCCAAGTGACGCCACTTACCACTAGACCACAAGCCCATTTGTCTCCTATTTCTTCTTCATTTATTAAAAAGGCCTACCAACTGAAGTCACTATTCCCTAAGGCTAAAACCAAAATTTTTCCTTTACCCTTACTTGATCCCAGGACATCTCTAACACCCCTAGAAACTCCAAATTCATTAATCTTCAAAGCCCACATGCCAATTGTCATTTTTCTCGCTCACTTAAAAAAAAATTTCTGAAATCCAAAGCCTAAAGCCCAATAGGCCCAATTCTTCTAGGCCCAAATTCAGGGTGTTACAAGAGCAGCAAATGCCGAAATGCCGATCACACGGCAATGGTAGCCACACGCGCATGCGAGTGCACTTGTGGGAGCCTCGACGCGATAGTTGAGGCCATCATGAGTGTTCTTGAGGGTTTAGGCTGTTTGGGCCACGATGGGCCGAAAGGGGCCATGTGGGGCAATGGGCCCGTGGGCTCATATGAATAAATTGTATGATTGTGTAGTAGATATTGTATTGGACTATGTGAATCTCATATCTATGGCTAGATTTGGGCTAAATGGGCCACACGAGCGTGTGGGCCCATTTAGGCCGAGAATAGGCCTTAGGCCCATTCGCATCGTTGTCTTTGTTTAGAATACCTTAATTTGTAAATTACCAAAATACCCTCAGTTTGGAAAATTACTAAAATACCCCCAGTTTGCAAAATTACCAAAATACCCCTAATTTATGAAATTATCGAAGTACCCCTAATTTGTAAAATTACCGAAATACCCTCAGTTTGCAAAATTACCAAAGTACTCCTGATTTGCAAAATTATTGAAATACCCTTGTAGGGTAAAATTACCGAAATACCCCTGAAGGGTAGGATTATTGAAATACCCTTATAGGGTAAATGACTGTTTTACCCTTGTGGGTAAATGACTGACTTAGACTATGAGTTGACTAATTTGACTGTGGTTGTATGACTGATATGCTTTTATTACATCTTTAAATGATTGTTATTGAGCATGGCCATTTTGCATACACGTGTAATGATTGAGCATGACATACACGACATATTGCATGGGGTTGGGACAAAGTTACGGAGGAAGTGTAAGGCCCATTGCCGTTCTATATAAGGCTTTCAACCTTTCTGCGATATTTATGGCTTTTAGCCATTCTATTAACCGGCAGCAATGCTGCGATATTTATGGATTTTAGTCGTTCTGTCTACGGCGCCGAGCCATTCTGTTGACTTAGTGCAGCAACTGGTGCTAAGCTTGGTGTGTTGGCTGGGTGGGTCGATTTTATCCCCACATGGTGAATTGGTTGGATTGGGCTGGATTTCTTTTTGCATATCGGCATCTGATACTGATTCTGTAATGGGCTTAGGTCCACCTAGTTCTATTATGGGCTAAGACCCACCTGATACTGTGTCTGTGATGGGCTCAGGCACAGTCTGTTTCTGCATACCATATATCTAACTGTTTGTCTTATAAGGGATTACACACTGAGTTTTTGCAAACTCACCCTTCTATCTAACTGTACAGGTAATCCCCAGACTAGTGGATTTGGAGCTGCGAGGGACTCGGAGGTGGCCACAGTACTGATCCTATTTTCGTTTACTTGGCTTTTATTTATTATTTGTTTTTTTCTAGATTTTTTTATATTTGTAATAAGGCCTCTCCAATTTTATAGTTTTCAATCTGAGGTTTTAATCATTATGATTTATACATGTTAGAAGTAGAACGCGGTTTTCCCAGAACGATAACTGTCTTCAAAACACTACGTTTCCGCAACGTTTTCAAAATGCTTCTGCAACTCAATTTTTAAACTTCACCTTTTCGTAAATTGTCTATTTTAAATATGCTTCCATAACAGATAAGGTTTTAAAAGTAGTTACGTTTTCAAGTGGACAACAATTGTTTAAGTATTTTGAGTTTTAACAAAAGGGTTTTAACTCTCAAACAAGTTTTAACAATGAGAAATATGGTTTTGAAAAACACTACCATGTGACACGCCAGATTCGGGCCTAACTTCTAGGTCGGGTTTAGGGTGTTACAAATATACATTTTTACTCCTAATATTTTAACTTCTTTATAATTTATTCCTTAAGCTCGTGAATGAAAATTCCCGTAATTTCATCCCTAACCCATGCTAGCGGAATTTATTATGAACACATATCAACTCATACAAACTATCATTTCACAATTTCACCATGTACTTCTACTATTTTTACAAATAAGTCCTTAAATGATAATTTCATCAAAAATCACTTTACAAAAGTTGTTTAAACCATCTAAATGACACAAAACTAACCATTTCTAAATGATACCAAAACAACTATCATATATATACATACCAAATTCAACACTTAGCATTCAACTCAAACTTTAAACATAAGTTTCCTATACATGCCATTATAACCGTGGCCAAAACATTGAAATCTACCCGATATACCCCTGGGATAGTGTGATAGTTCTCTAACGAGCTTCCAAACTGAACGAGCTTTTGATTATCTATAAAATGTCGGAAAGAAAACTACATAAGCACATAATGCTTAGTAATTTCGTAAAACATAAAACATAACTTACCATTTCATTACATAACATTTAATTTATGCTTAACACAATCCAACCATAAGCTTGGCACAAGCCTAATTACCACCAACAACACATGTTAGTTGTAACACCCCTAACCCGTATTCGTCGCCAGAATAGGATTACAGAATGTTACCGTAAAAATGTAATTCAAATAATTTATTTCCAACTGTACATAATCATAGAAAAATCAAGTTAAACATATGCATAACATCCTTCGAAGCATTAGAAACACTTTAGAAAAGATTCGACTAATTTGGAAACATTGAGAACTTCATGGAAAAATATAGAAAAATTCACACTGCAGGGGTCACACGGCCATACGACTCACATGGCTGAGGCACACGCCCATGTCTCAGGCTGTGTGGACATTCGAACTAGGGACACATGGTTGTGTCCCAGCCCGTGTAACTCTCTGACTTGGGTCACACGGCCAAGCCACACTCCTGTGTGCCAGGCCGTGTAACCTTCGAAATGGACTCACACACCCGTGCGCCAGGCCGTGTGCTAGGCCGTGTATCTTTCAAAAAGCAACCATTAAAACCTATAGGGGACACATGGCTGTGTCGCATGGCCGTGTGTCACACACGGCTGAGACACACGCCCATGCCTTAGGCCGTGTGGACAAGAAATAGGCCAAATTCAAGCCAATTCTTTCACCCAATTCAAGCATGCACCTAAATATCATTTGTGCATATGACCAAGGTATCAAAACACGTTCAAACATACATAAGATGACCAATTTCAAATGGTCAAATTCCATTCAACCAATATGCCATATAGGCACCTCAAATGCAAACATAAAATTTACCTAAACATATACATATACTTAACACATTTCATTAATCTACCCTTAATTCATTTCCCATCTCAAAACTCATCATAAATTGACCTATATCACTTCAACATAAACTTACCATATTTGACCACATTTAGACCATTACAGATAGTTCATATCTACCTCAAAGTATAACTCTATATGGTCTCATTATAAAACCAAATATGGTCATTCCAAACATGCATTAAAGTCATCTAAATGACACCAATCTAGCCATTAGCAAATGGTTCCAACAACCAACATATAAACATGCCAATTTTCAATCATGTACATCTATTCATAACCTTTCCAAAACATACCATAACTTGACCATATAAACATGCATTATCACATTGTCATAACAACACACATCAACAAGGGATCAAAAGTACAAAGGTTACATCAACCAAAATGACATATACATGCCAAATTCAATAACTAACATGAAACACAAGTCCACCTATACATGTCATTATAACTTTGATCAAAACATCAGAATCTACCAATGTAATCGTTGGATAGTGTGTGTAATCTCCCAAACCGACCTAGACATTATGGCTAGATTGAGAAGGCTACATTAGCCACTGAAATGGCTAAGCTAACTTACATTACTTTTGAAGACCTAAAATAAACTCATTTTAAAGAAAACCATAGTTGTACTTTGAGTTAGCTTAAAAGCATCCATTCATTAGATCATGTATACTTAGGATTCATTTTATTGTTGATAGTGTTGTTTTAGAAAAATAGTTTGCTTGTCGCTCTTCGTTAAGAAAAAAAACTCAAAGTTAAACTAATGCAGCGGAAAAACCATTTTTCAAGTCATTTTGGAAAATTAGTTGCCTTATCGATTTATTTTTCAAAGACAGTTCCTTTGCAATGTAGTGGAAACTAGGGAACAATATTAAATTTTACTTAAGCCCGATATCATGCATTATCCGATTATTATGCTTGAGTAATCCATGCATGCAAAAATCCCCAAAAAAAAAGTTACCAAGCCACAGACCAGAAATAATTAAAAATTACAAGACAAAAACAATAAAGACTTAATAATACTTAATTAAAAACTAATAATCTGAGGCCCAATTTGATTCTCCGAATGTCGAGTTCGGTCTTAATTTTGAGGTTTACCTAAAAAGTTAAAACACTATTGAGGAGTGAGCTTATGAAAAGCTTAGTGTGAGTCGAGTAATTATTTAAATGGGCAAAAACATCAAATATGGTAAAAAATATTAGCATTAACAGAAGAAAATAGAACCATCATAGAAATTTCATGTAACAATCTGGTTTAAACCCTAGTCGAAATAGTGGTTTTGGGACCACAAATCTGAGTCTGAATAATATTTTAATATTATTTTTTGTGCCTTTGATATGTGACTAAGCATTGTGAAAGCCTCCTCGTATGAAAATTTGATCATTTGTGTGTTTAATTTGACAAAAGGATTAAATCGCATAAAGTGTAAAAGTGGCTTTCTAATTGATTAAGTTCCTATTGGATGTGCCTTTTAAAAGAGGAGGCCTTATGAGCTAATTAAACCACTATTTAGTTAGTGGATGGAAAAAGGTCATTAATGCCCTTAATGTTTTTATATACATATTTTTAGTATAAGGTTAAAGCTGTAAATTGTTTAATAAATGAATTAAAACATAAAAATAAGGCATGAAATGGCTAATATCATCTTTATTCCACTGATTTTAGAAAGAAAATAATAAGGGTTTACAAGATTTCACACATTCGGCACTTGCAAGCTTTAATTGAGGTAAGTTTTGACTTCGGTTTTTGATAATTTCTACGTTTTTGCAATCGTTGCTTTGAAAACTACAAAACCCATGTTTTAATTTTGAGAATTGATGATGTTATGAGATGTGCCATTAATGAAATGGGGAGCTTTGTGATGAGTTTAGGTGTTAAATGAAAGAAATGTGTTAAATGAACATGTTTTGTTCTTGAATTTTGATGAATTTAGCTAATTAGGGCTAAATTGTGAAGATAGTATTTTGAGGGAATAAATTGTGAATTTGATGAAATGTTTGGACTTGTATGAGATACATGAGCATTAGGCTAAGCATGGAGATATGGTGATTATGTATATTTGATGTTTTGTGAAAAATGGACTAAATTGATAAAGTGTGCAAATGTGACAGTGAAGTTGCAAATAGCCCTAAATGTATGTTTTTGGATTGAATTGAATAAGTTGATGAATGAAAGGGGTTAAATTGGACTATGTATAGATCAAGAACCGAAGAAAATGGACTTATATCGCGGGAAAGCGAAGGTAGTCGAATAATCAAGTTTGAATGCATATCTGAACTCGAGGTAAGTCAATATACAAATAAATGTATTTGTATTAAACTATTTGTGTATTTATGAAACATGAATTGCCATGAACATCCACTGTGATGGAATGTATATGAAATAAGAATTTTGAATAAGTCGACAAGTTGACAATGTCCGAGAAGTCCCGTTTGAACCTAGGAATGATAGGAAGTACGTATGTCATGACATAGGTGTTTGTTATGTGATATCATGTAAGACCATGTTTGGGACGTTGGCATTGATTCGAGATTTCATGTAAGACCACATATGGGATGTTGGCATCGATATGAGACTTACGTGTAAGACCATGTCTAGGACATCGGCATCGTATTGATTCGTGTAAGACCCTATCTGGGACAGTGGCATTGATATCTGATTACATGTAAGACCACGTCTGGGATGTTGGCATTGTATAACTATTCTGAGCACTCAGTGAATTCTATTAGATTCCAAACGGTTCAACGGGCAAATCCAAAATATGAACGACTATGTGATTTGTATATCTGTATCAGGTACGTTTGATATGTACACTAAGTGTGCATGGAAGGTAAGTGTCCATATGAACTTACTAAGATGAATATGTGAAATGGAATGATGAGACAACATGTGAAAATATGCTTGAATGAGCTATGTGAATATGTGATATTTGAGTTGAAGAATTTGGTATGATATGGCTAAGCATATGAGCCAATGAATATGAGATGAATTTGCTATAAGAACTATAAATGACATCTTATCAAATTGAATATGTGTATTATATGTTAAGTTTATTTGTATATGGCTTGCCAAGCTTTTGAAAGCTTACTCTTTGTGTGTTTTCTCTATTTTATAGATCGTCAAAGCTACTGAAGGGGACCATCGAGGATTGTCATCACACTACTCAACTTGTTTTGGTACCTTTGAAATATGTATTTAGCTAGATATGGCATGTATAGGCTAGTCATTTTGGAATATGTTTGAAATGTGTATAAATAGCCATGAGATGTGGCTAGATAAGTGTTGATAATATGCATGAATAAATATGATATATGATGCATGATTTGGTATGGTTTGATAGCTAATGAAATGGTCAAGCTATGATAAGCATATGAATGCATTATGAGTATGATTGCATGATCAAAGAAATGGTTAAAAGAAGGGTAAATGTGGATGAATCATGCTTGAATACATGTATGTGTTTTAGTAGTGCAAATTGGCATGAATGGAAATGAAATAGAATGTGAAGACTTGATGATTATTTGGCATGTTTTTGGTTGTCAATTGCACATGATTGACTTGGTATAATGCTTGTAGGGATTGACCCTTGTATGGATAGCATTTTGGCCTTGCAAGTGGCTTGTTATGCCTACACGGCCATGATACACGGGCGTGTCTGGTGGCCGTGTGAATAAGTCAGTAGTTGGCCTAATTTTACACGGCCATGGCACATGGGCGTGCCTGGAGGCTGTGTGAGTAAGTCAGTACCTAGCATAATTATACACGGCCATGGCACAATGGCGTGTATGATGGCTGTCTGGATAAGTCAGTATACATGCCCTGATTTGGCAAAGCCAGGATACACGGTTGTGTCTAGTAGCCATGGGAGGCACACGGCCTGGTCACATGGGCGTGTGACCTTGACAGTTTTGAAAAGGTTTTAAATTTCCAAGAATTTTTGTATGTGTTTGGTTTAGTCCTGGCCCTACTCTAAAGCATGATTAAGGTCTTGTTGACCTATATAAGGGACACTTTGATTGCGATTGATGAATTATGGTATGAAATATCTGAATAAGTGTTTGATCTGTCTGGTAATGCCTTTAACCCTAATTTGGCGATGGTTGCGGGTTAGGGGTGTTATATTTGATTGGTATCGAAGCTACGGTTTAGTCGATTCTCGAACTAACGTAACGTGTCAGAGTCTAGCTATACATGCCATTTATCTAAACTGTGATAGTCTGATGAATCCTAACATGTAAAATGTAATTTTCATATACTAATGGATCCTGAAAGAGCCATAGCTGATGATGTAGAAAGTAATACGCCTGCTCCCGCTCAAGGGATAGCGCCATCTGATTCGACACTGGATACGAGTAGTCGAGAAGGAGAAGCTAAACAAGCTTTCTTCCAGATGATGAGTGAGTGGTTCAACCAATTTGTGAGAAATAACCCGACTGTTTCACAAGCTCCGCCCCCGATTAATCCCCCTCAGGCTTCAATTATGCCTCCAGTTATATATCCAAATCTGTTGAACAAGCCTTCGGTTGACAGAATCTGCAAGTATGGGTGATGCGATCCTGGTCGCATCATGGTTCGACTCCATCCGGCGCCATCGAGAGTGGCCTAAGCTCGAGGGGCCAAAGTGCAAAATGAAGCTGATTCCAACTTATTTTTAGCTCAATTAAACTCCCTTCCTATGTGGTTCAGCTCACATGAGTTCATCTCAGCTCATTGAGCTTGGTTTAAGTTCACATTCAGTTCATTCAGTTTGTGTTTAGCTTAATTTAATTCATGCATTTTTATTTTGCTGAATACAAACTTTTAAACTAAATGATATGATCCATCTCGGGATGAGTCGAAACATATTTGAGTTGCCCGATCGTCTACGAAGAGGAAACAAGCCTTTTGAGAATTTATAGGAAAATTTGGAAGAGTTGCGGAAGCTTCTAAGTGAATTTGTTTTAAGAAATGGATTAAGTTAGGAATGGAGGTTTGAAAAATGATGGGGACGGTTCAGATGATAGGTTCAGTTTTAAGATGAAGGAAGATGGATAAAAGATAGGTGATATTTTGGTGGAAATGGATTAAAAAAACTTAAACAAAGAAACAATTCAACACTATATTAGTGTCACCCTGGTTTCTATAATAGTTTAAGGTGGAAGATGGAATCGAAGATGGACCAAAGACCCGCTACTTAACAAAGTAGGAACCAATGGTATAATTGAATAGAAGAGAAACGATTGACGCCACAAGCAACGCTTGATAAGTCGGAATCGAAACTCGTACGAAAGATAGAGAGGAGAAAATCTCACTCGATGAACAAAGTTCATAAAATATAATTGAGGTTCAAAAGTTCCTTTTTTACAAGCTAATAACAAGTATATATAGTGTTTACATGTGGTTAGCTGAAGAGACAAATGAATACAACTTTAATATGCATTTAAATGGCTGAAATAAAATCTAAAAACTCTTGAATTCCTCCAGCCAAATAACAGCAACTTTATGGCTCTTAATGAGCTAATTAAATGAATTTGAATGCTTTAAAAATGTCCATTGAGTTGTCCTTGGCTAGCCGAAAAGTCTCCAGGAACTAATGGTGTTTTAAAAGGCTTAAATGTCCATCTTGAATGCTTTTAAAATATGTCCCTTGAGTTGTCCTTGGCTAGCTGAAAAGTCTCCAGCAACCAAATAAAAATTTGTAACTCATGTGTGACCTTTAAGCTTCAAACGGTTATTGGAAGAAGAAGAGGTTGCTGCTGAAATTAATTGATGTATAATGCATCCTTCAATTATCATAACAGCCCCTTTTAATGTTGAACAATGCTTCCTTTATGTGTGTAATCGATTCTCACTTGAAAAGTCACATTAAACTCTTTGTAACATCCCATAAGTGTAACGGTTTCCAGCTAAAAGGTTTCCTACATTCAAACACACTAAACAGACATATTAACCACATTTAATCAATTATTAAACACTAATTTAACTAAACACATTAAACACTTATTAAAGAAACTAATTTAACTTAACACATTAAACACTAATTTAACTCAACACATTGAACTCTTTAATAAATGAACTAGAAGTTAAGACTTCAATTAATGCAGCAACTAACTTAAACTCATACTTCATTAAAAACATCCTAGCAACTAGATTAATTAATAAGCCTCTTATTAAATACAACTTATCAATTTAAACTAAACACCTTTATTTAAAGCTAATTTAAAAGTTTTAATGCAGCAAAATAAAAGTGCATGAATTAAATCAAACTAATCAAAAACTGAATGAACTGAATGTGAATTTAAACCAAGCTCAATGAGCTAAGATGAACTCATGTGAGCTGAACCACATAGGAAGTTTAATTTAGCTGAAAATGAGCTGAAATCAGCTTCATTTTGCACTTTGGCCCCTCGAGCTTAGGCCACTCTCGATGGCATTAGAAAGAGTCGAACCATGATGTGACCAGGATCGCATCACTAAATATTAGCTTTAAATAAAGGTGTTTAGTTTAATTAAATAAGTTGTTTAATAAGAGGCTTATTAATTAATCTGGTTACTAGGATGTTTTTTTAATGAAGCATGAGTTTAAGTTAATTTAATTTTGCTTCCATAAATTAACTAGTTGTTGCATTAATTGAAGTCCTTACTTCTAGTTTATTTATTAAGTCAAGTGTTTAATGTGCTAAGTTAAATTAGTGTTTAATAAGTGTTTAATGTGTTAAGTTAAATTAATGTTTAATAACTGTTTAATGTGTTTAAGTTAAATTAGTGTTTAATAAGTGTTTAAATGTGATTAATATGTTTGTTTAATGTGTTTGATTGTAGGAAACTTTTCAGCTGGCAACCGTTACTTTACAAGGCTGTTACAACATTAATGAAAGTGACTTTTAAGTTGATTTTGGTTACAAAAGATGTGGTTGTTAATACATCAAATTAAGGAGCTTTAAGGAGCATTTTAACTCCTCATAAATTAGGCAGTAGCCTTTTCACTTACCAGCAGTTTTTTGGCTCATTTAAAAGATGATAACATGCATTCAAAACACCATTAGTTGCTGGCGACTTTTCGGCTAGCCAAGGACAACTCAAGGGACATTTTTTTTAAGCATTCAAATTCATTTAATCAGCTCATCAGGAGTCATAAAGTTGCTGTTATTTGGCTGGAGGAATTCAAGAGTTTTTAGATTTTATTTCAGCCATTTAAATGCATATTAAAGCTAAATTCATTTGACTCTTCAGCTAACCACATGTAAACACTATATATATTTGTTATTAGTTTGTAAAAGGGACTTTTGATGCTTAATGAAATTTGTGAGTGATACGATCCATCTCGAGATGAGTCAAAACGTATCATTTGGTATCAGAGCTAGAAAACAAGGAGCGTCGATATTCGTATTCAATCCCGAAAGTAGGTTCGTAATAACAAAACTCAAAAGAATTTGAAAAAAAAAATTACAAAATTGCTTGTATTTCATTCTATTGTATTTGAAGTGAAAAAAAACAAAAACAAAAATTCAAAAAAAAAAAGAAAAATACGAGTTAAAAAAAGGGTGAAAGTTTTGCTTTGTTTTTCATCTCCTTCTATTTTTTGTTTTCCCGATCTTCAAAGCCATCATTCTACCCTTATCCTTCGATCAGCAAAACCTTTCTACTATCATTTGGTTTCACCCTTTCCACCCCAAACGCCACACTTAACCCCACACTTATTTTTGTTTCAGCCTACCCTACACTTAAACATGTATCCCTTGCACCCATTTTGAAGCTGACCCCAAAGCTGCTAATAGGTCTATACGAGACAAACTACAAAATTACGAGACGAGGTCGAGTGGAAAAAGGCAAGAGAGAGGTGAGTCCATTCGAGAGAAGAAAAAGCCATAAAATGAGTGAAACACGAGTGGAGTGAATTTTTTTTCCCGAGTGACTTAGTGAGTTTTTGTGGTGAGGTAATCATTTTCTATTTTTTTTTTGCATTTCTCCTTTTCAGCAAATAATATGTCTCGAGAAGAGATTTTCGCGTTTGATTTTCAATATTTGTTGGAAGAAATGAAAAGCATGCTCGACAGCAAGATTAAGCCAATTCAAGACAAGCGAGAACCTCGAGCAACAACCCGACAAAAGCCAACTCCAACAAGTCAGAAAATGGAGTCACGACTATCGCAAAGACAACTTCTCGATGACTATTCGAGAAGAGATTCTTATCGGGATTCCTATCCAACAAGGTCGTTGAGACAAAGAGAAGAAAGTTTTGAGTTCGAGACTCTTCGAGATAAAGAATGAGGAAGTACGAGTTATCCTTTGTACGCTACAAAGACATCATGCACGAAGGAACGTACCCGAAAAATTGATCGAGAAATCAGCGAGAATACTTTCTCTTTCTTTGAGCAAAACATCCATCTTTTTGATTCTTTTGTATCACCTTCATGTTGTAATCAAATCGAAAAAGAATATGAAAGAAAAGAAAAAGAAAAAAAAGAAAAGGGAAAAGAAACTGGAAAAGAAAAAGAGATTGAGAAAGAAATTGAAGAAAAAGAAGAGAGTGTAAAAGAAACGAGTGATGTTGAAAAACAAACGAGAGAAAAAGAGGCAAAAGAACAAGAAAAAGTGAGGAATTTATTTACTAACCCAGATGTGAAATTGCCTCGTTGTGATTTTTTTTAGGTTCCCAAAATATTGAACGATAACCTTCAACTTCAATACCTTTCCGATGAAAGACGCTTTCGTATGATCAGCATAGGTAAGGTTGAAGATGAAATCGAACTACACGAGTTCG
Organism: Gossypium australe; assembly: GCA_005393395.2. Lineage (NCBI taxonomy): Eukaryota > Viridiplantae > Streptophyta > Magnoliopsida > Malvales > Malvaceae > Gossypium > Gossypium australe. The sequence continues at coordinate 53,194,504 of CM016615.1, read as the reverse complement.
AAGGTAAGCGAGGTAAGGAATGTTTAACAACCAAGTCATGGCGATCAGGTTTGATTGTTGTTGAAAATGACTTAGTTTTAAAAAGTTTCCCTTATTTTCGTTCGATTGATTGCTATTCTTTGAATGTGGTTGACATTGTTCGGTACGATCAACAAACCAAAAATTTGATTTTGCATGATAACGGGTTCTCATGAAAAACAAATAAATTCTTCGATCATTTTGTGCATCAACTACTGCCTTGTGAAAATTCCATGAATTGGTGCAAATTTATTTTGAAACATGTGATGAGTTTTGATTGCACGTTTTTGAGTATGCACCACTCCTTTTGGATTAACATGTTTGATTTATCGAAACCGTTGCTACATTTCGACATAAGTAAACAAACTCATGCTTTTAAACCGGAAATTTGTTTTGATTCATTTTGTGGGAAAAACCAGCAACTTAAAGTTTGTGCAAATAATTTCTGTACTTGGTTTTTGAATAAGGAAACGAGGTATGAAAAATTTGTTTTCCCTTTTAATGCGTTCCTTAAACAATTTCTATGGTTGTCCATGAAGTTTGCATTTCATTTGGAAAAGGCTAATTCAACCACGAAGCTTCGACTAGACTACATTCCTGAGGAGAGAAGGTTTGTGTTAAATGGAAAAGGTAAAATCGACCCTTATCCTTCTGTTCAACAAGGTAAGACGCTTGAAACTTTTGAAACTTGTTTGTTCTCCTCGGATGGTAACAGAATTCACGTTGATGACTTAGTTTTTGAAAATTACTTAGATCGTGATGTGAATAATTGTTCTGCTTCGTTTGAACATGATTTATCTGTTTTGATTGGTGATAAAAAGATTTTTGTTTTTTACCCCAGAGACCTTTGTTCTATAGCTTTGTTCAAGTGGTTTGAAAATCAGAATGTTGTTAACTCTCGAATGTTATGTGATTTTGGTTTGATTCCACATAAGAAAAAGGTAAGATCGATTTCTATTTTTGATCCCGACATCAATTCATATGTTCAATTTGTGAATAACGTTTCAGCATGTTCCTTCGATTTCATCATCCATGGTGTCACTAACCTCTTTTATTTTCATAAGGGAAAGCAAGCAACTAATCTACTTCCGTTTAGAGTCTTGTGTATTTTTCAGGTTTGTGACGATGAAAAATTTTTCACGAGCAAATGGCCCGATTTGAGGACAAATCGTCTTCAAGAGGGAGGGTATGATGCGATCCCGGCAGCATCATGTTACGACACAACTCGATGCCACCGAGATTGGCCCAAACTCGAGGGGCCCAAGTGCAAAATGAAGTTTTTAATTTTAGTTTGTTAATTTGGTTGCTAGAATAAAGACTTTGATTTATTTATTTTAGTTACTTTAGTTATTATAATATGAGTCTTTAATTATGTCATGTTTATTAAATGCATCTTTAACTAATGTCTTGCATTATTGATTTACATCTTTAATTATGACATACATTATGTGTTCTGCATTTAATAAAGTCATGCATTATGTAACTCCCATGTTAGTTAAAGTTTGCATCATTAAATTAAGTTTTGCATTAAGTAACTCATTTGTTCATTTAGTTTGCATTTTAAACCATGCATTTAAGCATCTTAGTTTAATAAATGAGTTGCTGGACATTTATTTAACTCATCTTAGTTTAATTAATAAGTGTTTTTATTGAACTTCATTTAATGAAAAGCTTATTTAATTAATCTAGTTACTAGGATAATTTAATGAAGCATGAGTTTAAGTTTATTTAATTTTGCTTCTTTAATTAAACTAGTTGCTGCATTAATTGATGTCTTTGCTTTTAGTTCATTTATTGAAGTCAAGTGTTTAATGTGTTTGAGTTTAATAAGTGTTTAAATGTGTTTAATAAGTTCATTTTATGGTGTTTATTGTAGGTGTCTTTTTAGCTCACAACCGTTACAATTTATGGGCTGTTACAACTTTAATGAAGTGACTTTTAAGTTGATTTTGGTTACAAATAAAGTGGCTGTTACAAGGATGCTTAACACATCAATTAAAGGAGTTTTAAGGAGCATTTTAACTCCTCTTAAATTGGTAGCAACCTCTTCACCTACCAGCAGATTTTTTGGCTCATTTAAAGGATGAAAACAAGCATTCAAAACCATTTAGTTGCTGGTGACTTTTCGGCTAACCAAGAGACAACTTAAGGGCATTTTAAAGCATTCAAGATGGAAATTCAAGCTAATTTAATGTGAATTCAAGCAAGGAGTTAAATTGTTACAAGAATACCAAGAGTCTTGAGTTTAAATTCATTTTAATTAGCAAATTAAGATGTGACTTTTCAGCTAGTTTTTTATATCACTATAAATTTGTGTAATCAGCCTATTGTAAGGGACTTTTGAACCTTAATCAAATTTTATGAACTTTGAGTTCTTGAGTGAGTTTATCTCCTCTCCATTTTCGTACAAGTTTCATTAGACTTATCAAGTTTGCTTGTGGCGTCTTCGACTTGTTTGAACCCCTTTTGGTGTGGTGTTCTTCAACCTATCTTCATCTTTCCACCTTAACGATATAGAAACCGGGGTGACACTTTTTAGTGTTGAATCGTTTCTAAGTTTAAGTTCATTTCTCCATTTCCACCAAATTATCTTAACACATATCCTTATTATTTTTATTAAACCAATTCCTTCTATTATATCCTTCTTCCATGTTTACTTCCTAGCCGAACCTATCTCCATCACTTAACCAATTTTTAAACCCTTTTTGATAAGCTTCCGCAACTTTAGCCTAATTTCACCCTTTTCCGATAATTTTTCAATTACTCCTTATAGACGATCGGGCATCTTACATACGACTCGACTCAGCCCCGAGGCGGATCGTATCAGTGAGTTATCTACTCTCTTTATTCTTCAAGGTTCAAATTGACTTATCTAGTAGCTAGTAGTGTCAATCTGACTTGTTTCGAACTTCTCATCTATTTGGGTGTGGCGTTCAAACCTTTATACCGAGGTTCCTATCTTTCTAGATAGTGGGTCGAGGTTTTATCCAATTCCGTATTTACCTTTTGAAACGTATAAGACTCGAGTCCTTAATTCCTATTAAGGGTTCTTTCTTGTTTTAGCCAATTATCCATTTAACCATCTCTTTTCTTTGTTTTTAAACCACTGCCATTTTATTTAATCTATTTAATTTTCCCTTTTTAAATAAATCAAACGGAACTCCTTTGTAGACGATCAGGCAAACTCACATACGACTCGACTCACCCCGAGGTGGATCATATCAATGGGGCTGAAGAGTTCAGGCCTACCAGTGTTGATGATGCTAAGAGAGCTGAGCTTTGGCTAGAAAACACTATCCAGGTATTCAATGAAATGTCTTTAACTCCAGAAGAAAGTATTAAATGTGTTGTTTCACTGCTTCGAGATGCAGCTTATCAGTGGTGGAAGACTTTAATTTCTGTTGTTCCTAAAGAGCAGGTTACCTGGGATTTCTTCAAGTCTGAGTTTCGAAAGAAATACATTATTCAGAGATTCATTGATCAGAAACGAGAAGAATTTCTGGAATTGAAATAGGGTCGCATGTCTGTCATTGAATACGAACGAGAGTTCGTGAGGTTAAGTCAGTATGCCCAAGAATGTGTGTCATCGGAAGTAATAATGTGTAAGAGATTTGAAGATGGCCATAATGAGGATATCCGCTTGCTAGTCAGGATTTTAGAAATAAAAGAGTTTGTTGTATTGGTTGATCGAGCGTGCAAAGTTGAAGCACTCGGAAAAGATAAAAGAAAAGTTGAGTCTGAAGCTAGAGATGTGAGAAAGAGATTCCGGATAAATCATTTCAGTCTGCTTCAAAGAAATTCAGAGATGAACAAAGTTGTTTGAGAGTTAATGTGGGATATTCTAGTAGAGATCGGGCTAGATCACAGTTGAGCTCCAAAGCTCCGGTAACTTCAATAGCAAGTGTTGGAAATGTTTGATCTAAGAAACCTAAATGTAAGCATTGTAGAAAAAGGCATCCGGGAAGTTGTAGACTGAATGACGAAGCTTGTTTCAGATATGGATCATTAGACCATTTCATCCGAGATTGCCCAGAGTCTGTTGAACCAGAGACTGCCTAGAATCCAAGATCAGATAATGTTCCAGTGAGAGGTAGATTTCACGAAATGTAAGAAATGTCAGTAGTAACCAGAGAACTACGAGAGATACTGTTGCGAGATCCGATGCCAGAGCACCTGCCAGAGCGTATGCTATCCAAGCTCGAGAGGAAGCTTTATCTCTAGATGTTATTGATACGATCTGCCTTGGGGGTAAGCCGAGTCGTATGTGAGATGCCCGATCGTCTACGAGGAGGAATTACGCCTTCAGGAAATAATAGGAAATATCGTTAAGTTTGCGGAAGCTTTTGATTGAATTTGTTTAGTAAATGGAATTAAGTTAGGAATGGAGGTGTTTAGTGATGGAGATGATTTTTGGATAATGGAAAAGAGTTAGGTTCGGTTTAACAAACGAGAACAAAGGATAGATGTTAGGTGATATTTTGGTTAAGTGATAAGTGATATTTGATGGAGATGGATAGAAAAACTTAAACAAAGAATCGATTCAACACTAGGAAAGTGTCACCTCGGGTTCTATATTTGTTTAAGGTGGAAAATGGAAGTCGATGATGGACCAAGACCTGTTATCTATAAAGATAAGAACCTATGGTATAAGTTGATGGATGAGAAACGACTGACGCCACAAGCAACGCTTGATAAGTCGGAATCAAAACTCGTACGAAAGATAAAGAGGAGAAAATCTCACTCGATGAACAAAGTTCATAAAATATAATTGAGGTTTAAAAGTTCCTTTTTTACAAGCTAATAACAAGTATATATAGTGTTTACATGTGGTTAGCTGAAGAGTCAAATGAATTCAACATTAATATGCATTTAAATGGCTGAAATAAAATCTAAAAACTCTTGAATTCCTCCAGCCAAATAACAACAACTTTATGACTCCTAATGAGCTGATTAAATGAATTTGAATGCTTTAAAAATGTCCCTTGAGTTGTCCTTGGCTAGCCGAAAAGTCACCAGCAACTAATGGTGTTTTGAATGCATGTTATCATCTTTTAAATGAGCCAAAAAACTGCTGGTAAGTGAAGAGGTTGCTGCCAATTTAAGAGGAGTTAAAATGCTCCTTAAAGCTCCTTAATTTGTGTATTAAGCATCCTTGTAACAACCACTTCTTTTGTAACCAAAATCAACTTAAAAGCCACTTCCATTAATGTTGTAACAGCCTTGTAAAGTAACGATTGCCAGCTGAAAGGTTTCCTACATTCAAACACATTAAACAAACATATTAATCACATTAAAACACTTATAAACACTAATTTTACTTAAACACAATAAACACTTAACTTAATAAATGAACAACACTTATTAAACACTAATTTAACTTAAACACATTAAACACTTAACTTAATAAATTAACAAACACTTATTAAACGCTAATTTAACTTAAACACATTAACACTTAACTTAATAAATGAACTAGAAATAAAGACTTCAATTAATGCAGCAACTAGTTAATTTATGGAAGCATAATTAAATTAACTTAAACTCATACTTCATTAAAACATCCTAGTAACTAGATTAATTAATAAGCCTCTTATTAAACACAACTTATTTAATTAAACTAAACACCTTTATTTAAAGCTATTTTTTTTAGTTTAAAAGTTTGTATTCAGCAAAATAAAAATAATGCATGAATTAAATCAAGCTAAACACAAACTGAATAAACTGAATATGAACTTAAACCAAGCTCAATGAGTTGAGATGAACTCATGTGAACTGAACCACAAAGGAAAGGAGTTTAATTGAGCTGAAAATGAGCTGGAATCAGCTTCATTTTGCACTTTGGCCCCTCGAGCTTAGGCCACTCTCGATCGCGTCGGAAAGAGTCGAACCATGATGCGACCAGGATCACATCATACCCCCTCTTGAAAGCAATTCGTCCTCGAATCGAGTCAATGGTTCTCTCGAACAGAATTCCTTTTGATCGGCTTTCCTCGATCAAACGGGGAGGATGGTAATCGAGACACCTGTAAAATATAACCAAGAGTTAGCAAGAGTTGTGTCAAACAAACTTGCAATCAAAATATGAGCAAAACAAAACGAATAAAACAAACGCAAACGGGCATATTCGCATTATCATACAAAAAGAACAAAGCCTTATCAAATATTTGAATCTAAATTGGATAAGTTTCATGGTATGCATACAATGCGAATGGATTCCACAAGTCAAAATCAACATGCAAGTAACACATCAAATGATAGATATATTCATCAGAAGCAGATAGTTGAGAAAATGCATATGGCGCTCGAAAGTGAACATCCAAATCTTGCATTGAACGACATATGTAATCACTCGCACATGAACAAAAATTATCAAACATAAGATTCCTTTTGTCAAAAAGTAGACCATCATTAAACAGGATAGGACATTCAAACATTTCATGATCTAAATGATGAAAATCAGCATCATGTGCTCTATCAACAACCGAAGAGAACAAAGACATCTCAAAATTTTTACATGGATCACACATGTGACGCAATATGGATTCTTTCACACGAACATTATCAAAATTATCAAACTCAAGAATCCTGTCATCATTCAACGAAACAGATAGATCACAAACAAGCAAAATAGAATGATTAATCATAACATGATCTAAATGTTTTATAAAAACTAGTTCATCAATGCAAAGCTCGTCACTTTTCAAAAAGATCACAAAGGTGTCAACAAGTTCAGAAGACTTACCTTTATAGTCAGAAAGAAAAAGATCAGTCTTATCGTGGTCAAGCAATACAAACCTTCTCTCTTCGGAAAGATAATGCAGTTGAAGCCTCGCGTTTGATTCAGCACTTTTCAAATGGAATGTGAATTTCAAGTGCAACCATAGAATTTGTTTAAGGAGCGAATAAAAATTGAACACAACATGGGCAAATTTCTTAACCTTAATCAAAAACCAAGTATCAAAATGATTGAAATTCTTCAAGCACAGTGCTGTTGCTTGATTTTCGAACAAGGCATACCAAATGATACAAAACATAGTCCCGGTTTAAAGACATGATTTTGATTATTAAACTCAAGATGTGATAGGGGTTTAGAAAAATCAAACATGTTAAACCAATAAGACTTACGCACATCCAAGATCGAGCAATCAAAACTCTTTATATGTTTCAAAACTGATTTACAAAAACTCAAAGTTTTTGTATTAGATAATGAACGAATTTCATAATAACCACAATCAAATAAGTTGGGATTAAGAGAAAATTCATCGTCATACTTACTTGAGTCTTGCACTTGTCAAATAGACGTTACTCCACCTTCACACTTTGCTTCACAATGATTATTATGGGGTAAACCTGTCTTACCATCTTTTAAATCATCATAATGAATCAAAGGATGGCAAATGACAAAATTATCCACATAATCACAAACAGTAGAAAGATTCGGTGGAGATTGAATCTCATCAAAACACTTACCTTCCTTACCTTCCGGCGTAGGCGATTCAATTTCACTTTCAACCTTACCTTTTTCGATCATTTGAAAACGTCGTTCTTCCGAAAGGTATTGATGTTGAAGATCTTTGTCCGATACGTCGGGAATCTAAAATGAAGAAACAGAATAAGAAAAAACTTCAAATGGGTTAGTTGAAAAATCACTCTCTTTTTCTCGCTCATCTTGTTCTTTTGTCTCTTTTTCACACTCTTTTTCACTTTCTTTTTCAAGATCTTTTTCAATTTCAAGTTTCTTTTCAATTTTCTTTTCTTCATTCTCCTTTTCTTTCTCAATTTCTTTTTTTCTTTTTCAATCTCTTTTTCTTTTTTCTCATTTTTATTTTCTGTTCTCTCGAACTCTTTTTCAAGTTCTTTTTCATTACAACAATGGGATGATTCAAAAGAATTGAAAAGAGAAAAATTTGATTCAAGGATCAAGGAAATATTTTCGTAGATGTCACGATTGGTGCTTCGTGAAAAATTCTTCGTTGAATAAGAATCACGATTTGAACTACTTCGAGAATGATCTTTCGTGGATGAATTCTTCGATGCATATGAACCACGTTCACTTCTTCGTAAAGATTTCTCCGTGGATGGATATGTTGAAGCTTGTGAAGAAGAAATCATACCTTCTCAATAGTAATCACGAGAGGTCTTACCTTCGCGGTTTGATTCATGTCGTCTCGAACTTCTATATGAACCATAATCTCGATCAAAATCTCTTCTTGAATGATCTTTAAAAGTGTGCCTTCGAGATGACCTTGACTCCGTTCTTCGACTTGAAGAAAGTTGTTCTTGTTGGTCTCGTTCTTCGATTCGATCCAACCGCTTATGTAACTTGTCAAACTTGGCAATCATGAATTTTTGCATCCCGTTCAACAAGTATTGATAATTAGATTCTGTCAACGCTTCTTGATTCATGTTTATTGTCTGAAAAGAAAGATTTTCAAAAAAAATAAAATAGAAAATTAAATCCTCACACAAAATTCTCACAAGTCACTCGCAAAGAAAAATCGCTTACACTCGTGTTTCACTCGTATAAGGCTTTTTCTCTATTGAGTACACTCGTGCCTTTTACCGCTCTTTATCGCTGTCGCAAATTCGTACTTCGTTTCGAAGACTTATGTGCGGCTTGAGGGTTGGCTTCAAAATGGGTAACAAGGGATATTGATGTCGGGTATAGGGGAGGCTGAATAAAAGAAAATTTTGGGTATAGGGTAGGCTAAAGGTAAAGAGGCGTTGTGGTTTTGAAGGAATGGGGCAAAATCTAATCTCAGTGATCGGGAATAGTAGAAGAGAACGAAAGCAAACAAGACTTGCAAAACTTCCCACCCTTTTTTTTACTTTTTTTCGTATTTTTTTCTTTTCTTTTTTTTCACTTCAAAAGCACAAAATTAAGTACAATAGAACACTTTGAAAGCAATTTGAATTTTTTTATTTTTTTCAAATTTACGTACCTACTTCAGATTTACAATGATCATCGGAGCTCTTCGTTTTCTAGCTCTAATACCAAATGATACGGTCTACTTTGGATAATGGAAAAGAGTTAGGTTCGGTTTAACAAACGAGAACAAAGGATAGATGTTAGGTGATATTTTGGTTAAGTGATAAGTGATATTTGATGGAGATGGATAGAAAAACTTAAACAAAGAATCGATTCAACACTAGGAAAGTGTCACCCCGGGTTCTATATTTGTTTAAGGTGGAAAATGGAAGTCGATGATGGACCAAGACCTGTTATCTATAAAGATAAGAACCTATGGTATATGTTGATGGATGAGAAACGACTGACGCCACAAGCAATGCTTAATAAGTCGGAATCGAAACTCATACGAAAGATAGAGAGGAGAAAATCTCACTCGATGAACAAAGTTCATAAAATATAATTGAGGTTCAAAAGTTCCTTTTTTACAAGCTAATAACAAGTATATATAGTTTTTACTTGTGGTTAGCTGAAGAGTCAAATGAATTCAATTTTAATATGCATTTAAATGGCTGAAATAAAATCTAAAAACTCTTGAATTCCTCCAGCCAAATAACAACTTTATGACTCCTAATGAGCTGATTAAATGAATTTGAATGCTTTAAAAATGTCCCTTGAGTTGTCCTTGGCTAGCCGAAAAGTCACCAGCAACTAATGGTGTTTTGAATGCATGTTATCATCTTTTAAATGAGCCAAAAAACTGCTGGTAAGTGAAGAGGTTGCTGCCAATTTAAGAGGAGTTAAAATGCTCCTTAAAGCTCCTTAATTTGTGTATTAAGCATCCTTGTAACAACCACTTCTTTTGTAACCAAAATCAACTTAAAAGCCACTTCCATTAATGTTGTAACAGCCTTGTAAAGTAACGATTGCCAGCTGAAAGGTTTCCTACATTCAAACACATTAAACAAACATATTAATCACATTAAAACACTTATAAACACTAATTTTACTTAAACACAATAAACACTTAACTTAATAAATGAACAACACTTATTAAACACTAATTTAACTTAAACACATTAAACACTTAACTTAATAAATGAACAAACACTTATTAAACACTAATTTAACTTAAACGCATTAAACACTTAACTTAATAAATGAATTAGAAATAAAGACTTCAATTAATGCAGCAACTAGTTAATTTATGGAAGAAAAATTAAATTAACTTAAACTCATACTTCATTAAAACATCCTAGTAACTAGATTAATTAATAAGCCTTTTATTAAACACAACTTATTTAATTAAACTAAACACCTTTATTTAAAGCTAATTTTTTTTAGTTTAAAAGTTTGTATTCAGCAAAATAAAAAAATGCATGAATTAAATCAAGCTAAACACAAACTGAATAAATTGAATATGAACTTAAACCAAGCTCAATGAGCTGAGATGAACTCATGTGAACTAAACCACAAAGGAAAGGAGTTTAATTGAGCTAAAAATGAGCTGGAATCAGCTTCATTTTGCACTTTGGCCCCTAGAGCTTAGGCCACTCTCGATCGCATCGGAAAGAGTCGAACCATGATGCGACCAGGATCGCATCAGTTATAATGGGTACATTTACACTTTATGATATTGTTGTAATTGCTTTGATAGACCCTGGTTCTACACATTCGTATATATATATGAACATAGTATCCGGTAAGACTTTGCCTATGGAGTCTACTGAGTTTGTTATAAAATTATCGAACCCCTTAGGTAAAAGTGTTCTGGTTGACAAAGTATGGAAGAATTGTCTGTTAATGTTTTGAGATATTTGTTTTCTTGCTGATTTGATGCTTTTACCATTTGATGAGTTTGATATCATTTTGGATATGGACTGATTGACATTGCATGATGCTGTAGTGAACTGTAAAGAAAGACTATTGATTTGAGATGTCAGAATGACGAAATAGTTCGTATTGAGTTTAATGATTTGAATGGATTGCCTGCGGTGATATCTGTATTAAAAGTCCAAAGATATGTGAAAAAGGGATATGAAGCCTACTTTGCTTATGTAATTGATTGGAAAGTGTCTGAAAAGAAAGTTGAATCAGTGCCAGTAGTTTGTGAGAATTCCGATGTATTCCCTGAAGAATTGCCTGGATTACCTCGGATATGTGAAATTGAATTTGGTATTAATCTATTGCCTGGTACAACTCCTATTTCGATAGCTCCGTATAGAATGTCACCAACAGAATTGAAAGAATTAAAGTCACAGTTGCAAGAGTTAACTGACAGAGGATTTGTGAGACTGAGTTTCTCACCTTGGGGTACTCCTGTTTTGTTCGTGAAAAAGAAAGACGGCATGATCAGAATGTGCATTGACTATCGTCAATTGAACAAAGTGACAATAAAGAACAAATATCCGCTGCCCAGAATAGATGATTTATTTGATCAGCTTAAAGGAGCCCCTATATTTTCAAAGATAGATCTAAGATCGGGTTACTATCAGTTGAGAGTGAAAGATTCAGACATTCCAAAAATTGCTTTCAGAACGAGGTACGGACATTATGAGTTTTTAGTTATGCCTTTCAGACTAACGAATGCACCGACTATTTTTATGGATCTGATGAATAGAATTTTTAGACCGTACCTAGATCGATTTGTTGTCATGTTCATTGATGACATTTTGATTTATTCACGGGATGATACTGAACATGCTGATCACCTGAGAATTGTGTTGCAAACTCTGAGAGAAAAGCAAATTGTATGCGAAATTCAGTAAATATGAATTTTGGTTACGTGAAGTCAGTTTTATGGGAAATACTCTATCGGCCTCTGGTATACGAGTTGATCCGAGCAAGATTTCTACTATTCTAGATTGGAAGTCTCCGAAGAATGTATCTGAAGTTTGTAGTTTTCTGGGACTTGTTGGTTATTATCGAAGGTTCGTAAAAGGCTTTTCGATGATAGCAACTCTGTTACCTAGATTGCTTCAGAAAGATGTAAAGTATGAATGGTCCGATAATGTTAGAAAATTTATGATCAGTTGAAAGCCTTTTTTACTGAAGCTCCAGTTTTAGTACAGCCAGAATCGGGGAAAGAATTTGTGATTTACAGTGATGCATCGTTAAATGGTTTGGGATGCATATTTATGCAAGAAGGCAAAGTTATAGCTTATTCCTCAAGGCAACTAAAGCCACATGAAAAGAACTATCCGACACATGACCTTGAGCTAGTTGGTGTCATTATCTATTTGGTGAGAAATGCCATGTGTTTTCAGATCATAAAAGTCTGAAATATATGGTAACTCAGAAAGATTTGAATCTGTGACAGAGAAGATGGTTAGAACTGTTGAAAGACTATGAACTTGTAATAGACTATCATCCGGGTAAAGCAAATGTCGTTGCTGATGCTCTGAGTAGAAAATCATTGTTTGCATTACGTGTTATAGTTGATATTGGATGAAGCTCATAATAGTCACTTATCTGTTCACCCGGGAAGTATAAAGATGTATCATGATCTGAAGCAACATTATTGGTGGTCTGGTATGAAAAGAGACATTCCTGACTTTGTATTGAAATGTTTAATCTGTCAGCAAGTTAAGGCTGAACATCAAGATCTGTCTGGGTTGCTACAACCAATTCTGATTCCTGAGTGGAAATGGGATAGAGTAACGATGGACTTTGTTTCTTGATTGCCCCTGACTCTGAGAAAGAAAGATGCGATTTGGGTAGCAGTTGAACGATTGACGAACTTCACCCATTTTGTTCCGGTACGATCTGATTACTCACTTGATAGATTAGCTGAGCTTTATATTTCTGAGATTGTGAGATTGCACGGGGTGCCACTATCTACTGTATCAGACAGGGATCCGAGGTTCACATCACGATTTTGGAAGAAATTACAAGAAGCTTTAGGCACTAAATTGCATTTCAGTACCGCTTTTCATCCACACTAATGGATGGTCAGCCTGAACGGATTATTTAGATTCTCGAGGACATGTTGAGATGTTGCATCCTTGAGTTTAATGGTTCGTGGGAACAATATTAGCCATTGATTGAATTTGCATATAATAATAGTTTCCAGTCGAGTATTAAAGTGGCACCTTATGAAGCTTTGTACGGACGTAAATGTCGAACACCTCTGTATTGGACTGAGCTTAGTGAAAGTAAGTTACACGGGGTTGATTTGATAAAAGAGACAAAACAGAAAGTGAAAGTGATCCGAAATAGCTTGAAAGCAACGTCTGATCGTCAGAAAACCTATGTGGACTTGAAATGAAAAAGATTGAATTTGAAATTGGTGAAAAAGTTTTCTTAGAAGTGTCTCCATGGAAGAAAGTACTCCAATTTGGACATTAAGGCAAATTGAGTCTGAGGTTCATCGGACCGTATGAAATCATCGAGCGTGTTGGACCTGTTGCGTACAGATTGATATTGCCATCTGAGCTAGAAAAGATTCACAATGTATTTCATGTGTCAATTCTCCATCTATACAGATCTAATCCGTCACATGTAGTTACCCCGTCTGAGATTGAAATTTGATCTGATATGACCTACGAAAAGGAACCAATCTGTATCCTAACTCATGAAGTAAAAGAGTTAAGAAACAAGAAAATTCCGTTAGTGAAAGTGTTATGGCATCGACATGAAGTGGAAAAGGCTACTGGGAGCCTGAAGATTCACTGAAATAGCAATATCCGAATCTATTTAACGGTAAGATTCTCGGGGACAAAAATCCCTAAGGGGGGAGAATTGTAACAGTCCAGTTTAGGCCCTAGTCGAAACAGTGGTTTCAGGACCACAAATCTGAGTCTAAATAATATTTTAATATTATTTTATGTGGCTTTGGTATGTGACTAAGCATGTGTGAAAGCCTCCTCGTATGAAAATTTGATCATTTGTGTGTTTAATTTAACAAAAGGATTAAATCGCATAAAGTGTAAAAGTGACTTTCTAATTGTTTAAGTGCCTATTGGATGTGGCTTTTAAAAGAGGAGGCCTTATGAGGTAATTAAACCACTATTTAGTTAGTGGATGGACAAAGGTCATTAATGCCCTTAATGTTTTTATATACATATTTTTAGTATAAGGTTAAAGTTGTAAATTGTTTAATAAATGAATTAAAAAATAAAAATAAGGCATGAAATGGCTAATATCATCTTTATTCCACTGATTTTAGAAAGAAAAGAATAAGGGTTTACAAGCTTTCACACATTCGACACTTGCAAAGCTTTAATTGAGGTAAGTTTTGACTTCGGTTTTTGATAATTTCTACGTTTTTGCATCGTTGCTTTGAAAACTACAAAACCCATGTTTTAATTTTGAGAAGTGATGATGTTATGAGATGTGCCATTAATGAAATTGGGAGCTTTGTGATGAGTTTAGGTGTTAAATGAAAGAAATGTGTTAAATGAAAATGTTTTGTTCTTGAATTTTTGATGAATTTAGCTAATTAGGGCTAAATTGTGAAAATAGTATTTTGAGGAATTAAATTGTGAATTTGATGAAATGTTTGGACTTGTATGAGATACATGAGCATTCGACTAAGCATGGATATATGGTGATTTTGTATATTTGATGTTTTGTGAAAAATGAACTAAATTGATAAAGTGTACAAATGTGAGGGTTAAGTTGCAAATAGCCCTAAATGTATGTTTTTGGATTGAATTGAAAAAGTTGATGAAGAAAATGGACTTAGATCGCGGGAAAGCAAAGGTAGTTGAATAATCGATTCCGAACGAATATCCGAACTCGAGGTAAGTTAATATACAAATAAATGTATTTGTATTAAACTATTTGTGAATTTATGGAACATGAATTGCCATGAACATCCATTGTGATGGAATGTATATGAAATAAGAATTTTGAATAAGTCGATAAGTTGACAATGTCCGAGAAGTCCTGTTTGAACCTATGAATAGATAGGAAGTACATATGTCATGACATAGGTGTCTGTTATGTGATATCATGTAAGACCACGTCTGGGACGTTGGCATTGATTCGAGATTACATCCAATGAAATTAAGTAAACAGTTGAAACAACAAAACTCAAAATCCAAAGTCAAATCGGAGTACAAGGCCTTATTACATCCAACGAAAATAAGTAAACCAAATCATGTCTTTGAGACAAATAAACAAAGCTTCTAAGTATCTTGTAGTGTGGCCATCTTCGAGTCCTCTCCTACATCGAGCCGTTTATTGAGGATCACCTGAAACATTTAATAAAAAGGGTGTGAGTTTCAAAACTTAGTGTGTACGACCCTTGGTAATCCAATCAACATGCAAATATCACATTGGGCCTAAGCCCTATCAAATTCGGTGGTCTTGGGCCTTAGCCCACAATGACCTTATATCACATCAGTATCACATGAATGCAATGCACCCATCTGGAATCCAACCCTGCACTTCATTTCCCTTCCAACCCTACACTCCTATGGGGATATAAATACCAACCCACCCATCCCTACACTCCAAAGGTAGCACCAACAGCGACACTACTCAAACGTTGCAGCAAAGCTGCTAATCATATAATGGGCTTAAAGCCACTGGTGGATCCACGGTCGTCAAGCGACTATGCAATCCTCAAATCTTCCTCCGTATCATCAAAACCCACCCAAGTGCAACATATATTTCATGAATGCAACATACACATTTTCACACATTCGGCACTTAGGGGTATTTTAGTCATTTCACTACCCAAGGGTATTTTCGTAAATCTACTCTACAGGTGTATTTAGGTAATTTTGCAAAACAAGGGTATTTTGGAAATTTAGTAAATTAGGTATATTTTGGTAATTCCGCAAATCAAGGGTATTCTGGTAATTTTACAAATTAGGGGATTTTAGTAATTTTCAAACCAGGGGTATTTGGTCCCTCTAGAGTTTAAGTTATGAACAAACACTATGCACCAAGTAGGATTCCAGAGAATAGGAGGTGGGCCACTAGGACCGCTTAAGTACCAAGCTCTCCTTAAATCCAATCCTAGACATGCATATGTCCATTGCCAAACTCTAACCCAGCGACTTGTCCCCGGACATGTTGATTATTAAATTAAGTCTTATGTGATTTAAGAGTTGTTCAGAACTAGGCCTAAAGTCCATTAAACCCTAGCATACTTGTCTACGTCCCCATAAAGCCCATCAAGCCCATTTCACATTCATATAGCCCATTAAGCCCAAATCACATCCTTATGGCCCATTAGGCCCAAATCTCATTCATATGGCCTATTAGGCCCAAAACAATTTCGGATCGTGTAACATGCATGACTAACTCAATTCATATAACCAAATCAATCAATTTCATCAAACTTAGCCTCAGGGCCCATTTAGCCACTTTCGGCTTTTCGGCATTGCTGATATCATGTGTGTGTAGTGTTTGTACACATCTGGTTACTACGACGTGCTATACTATCCTTGGTCTTGAACCTACAACCAACCAACCTTCAATCAATCACCCATACTTAATCAAAATATTTACCAAAAGCCGAAGCCTTACCGTAACCTTACCGTGTGCCACCGGGTTCAAATTGTAACACCCCAAACCCGGGCCATGCGTTACGACCGGATCTGACATGTCACATGAGGAAAACATATAAAGTCCTTGTGATTTGTGTTAAAATAATAATTATTTGATTACGATTAAGAAAACAAGTTTAGATGTAAATATTTGATAAAATACAACTATTTTTGAGAGGTTGTTTGATGAATCAAAAATCAAGATAGTGAACTTTAAAATCGTGACTTTTGAAAATGTCGTTGATAACTTGAAAGAAAGTCCGAGTTAAATCATTTGTAAAAGTTTGTTATAAAATCTATTTATTAGTCAATTTTGGAAAACCGTTGGTAATGCTTTTAGAAAATCCCCATTTAAAATAATTCAAGCAAAATAATAAATACGTCAAACATAATGCAAAAATAAAATATTCCGGAGGCCTTATTACAACTTAAAAACCCAAAATAGTAAAAGTAATAAAGTAAACGTAAATACAAGTCTAAAGTTCAAAAACACCATTTCTGGAGTATGGCCTCCACCGAGTCATCCATGGCCCAAGTCCACATCACTGTGCATTACCTGCAATGGTTAAGGAAAAGGGGTGAGTTACTAGAACTTAGTGTATAATCCCTTTACTGTCATCCACTAGGCCTGAATCCATTTAGCAAAAACTTGGGCTTAAGCCCATTTACATGATCAATAATAAAATGAAGTAATGTATGCAACCCAACCCATCCATCCATCACACCCCCGACCAGCCAATCACACCTGTGGGGATCAAGTCAACCCACTCCGCTCCTCACACCAAAATTTGCAGTCAAGCTGCTTATCATAAATTTTTATTGTGGCCAAGCCATCGAAACCATAAGTAAACATCATAATGAATATTTTGTGGCAATGCCACCAGGCTACACTGCTCTTCATACATTTTTCCCAACCCATGCAAAATGTAACACGCAACATACATAATAAAGCAATCCAGCCCGTTAAGGCATTTTGACAAAAACGGTCCATTGAGGGTATTTTCATAATTCGTCCCATAAGGGCATTTTTGTAAATTTTACAAATTAACTCCGATTTTGAAAAATCTTAGTATTTACGATGTTTAGGCAAAACACTCAATTCATACCATTATATCGATATTAAGTTTTTAGACAACATCGATCGATATTTCTAATATGATGCTAAATTACAGATTTACGGGTTTTCGGTGTGAGATTACACACCTGATTACGGTAAGAACTAAACCTTCTTGATCTTCGGCAACTAGAACACCATTACACTCGATTAACCAACAAACGAGGTTTTTCTTAATCCAAATATTTAAATCTAACGATCTAATAAAATTCTTACCTTTAGAATCGTGT
The DNA here is from genome assembly GCA_005393395.2 of Gossypium australe. Lineage (NCBI taxonomy): Eukaryota > Viridiplantae > Streptophyta > Magnoliopsida > Malvales > Malvaceae > Gossypium > Gossypium australe. Next base: position 53,176,732 of record CM016615.1, on the reverse strand, counting down.
ACGACCATGATTTGTCTATTCTCACTGGATGATGGTCCACAACCCGGTAGGAAATCTCGAATCACCGATACCGCTCTACGCTTGAACTTAGGAGTAGGAATCGCAAATCCACTCCTTTTGTGTTTTCCAATCGCTTTTCCTTTTGAATTAGTACCACTTGCCTCCATTGGAAAAAGTCTTAATCAAAACGATATTACGATGATATAAATCGATTGTCTAAGGAAAAGGTTCAGCTTACCACTATTTCCGTAGGATCAATAAGTGAATAAAATGATCGATATAATCCCTATAATAACTGATTAGTCACAACCATCATTCTGTTTAGCAAACTAATCAAACAATAAGCGAGATCAAAATAATCCATAAAGAAACTTCTTACCTTGCGATGATAAATCCGATTTCCACCGATTGGGCTTACAACTACGGATGAATCGACAAAATGAAAGATTGGGCCAACCCCACAAGAACACTACAAATTAGGAGATGATCACGAAATGAGGGAGTAGAAGAGAGGAATGTTTCGGTTTAGAGAACCATCCAAAGAGAAGGTACATATTCGGCATGAAGAAAAGAAAATGCAAGGATATAATAGAGCCACTTACCGATTCGATCAAAGAAGAGATGCTCAACCCGCAAGATGGAGAAGAGAAGATGATAGAAATTCGGCTATTGATGGGAAAAGAATAAAGAAGATTTGGTCAAACAAAGTTGTGTTGATTAAAGAGAAAGGGAGAATGGTTGAGGAGATGGTGAAGAAGAAAAGAAGTGATGGACAAGGGGTATAGAGGTTCGGCTATTACCAAAAGAAAATGAACCAAATTGGATTGAGTGTTTTGACAAAACAAAAGAAAGGAGAAAAGAACAAAAGGCTATAGTGATTCGGCCAAAACAAAGGAAAAGAGGTTGGAAAAAGAAAATGCCAAAATGTTAAGAAGAAATAAAACTTTTCATGCACAATATTTGCAAAATGCAATAGGAATTTCGACTCTCCCTATTCCCCTAACCAAAACCGTGTATCATCTTTACCAAAAGATAAGTGTTGACCCAAAATATTCTTTCTAAAACATCCTCCACATAATAGGCCAACATGTTCCCTTCTCTTACCTTTTTCTTTTGATTCTTTCCTTCATTTTCCCTTGTTTTCCTCCATACCATATTTTCTTATTCTTCTTTCCATAAATAAAAAGTCTTCCTTATCTTAATTAGGACCATGGCCGACACTTGGAAGAGTAGTACAAAAATATGTCCAAAATTTGCAAAAGATGGGATTTGAACCCCTTCCCTCCATGCTCTCCACTTGACGCCACAACCTCCTTACCATATGCTCACTTATGCTAGCAAAATACACACTTAACTCCTTAAGCATTGATGCCACTTACCTTCTCTCCTTAAAGTGCTTAAACACAAAATTTTTTTACTAAGGCCCAATTCAACCCAAAGCCTTCTTAGGACACCTAAACAAACAAAATTAACATTTTAACTAGCCTAACGCAAGATATACTTCAAAACATAAAATTCTGAATTTTAGGATGTTACAATTCTACCCCTTTAAAGAAATTTTAGCCTCGAAATTTACCTGATTAAAAGAGATGAGGGTATTGTTGTAGAATCGCGTCCTCAGGCTCCCATGTAGCTTCCTCTGATTCGTGATTACGCCATAATAATTTGACTAACGGAACCGACTTCCTTCTCAACACCTTAGTATCTCGATCTAAAATCTGCACTGGCTCCTCTTCAAAAGATAAGTCAGGTCTTATCTCAACTTCCTCCATTGGCACAACATGAGATGGATCCGAACGATAACGCCTTAACATAGAGACATGGAATACACTATGTATCTGACTTAAATCCGGAGGTAACTCCAGCTGATAAGCCACTGGCCCAACACGCTTCAGTACACGATAAGGTCCAATGAACCTAGGGCTCAACTTACCTTTCCGCCCAAATCTTAAGATCTTCTTCCAATGTGAGACCTTCAAAAAGACCTGATCTCCCACAGAGAACTCTATATCCTTACGCTTTAAATCCGCATATGATTTTTGCCTATCTGAAGCTTCCTTTAATCGAGCCCGAATTACTTTAACTTTTTCCTCCGTCTTCGAGATCAACTCAGGACCCAACAACTGTCGCTCTCCTAGCTCAGTCCAATTAGTAGGAGTACGACACCTACGACCATACAACGCTTCGTAGGGTGCCATCTGTATACTGAACTGATAGTTGTTGTTGTATGCGAACTCTGGCAATGGTAGAAAGTCTTCCCAACTACCCCTGAAGTCGATCACAAGCCCCTTAACATGTCTTCTAGAATCTGGATTACTCTCTCCGACTGGCCATCTGTCTGTGGATGAAATGCCGTGCTAAAATTTAGCCTTGTACCTAAAGCTTCATGTAGAGCCTTCCAAAACCGTGATGTAAACCTAGGATCCCTGTCTGATATGATAGGCACTGGTACCCCATGCAACCTCATGACTTCTGCTATATACAACTTGGCCAACTTCTGCAATGAATAATCCGTACGAACAGGTAGGAAATGAGCAATCTTCGTTAACCGATCCACTATAACCCATACGGAATCTTTCTTAGTAGACGTTAAGGGTAACCCACTAACAAATTCCATCATTATCCTTTCCCATTTCCATAATGGAATTTTCACCGGTTGTAGCAACCCTGACGGCAGTTGATGTTCCGCCTTCACCTGCTGACATGTTAAGCACTTGCTCACGAAATCGGTAACCTCCCGTTTCAACCCTGGCCACCAATACTGCTCACGGAGGTCTTGGTACATTTTGTTTTCCCCGGGGTGCATAGCATATGGGCTACTATGTGCCTCACGCAGAATCATTTGTCTCAATTCCGAATCCTTGGGCATACAAACTCTTCCGCAGAAACACAATACTTCATCACTATTCAATCCAAAATCCCCTATCTCACCACCTTCCACTTGCTGAAGTCGAGAACCCAACGCTTCATCTATCAACTGCTTTTCCTTAATCTGGCTTACCCATGCAGGCTTCACCTGAAGTCCGGCTAATAGGCTACCATCTTCATAAAGGCTGAGATGAGCGAACATCGCTCTCAAATCCGATATCACCTTACGACTTAACGCATCTGCCACCACGTTAGCCTTTCCTGGATGATACTCAATTGAGAAGTCATAATCTTTCAATAGTTCTATCCACCTCCGCTGTCTTAAGTTCAACTCCTTCTGGGTAAGGAGGTACTTCAGACTCTTATGATCCGTATAGATAATCGACTTCTCACCATACAGATAGTGTCTCCAAATCTTCAGAGAAAACACCACTACAGCTAACTCCAAATCATGAGTGGGATAGTTCACCTCATGCAGCCTTAATTGACGAGATGCATAAGCAACCACTTTTCCCCCTTGCATCAACACACATCCCAAGCCCGTGTGTAACGCATCACAATAAACAATAAACTCCTTACCAGCCTCAGGTTGAATCAATACTGGCGCTTCTGTCAGAATCTTCTTCAATTTCTCAAAGCTTTCTTACTGCTTATCTGACCACACAAACGGTACTCCCTTAAGCAACAGCTTAGTTAGGGGTGCAGCAATCAATGAAAACCCCTGAACGAACCGCTTGTAATATCCAGCCAACCCTAGAAAACTTCGAATTTCGACCACTGACTTCGGTGGCTTCCAATCCAATATAGCCTCGACCTTCCGGGGTTCAACTCTAATTCCCTCAGAAGACACAACATGCCTCAAAAAGGTCACTTCCTTCAGCCAAAACTCACACTTACTGAATTTGGCATACAGTTGCTTCTCTCTTAATATCTGCAATACAACTCGTAGATGCAAATCATGCTCTTCTTCAGTCTTTGAGTACACCAAGATGTCATCTATGAACACCACCACAAACCGGTCTAGTTAGGGTTGGAAGACCCGGTTCATCATGTCCATAAATGCAACTGGTGCATTAGTCAACCTGAACGGCATCACCAAGAATTCGTAATGCCCATAACGAGTACAAAACGCAGTCTTATGAATATCCGCCTCATTAACCTTTAACTGGTGATAACCCGATCTCAAATCTATCTTCGAGAAGACCGAAGCTCCTCGCAGTTGATCGAACAGATCACCGATTCTCGGTAACGGATACTTGTTTTTGATCATTAATTTATTCAATTGCCTATAATCGATGCACATACGTATCGACCCATCCTTTTTCTTAACGAACAAAACTGGTGCTCCCCACGGTGATACACTTGGTCGAATAAATCCGCGATCCAACAACTCCTGAATTTGAGCTTTAAGCTCCGCTAGTTCCTTCGGCGCCATTCTATAAAGAGCAATGGACACCAGAGCCGTCCCTGGCAACAGCTCAATGCCAAACTCCACCTCCCGATCCAGAGGTAATCCTGGAAGCTCCTCGGGAAAGACGTCTGAAAACTCTTTCACCATTCTAACACTCTCTACCGATAACTCTTTGGCATCCAGAGCACTGATAAAGGTTATGAATGCTCCACACCCTTTTCGCACCAACTTTTCTGCCTTTAAAGCAGATACCACATTAGACAGATAGTTTCTTCTTTCACCTATCATCATCACTTCCTTATCCTCTGAAGTTTTTAGTACCATCTGCTTTGCAGCACAGTCCAAGTTCGCATGGTGTTTAACCAACCAGTCCATGCCCAAAATGAGATCGAACTCACCGAATGGCAGTTCCATCAAATCTGCCAGAAAAACTTCCCCTGAATTTCTAAGGGCACATCCCTAAACAACTTATTCACTATCACCGACTGTCCTAAAGGGCTAATCATAGTGGTTTCTCTAGCAGAAATTTCAGATCTAATATTCAGAGTTCCAGACACAACACACGCAACATACGAATGGGTGGATCCAATATCTATCAAAACGGTAACAGGTACATCAGATATGAAGAACATACCGGTTATGACGTCTGGTGCATCGCCATCCTCTCGACGTCTGACCGCGTAAACCAAACCTGGCTGTCTCGCCTCTGTGTTACCCTCTATTACCGGTACCTCTTCCCGGTGCACCCTGACCTCGTCCTACACCATTACCACCTCGACCTAGCCCATGGCCTCTCGGTAGCTGCTGAGCGCCTCCAGCTGGCTGCGCGAATCTGTTACGAACCACCTAAATTTGAGCAGGCTCTCGAGGGTAATCCTTGAATCGATGTTCTTTGGAACCACATCTGAAACAACCATCGGTTCTCTTCCAGTATTCTCCCGAGTGAAGTTTCCCACAATCCACACAAGGCTGTAACTGATTGGTAGCTGCTTGAACTCTTACTCGAGCTAGCTCCTCATTCTTGGGCTTTTTCTGAAAACCTCTAGCAGGACCTGAGTACCCAGAGTCCCTCTTGTTCTTGCCCCTATCCTTGTCTCGGTTTTGCTTCTCCGAGTGTTTAACCTCCTCAGCTATCTTGGATTTTTCCATAAGTGTGGCAAAATTCCTCTCCTTCTGTGGGGCTATCAGTACCCGTAACTCATCACGCAATCCATCCTCAAAGCGCACACAGCGTTCGTAATCAGTCAGCACTATTCCCCGGGCATACCGACTCAGACGCAAAAATTCTGCCTCATAAGCTACCACAGATTTACCTCCTTGGACTAGATTCAGAAATTCCTTCCTTCGAGCATCCACATAGCTAGTTCTGACATATTTTCCTTGAAATGCGGTTTTAAAGAATTCCCAAGTAATGCGATTAGCCTGAGTGCCTTCCCAAACAGTGAGCCACCACTGATACGCCTCGTCTCTCAACAAAGACACCACTCCTTTCAGTTTTTGCTCGGCGGAGCAATCCAGATCGTCCATGATCCGCTCCACAGCCTCAAGCCAGTACTCCGCTACATTAGGGGCTACACCCGAAATACCTCTAAAAACTTCAGCCTCATTCGATCTAAGTTACTCCGATATCGACCCACGAGCTGCCGACCCAATTCTTGCCCCAGCAACCCTTTCTAGAACTCGCAACATTGCTTGGGATAGAGCGTCGTCCTCTCTCATACGATCATGTGACCCAGCTTCACTCACTGGTGACGCAGGGGCATCCATTTCCAGCATATGTCCCGATGCCTCAGATATAACTCTAGCACCTCGGCCTCTACCACGGCCATGTCTACCGCATCCACGTCCTCTAGCGCTCATGTTTGCTAAATCGATTTAATCTGATTACAAGTCTTATGAATCAGTATACTATTCAATGCTTATTAAACAATGTTTTATGGAGTATAGGAAGTAAAGTCATTTTCACAAAATGTATCCTAAAGTCTCAATCTCTATAGTTTCAGCTCCTAAAGCTAAAAGTTCTAGAGTATTTCTACAGTCATACCATAATAATTCTAAAATGAAAACATAAACTTACTTGACTTGGTGCCGGATACCCGTGGTGCCATACTTCCTTTAGAACATGCATTTATAAATTAAAATTTTAAACAGCTTTGGAAAACGCTTTTGAACCCAAACCACAGCCGAGTTTTGCAACCGGGCTCTAATACCATAAAATGTAACAGCCCAAACCCAGCCCATGCGTTACGACTGGATCTGACATGTCACATGAGGAAAACGTATAAAGTCCTTATGATTTGGGCTAAAATAAGAATTATTTGGTTATGGTTAAGAAAACAAGTTTAGATGTAAATATTTGATAAAATACAACTATTTTTGAGAGGTTGTTTGATGAATCAAAAATCAAGGTAGTGAACTTTAAAACCGTGACTTTTAAAAATGTCGTTGATAATTTGAAAGAAAGTCCGAGTTAAATCATTTGTAAAAGTTTGTTATAAAATCTATTTATTAATCAATTTTGGAAAACCATTGGTTATGCTTTTAGAAAATCCCCATTTAAAATAATTCAAGCAAAATAATAAATACATCAAACATAATGCAAAAATAAAATATTCCAGAGGCCTTATTACAACTTAAAACCCAAAATAGTAAAAGTAATAAAGTAAACGTAAATACAAGTCTAAAGTTCAAAAACACCATTTCTGGAGTATGGCCTCCACCGAGTCATCCATGGCCCAAGTCCGCATCACTGAGCATTACCTGCAAGGGTTAAGGAAAAGGGGTGAGTTACTAGAACTCAGTGTATAATCCCTTTACTGTCATCCACTGGGCCTGAATCCATTTAGCAAAAACTTGGGCTTAAGCCCATTTACATGATCAATAATAAAATGAAGTAATGTATGCAACCCAACCCATCCATCCATCACACCCCCGACTAGCCAATTTGTGGGGATCAAGTCAACCCACTCCGCTCCTCACACCAAAATTTGCAGTCAAGCTTCTTATCATAAATTTTTATTGTGGCCAAGCCATCGAAACCATAAGTAAACATCATAATGAATATTTTGTGGCAATGCCACCAGGCTACACTGCTCTTCATACATTTTTCTCAACCCATGCAAAATGTAACATGCAACAGACATAATAAAGCATAATATCCACATATATGTACATCAATCATCAATCCAATATTTTATTTCGGTGAACCGGCCCATTATAGTACTTTGTAATTTGGCCCACTAAGGCAATCTAGTAAATCGGCCATAGGGGCATTTTGGTAATTCGGCCTATAAGGGCATTTTGGTAAATCAGCCCATAGGGGCATTTTTGTAAGTCAACACTTTTAAGGGTATTTAAACAATCCAGCCCGTTAAGGCATTTTGACAAAAACAGCCCATTGAGGGTATTTTCGTAATTCGGTCTATAAAGGCATTTTTGTAAATTTTACAAATTAACTCCGATTTTGACAAATCTTAGTATTTACGATGTTTAGGCAAAACACTCAATTCATACCATTTTACCGATATTAAGTTTTTATACAAAATCGATCGATATTTCTAATATGATGCTAAATCACAGATTTACAGGTTTTCAGTGTGAGATTACACACCTGATTACGGTAAGAACTAAACCTTCTTGATCTTCGGCACCTAGAACACCATTACACTCGATTAACCAACAAACGAGGTTTTTCTTAATCCAAATATTTAAATCTAACGATCTAATAAAATTCTTACCTTTAGAATCGTGTACGACCATGATTTGTCTATTCTCACTGGATGATGGTCCACAACCCGGTAGGAAATCTCGAATCGCCGATACCGCTCTACGCTTGAACTTAGGAGTAGGAATCGCAAATCCACTCCTTTTGTGTTTTCCAATCGCTTTTCCTTTTGAATTAGTACCACTTGCCTCCATTGGAAAAAGTCTTAATCAAAACGATATTACGATGATATAAATCGATTGTCTAAGGAAAAGGTTCGGCTTACCACTATTTTCGTAGGATCAACAAGTGAATAAAACAATCGATATAATCCCTATAATAATCGATTAGTCACAACCATCATTCTGTTTAGCAAACTAATCAAACAATAAGTGAGATCGAAATAATCCATAAAGAAACTTCTTACCTTACGATGATAAATCCGATTTCCACCGATTGGGCTTACGACTACGAATGAATCGACAAAATGAAAGATTCAGCCAACCCCACGAGAACACTACAAATTAGGAGATGATTACGAAATGAGGGAGTAGAAGAGAGGAATGTTTCAGTTTAGAGAACCATCCAAAGAGAAGGTACATATTCGGCATGAAGAAAAGAAAATGCAGGGATAGAATAGAGCCACTTACCGATTCGATCAAAGAAGAGATGCTCAACCCGCAAGATGGAGAAGAGAAGATGATAGAAATTCGGCTATTTATGAGAAAAGAATAAAGAAGATTCGGTCAAACAAAGTTGTGTCGATTAAAGAGAAAGGGAGAATGGTTGAGGAGATCGTGAAGAAGAAAAGAAGTGATAGACAACGGGTATAGAGGTTCGGCTATTACCAAAAGAAAATGAACCAAATTGGATTGAGTGTTTTGGCAAAACAAAAGAAAGGAGAAAAGAACAAAAGGCTATAGTGATTCGGCCAAAACAAAGGAAAAGAGGTTGGAAAAAGAAAATGCCAAAATGTTAAGAAGAAACAAAACTTTTCATGCACAATATTTGCAAAATGCAATAGGAATTTTGGCTCTCCCTATTCCCCTAACCAAAACCGTGTATCATCTTTACCAAAAGATAAGTGTTGACCCAAAATATTCTTTCCAAAACATGCTCCACATAATAGGCCAACATGTTCCCTTCTCTTACCTTTTTTTTTTTATTCTTTCCTTCATTTTCCCTTGTTTTCCTCCATACCATATTTTCTTATTCTTCTTTCCATAAATAAAAAGTCTTCCTTACCTTAATTAGGACCATCACCGACACTTGGAAGAGTAGTACAAAAATAAGTCCAAAATTTGCAAAAGATGGGATTTGAACCCCTTCCCTCCATGCTCTCCACTTGACGCCACAACCTCCTTGCCATATGCTCACTTATGCTAGCAAAATACACACTTAACTCCTTAAGCATTGATGCCACTTACCTTCTCTCATTAAAGTGCTTAAACACAAAATTTTTTTACTAAGGCCCAATTCAACCCAAAGCCTTCTTAGGACCCCTAAACAAACAAAATTAACATTTTAACTAGCCTAACGCAAGATATACTTCAAAACATAAAATTCTGAATTTCAGGATGTTTCACTAATAGCCCTTCCTTAGCTACTAATCACGAGTATCCCCTAGATCTGCACTCATACATACACCATCAAACTTTGAGTGACTCATAATCCACACAAGTCACCCCTATAGATCATACTCACATTCGGCCATTTACTTAAAGCATAATCAAGACGAGTGCCCTTACCACTTGCTTGCGATTCTTACCATAGTCGCGATCCTTGAACCCTATCCTTGTTATTACAGGGTTAACGACTGGAAAAGTTGGATAGCCCTTCAGCTTTTAGCAAAACGTACAAAAGAGGTTAACCGAATACTTACCAAATCCCCTTTTGATCTTGCGGCCTAGATAGCTACTAAACTAGATCCGACATTTAACACTTGACTGAGAGTAGGTAACAATCGATTTGTGATGGAGGAACAACCACAAAGATTCAGCACTAATAGGAATTTCGACAAGGAAAAAGATAGTGGTAATTCGGCGGTAGAAGAGTTTGGCTATGAGAGAATTCTGCAAAAAGAATTTGGCTATAGGTGATTTCGGCAATTGGGAGAATTTGGCTACGGGAAATCGATTAAGGGGAGAAAAGAAAAACTAATGAAAGCTCAAAGAACCTTTCAAAGCATTCGGCCCCCTCTTTTCATAGCCGCCAACTGAATACTCCTTTCCCCACAGTCCCATTCGGCACCAATTTCTCCCTCTCTTCATCTCCTAACTTTTCTCCTGATAACACCTTAGCCTTATCCGATTTTTCCTCCATTATCAGTTCCCCTTACCACTCAAACACTCCAACGCAAGAGTTCATATTCAACACAACTCTTGTAACATCCTAAAACCGGGGCTATTTGGGATTAAATGATTTTCCTTGTGTGTGAATTAGTATGGTATTATTTATGGAATTATAAGGCTTAATTAGAGGTCTTGAGTGGGTCTGGTTTAGTAGAAAATTTTAATTTGGAAGCTCTAAAGATAGGGAGCCTTAGAAGATAGGGGTTAAGTATAAATTTGGGCGAATTATGGCACAAGGGATAGGCTTGGTGCAATTGGTTGGGTGCGTCTAAGGGTGTTGCAAGGGCCTAGGTTCGAGGCACGATGGCTGCAAGTGACATTTTATTTTTGTTTTGGGCGTTGGAATTAGCGAGGAAGGCCTTAAAATTAGTCGTGAAGGTTCTTGGCATCAAAGCCCAGGTAGTAGGAGTGGCTTGGGGCGCCATTTGAGAGTTTAGAAGAGGCGGGTCTCGGGTTCGAAGGACGCAGGGAGCAGTTTTATTTTTTTGGGCTTTTTGCGTTAAAAGAAAGAGGGCCGAGTAAGAAGGCTTTAAAGAGTTTTGGGGCTAGATGTAGACATGAAAGTCGGGTTGGCTAAGTGGCTAGCATGTGTTACTTAAAGGCTTGAAGGTGGTTGGGCGCATGTTCGAGCTGCTGAAGCAGCGTTTTGCATTTTTAATTTTTGGGTAAACGGCCTGGGGAGGTCTTATAAATAAATGGTGGGGTAAATTGGCATGAAAGTCGGGCTGGAAGAAGTGGCTAGGGACGTGGAAGTGAGGGCTGGTGTGTGAGGTCTTTGGTTCGAATCTAAGGAGCAGCACTTTGTTTTTCTTTTATTTTGCAAGGCTGGCGTGAAAATGGAGTGGCCTGCACATGGGTCTTTGTTTCTTTGTTTAACATTCGGCTGGAGTTTGACAAGCACATGGTCTCTTTTATTTTTTTTCATTATTTATTGATAAGATAATGAGAATTAAATTAGATTTTAATTAGATTATTATATGATTAATCAACAAGAGTTGGCAGGAGAAAAAGTAGGCATATGTTAATTCAAATTCTTTTGAATTATTTCAAATTTAGAATTGGCTGAATTTTGAATTCCTTAGTGGGTTGGACGGCAAGGTAATTGGGGGGGGTGTCGAATGCCTATAAAAACATCAACTTACCACTTTGTTCTCTTTTTTCTTCCATTATTGCTATTAGCCGAAACTCTTATCACATTTTTCCTTCCACTATTTTTTTTTCCAGTATTTTTTTCCTTTCCATTATTTTCCTTCATAAAAACCGAATACACCCATTTGATGTGCCGAATTTCTTTCTCTATTTGTAAACACCTAGGCCGAATATTGTACAAGGGGGAGGCTTTCTTTTAATCGCTTTTGGGAAGGTGAGTGTGCTTGGCCGAATACCCATGTCCTCTTTTCCTTTCTTGTCGACTTTGATAAAGGTAGGTAATTGGTTTCGGTAATTGTTGTTAAGGGTGCTAATCACTTGTTGAACCAAATCTGGCTAGGTGCTTCGGGATTTTGAGATCGTCAAACTAAGCTTTCATTCGTGATCAATCGGGTGGTAAGTGGTGGTAAGGATCGATTTTCATAGATTTAACTTTCAAGGATTTAAAGCCGAAGGCTATCAGTTTTGTTTACTAACCGATGGTAGTTGGTGAAGCAGATTCGGGAATTGAGTGTTGTGATTAGTATCCTAAAGCTTGAAGGTAAGGATTCGGGATCACAGGATGATCCTTTGGATTAATTTGGTTTGGCCGAATAAGCCATAATACTAACCCATGTATTTGGCCGAATATAGGGACAAGTAGATCTAGGGTGGCCGACTTCTCTTTTTGGGATTTAGACTTCTCGTGGTGACAGGTGTGTACATACACACTTATAACCATTAATGAACTGTATTAAATACATGTTGTATGTAAATCTGCTTTATGTAGATATGGATTTAGTACCTTAATGGTACGAGCGAGGATCCCGGTAAGTCTCTGTCAGTATGAGATTGATAATAATGCTTTTGGGAAGCATGGCTTATTTGATACATGTGATAAATGTATGTTGACATAAACCTTGTTTATAACTGCTTGCTATGGGTTGATGAGAGGAGGGGGCAGAGATATTGTGTCGACGGACACCAGTGTTTTGGTAACACACTGTGACTACGGTCACCAGAGGTTTGGTACCTCCAGAGGTTTGGCACCTCATCGCGTCTTGTCCCAGTGGCTTAGCACCACAGTGGGTTGGCCCCACAGATGATAATACGGGATCGACGCCAGTGATTTGGCATCACACGATGGGTTGGCCCCATCAACCGATTTGTGTCTTCGGACACCAGAGGTTTGGCACCTCCAGTGATTTGGCATCACATCTGTGACTTTAAGTCACCAGTGGTTTGGCACCACTAGTGGTTTGGTACCACACGGGGTAGAGAAAGGTGATATGGATGGTTAGGTTGGGTATACGATTTGATGCATGTTAATTGTTATAATTTGTGTATGATGTGGCTTTAAACCGAGGGAAGGGTTACATACTGAGTCTTGGTGACTCACCTTCTCCTCTATATTTTTCAGGTAACATGTAGATCGCGGATGTGGACCAGATGGACTCGAGGTGGCCATGCAGTGGGATTTTATTTTGATAGACTTTGGAATTTCGGTTCTTTTATATTTTATTTAAATTTTATTTATTGTTGGTTTGATTTTAATTGGGTTGTAATAAGGCCTCCTATGATTATTTTATTATTGTTTTATGCTTGAATATTTGTTTTAAACTTTTTGTTATAAAAGTGAGTTCACCTGTTTTCCAAAACAATCGTAAAGGTTTTAAGGTACCATCGGGTACATCTAAAATATGTATAATAACTCAACTTAATAAATATTTTCGAAATAAATCAAAGTATGGGTTTTATACACCTCAACTGTTTTTAACAAGATACTATCTTTTATCGAAAACTTAAATCTGTTTTAAGGTTTCAAAATGTTTTCTCCGTAACAAACCAAATTCGGTCGTAGCGTTTGGGCCAGGTTTGGGTTGTTACAACTCTGGCCGTCCACCTATACAAAATAAAACACTCCAAAAATACCACTCCTAATGCTCGAACCTTGGACCTCCCTAGCTGACCATCACGCCACCTTATAGCTCCCCAAGTGACGCCACTTGCCACTGGACCACAAGCCCATTTGTGTCCTATTTTCCCCTTAATCTGCTTAAGAGGCCTAATGCCTGAGACTAGGGTCCACTACAGCAAGAAAAATAAATTTTTCCCTATGGTCTTCCCTATCTCTAAGACTTCAAATAACCTCGATAATACCTTAAAATTAATATTCTAAGTGCTACTCATACATACCACCCTCAGTGCACAGAAATTTTAAAGTTTCGGGATTTTGGGGCTTTACAACTTGGTTAGTGCCGTTCTCTTGTTCTCAAAAATTTTAAACGCTCCCATTCCCAAGGCCCAATAGGCCCAATTCTACTAGGCCCAAATTCGGGGCGTTACAAATCATACTTTTCTTAGTCATGAATAATAATACTTTGAATCATCAACAATTCATACCTTTTCATGAGCTCTTAACTTTCAGTACACTTACCATTCTTTCCCAGTTCATGCCTGTTGAACCACTTAAAATAATATCGGATACGTGGTAAGCTCACACAAAGTGTCCTAAACACATGGTCGAAACCATTTCTTTCCTTTACATAAATGCTCACTTGAGCCATAAATAGGTCTACTCACACAAGTTGACAGCCGGAATGTAGCTACACGATGCCGCTCACACAAGCTGACGAGTACCTACAACAAATACTAGAACTTAGCCATCGGTAGGACATTCAAGACCAGCACCCAAAACATGGTAACCCTAATGACATTTCATTTGTATCCTATATATTCCTAAGGTTCTAACAGGGCTTGATAATCGTCAAACGTCATTAGATTTCCATTGTCACTTTACTTGATAAATTGAATAATAACATATATATATATATTCATTTACAATAGAATCACACATTAAAAAGATCAATTTAATCAACATTGAAGTGATTTTAGTTCATACGAACTTACCTGGCTAAAATGTAGAAATGTCAAAGTATAGGGGCTTTTTGGTAATTTTCCGTTCTCCTCAATTTTCCACTTGATATTGATATAAATTAATATTTTCATTCAATTTATTAATTTTGATAGTAAAACAATTTATTTTATGTAATTTAGTTATTTTGACCTTTTTACAAAATTGCCCCTAACATTTTACTTTTATTCAATTTAGTCCCTAAACCTAAAACATGAAAATTAACCATTTTTAATGCAAACCCATGCCAACCGAATACTCATGGCATCCAATATAGCCCACATTTGAAATAATTTCACAACAAATCCTTGTATTTTTACTATTTCAACAATTTAGTCCCTAATCGGTAAATTCGTCAAAAATACTTAATAAAATACTTATAAAATACCAACTAACATTTCAAATTCATCATTTAACATCTAAAATCACAAAGATTCATCAATGGCAACATTCAAAATCTTTAACAATTTCAAAAATGAAGGTACGGGCTAGTTGGACCTAGTTGCAACAATCTCAAAAGCATAAAAGTTATTAGAAACGGGGCGAAAATCACATACCATGCATGAAATTTCACCATTGCTGAAAGCTTCATCCCTAAATCCATGGATATTCAGTTGTTGAAGAATAAACCAAAAAGATGATAATAAATTAGCCTTTTATTTTATTTTATTTTAATATACCAAATTACCATTTTAACCTAGGTTCATAATTAAATAAAATACCAAATCCATGTCCATATTTGTCCACTAACTCCTTAAATGGCTTAATTACCATTTAAGTCCCTTTTCCTCTATACAATAAGCCATTTAATCAGTCAAAGTGATCAAATTTTACATCTTTTACGATTTAGTCCTTTTTAATTAATTAACTATCGAAACATTAAAATTTCTTAACAAAAATTTAATCCAACCTTAATAACACTCCTTAAATATTTATAAAAATATTTACAGCTTGATTATAGAAACGAGGTCCCAATACCTCATTTTCTAAAACCACTTGACTTTAGGGTCTTACCACTTGAACTTAATTAATCATCTATATAACATAAATTATGTAACGCCCCGAATTTGGGCCTATTGGGTTGTAACGCCCCAAAAATCCCGAAACTTTAAATTTTTTTGTGCACTGAGGTTGGTATGTATGAGAAGCATTAGAATAATAATATTAAGATAGTATCGGGATTACTTGAGGCCTTAGAGTTAGGGGTGACCATAGGGAAAATTTATTCTTTCTTACTTAATGGACCCTGTCTCAGGTAGGAGGCCTCATAAGTAGATTAAGAGAAGAAAAGGGACACAGATGGGCTTGTAGTCCAGTGGAAAGTGGTGTCATATAGGAGCTATGAAGTGGCGTGTTAAGTAGTTAAGGAGGTCCAAGGTTCGAGGCTTAGGAGGGGAAATTAAGGAGTTTTATTTTTGTGCCTGGACAGAAGGAGTTGGCGTTGGAGGGGACTTTCAAAGGGAGTGTTCAGGAGAGAAATTTAAGGTGCAAATAAGGGAGAAAAGATAGGGATTGGGAGGTGGATATAGTGGTGACGAATTGGACTCTGAGGGAAGGGAAGTTCGGGTAGGGGCTATATATATGAGTGCCAAATTAAGTTCCTAGGTTAATGCCAAATTTTTGCTTTCCTGCTAGCCGAATTTCTTCACTTGTGAGAGCCAAACGTTTTTTCTAAGTGTGCTAAAGTCGAATCCTTCAGATCCTCCCTTCTCAAATTCCCTTTTGGTTCACCACTCGGTTCTAGCCAAATCACTTTTATTTCTTATTCCCCCTAGTGTTGCCGAATTGCCTCTGCTACCTTACGAGACTCAAAAGCTGGACTTAAGCCACAGGATCAAAGGATGATTTCGGTAAGAGCTTAGTTGAATTTTTAATGTGTTTTATTAAAAGCCGAAGGGCTATCTAACCCTTCTTTGCCGTTACCATGTACTAACAAGGGTGAGGCTCAGCAATCGCAAGCGCGATAGGTAAGGATTGTTATCAAGGCAGTGAGTATTCTCGATTCAGTTAGAGTTTTAATAAGTGACCGAATCTATTGTGGCTAATAGGGGTGACTTATGATCAATATGGGTCACTTGGTTTTGACGATATAGGTGTTTGGGTGCAGATCTAGAGGATAATCGCCAATAGTAGAAAAAGAAGGGCTACTAGAACGTGAGGTACACGGTAAGGGTATGGTGAGGTTTCGATTTTTAGTTAATGTATGTTAAAGCTTTGGTTAATCGCTAGTAATGTTGATTGTAGGTTCGTGACTAAGGGGTTTGCAACATGCGAGGTTACCAGGTGTGTACAAACACTACACACACGATATCAACAATGCCGAAAAGCCGAAAAGACGAAAGTGGTTAAATGGGCCCGGTGGGCCTTGAGGCTAAGTTTGATGAAATGGTTTGGTTTGTTAAACGTATAGAGTTAGTCACGCATGATACACGATTTGGATTTGTTTTGGGCCTAGTAGGCCATATGATAAGATTTGGGCCTAATGGGCCGTAAGGTTGTAATTTAGGTTTGATGGGCTTTATGGGGACGTAGACAAATATGCTAGGGTTTATGGACTTAGGCCTAGTTTGAACAACTCTTCAATTTCATAAGACTTAATCCAGTTAAACATGTCCGTGAACAAGTCGATGGGTTAGGGTGTGGCAACGGGCATACGCATGTCTAGGATTGGATCTAGAGAGAGCTTGGTACTTAAGCGGTCCTAGTGGCCGACGTCCTCTTCTCCGGAATCCTACCTGGTGCGTAGTGTCTGTTCAATTTAGCCGCGAGGACTTGTTGATGGGCCAAAGTTCATAACTAAAACCCGAGAGGGACCAATTACCCTTATATTTTAAAAATTACTAAAATACCTCTAGGTAGTGAAATGACGAAAACATCCCTACGTGACAAATGTAAGTTTATGGATGTTGCTTGTGTGTTTGATGCATTCATATGATATTCTGTTTAGGATGCATATGGGTGGAAATTATGGTACGGAGGAAGATTTGAGGATTAATGGCCGTATGGTATGGATCCAGGATCGCATGGCCGTATGGTATGGATCCACCAGAGGCTTTAAGCCCAATATATGATTAGCAGCTTTGCTGCAATGTTCGGTAGTACTACAACCGGGCTACCCTTAGTGTGTAGCGGAAGGGTGGGTCAAGCTAGAATTCCCCACAGGAGTCATAAGGTTGGAAGGGAAATGGCGTGTGTAGCGGATGGATTTTTGGGGTGGGTTTTGCATTATCTTATTTGTATATGATGCAATATGATATGATATGAGGTCATGGTGGGCTAAGGCCCAAGACCACCAATATTGATAGGGCTTTGGCCCAATGTGAACATTTGTATGTGATTTGTTTGCCAAGGGTTGTACACACTGAGTTTCGAAACTCACACCCTTAATTTTAATGTTTCAGGTGATCCTGAATAGACGGCTTGACGTGGGAGAGGACTCGGAGATGGCCATACTACAAGCTGTTCAAATGTTTTAATTTATTCAAATGATTTTGTTTTAAATACTTTGTTTTTTCATTGGATTGCGATAAGGCCATGTAACTCCTAATTGAATTTATATTTTGGGTTATTATTATTATTGTTTCAACTACCCACTTAAGAAATTTCATAAAATTATTAAAGTGTTAATATGGTTTTCGAAATAAACTTTTGTTTTGGGCTTTTGGGCCTTAAATGGTTAAATAGTAATTGTTTTGATGAGTGCCTTTAATGTGACATTCTAGATTCGGGTCTAACTTCTAGGCGGGGTTTGGGGTGTTACAAATTACTATATCAAAAACTTTTTTAAAACCATATTTGACTTGTAAATATTAAATAATAATATTTACAAACCTACTCGTTAGATTTGTGGCCTCGAAACTACTGAAAAACGGAGTATTACATTAGCATACTTAAACATAATCTATATGAGTTTAACATAAAAAAACCATTACACATGAACATAATTCAATTGGATTCATCATCTTCCATAACATAACATGATTTCAATGTATCTCACCATTTCAATCCTTTTCATAAATACATAACATGGTTCATATTGAACACTTACCATTTCCTTTCCAATTCATGCCTGTTGAACAGTTTATAATATCATTGGATACGTGGGTCAGAATGTAAGCTACACAATGCTGCTCACATGAGTTGTGGACTATCCGCAATAAATACAGGACCTCAGTCATCGATAGGAAATTCAAGACCAGCACCCGAAACATGAAAACCCTAATGACATGTCATTTGTATCCTATGAATTCCTAAGGTTCAATTGGGACTCTTTAACCATAAATTGGTCAAATATTGATACGTTTATATATATATATATATATATATATATATCGATCCATTTTCATTAAGAGTAACATAGAATGACTTTCAATTTAAATAACAATAACACAATAAATGTTCATATGAACTTACCTCAACAATTAAGGCATAGAAACAGAGTCGACTAGTTCGAAGCTTTAGCTTTACCCCGATTTAAATCTGTGCGAGGTCTATCTTGATCTAAATAGCCAAATTCTGTAACAGCCCATTTTTGAGTCAAATCGAAATAGTGGTTTCGGGACCAAAAATTCGAGGTCAGAATATTTATTTTATTATTTTATTAAAGTTTACAGCATGATAGAATAATTGTGTGAAATTTTTATTAAGAAATTTTATTGTTTGTGTAACATCCGAGAATTAGGGGCTTTGCATTTGTTATGTTTCTGTGTGTTTGGTATGCTTTGTCTGTTAATCTGGTATGTTTAGGGGCCCCGGGAAGGCTCGGGGTTAAGCTTCAGCCCTAGTGAAAATTTAATTTCTAGGCACTTTAGGGGAGTTAGCTGAGGTAGGCCTTAAGGTTAGTTACTTGTGTTTGTTGACACAAGAAGAGAGGTGGTAAAGTGGAAAGGAGACGCCACTTAAGGTGCAGGGAAGTGGCGTCATTGGGTAGCAGCAGGGGGAAGAGGTTCGAATCCTATAACACTCACTTGGAAGCTTTATTTTTGCACTCAAGAAGCTAAGGTGGTGGTTTCGGCAATGGCTTTCCAAGGTGGTTGGTGGAATGAGTCAAAATGTTTGAATTGAAGGGAGGAGAGGAATTGGAGGAGTAAGAATCGGTCAACAAGTTTGAATGTGGAGTGGAGAGTGAAAGGTGGAGGAAGTTGTGGGATGTGGAGAGAAGAGGTGTTGGTTGGCCGAATTTGGGAAGGGGTGTGTGTGGGTGCACGATTTAGCTTGGCTAGGTGGGAGCCGAACCTTCTTTAGTAGCTCTTAGGCATTGTGGTTGAGCATTTTGGTCATAAGGGTGTGCCGTATCCCTCAAGTGGGCATTTTGAGTTTTATGTAGCCAAATTTATCTTGAAACATTCTCATTCTCTTTTGCACTTTTGGAACATTTGCTTCTTATCCCATTTACCAAAACCGAAACCATCATTTTCACTCTCACTTTTGCATTCATTTCTTTTGCAACCAAAAGTCGAAACACCTTCTTGCTTCATCTTTCTTCTTCTTGTTCTTCATAGCCGAATCTCTCTAGTTCATCTTTTCTTGTTACTTCTTCATAACCGAATCGGTAAGTGCTATAGCTGAACTTTATTCTTTGTTTTATCTTCTCTTTTCTCTTCTTTATGTCATGTTGTGTGAAGGCCGAACCTCCTTTTTGTGTCAAGTGTAGGCACCCTTCCATCGATTCTTGATAGTAGACGAGCATAGACTCTCCATTTGGCATACTCTTGTGGCGGTAAGAAGCTCTCTTTTCTTTTCTTCTCATTCTTTTTCTTTTTTCCTCTTTGGGTGGTTAACCGAAGTTTCTGACTCACTCCTTGGGCACTGATCGATTGTAGAAGGGTGTCTTCCATCATCTCTTTTTAGTGTGGCCTGTTTTCAGGGGGTTTTGGTAAGTAGTTGTTGGCCGAATGGGTGGTAAGGGATTCTTTATCGACTTGTTTGGCCGAAAGGCCACTTCTTTTGATCTATTTGGATAACCGATTCTAACATGGTGATTGTTTAGGGGCTCAATCGGTTTCTAAAGCCAAGTCTGCTAGCGTTCGGTTTCTGTTGATCAAGTCAAGTGAAGGAGAGGGTTGGACTCATAGACCCCGCCCCTAAGTTTAAGAAACGTGCAGTATCGGCAGTACGAGACTTTCCACCGGGCTATGGTAGAGAGCCGACGTCTATCTGGGATAGGCAAATAGTCGTCGTCCCTGCTAGTGAAAGCGTCGACGTAGAGAGTATAGTCTTACGCGTTATCAGGTGTGTAATACATACTCGTTTCTTTACTGTTTGCGTTATTGACTAAGTTGGCTAAAAGCTGAAATGATGGTACTAATCATCAAGACACCCTCGTGGGTAAGATTGAAGACACCGGTAAGTTCCACTATGTATTGTCATTAACAAATGTATGTATGTGTGAAATGGTTGACTGTTGTGCATTGGAAGCATGATCATAGTCATATTAGTACGTTAGCATGTGCATAGACTTGGGGGTATGGTATGAAAAGGGGAAGCATGATTCTAAGACTGTCACACTGGTTTGGTACCACAGTGGGTTGGCCCCACATAATATTATTCAGTGACCATGTCTCAGTGGTTTGGCACCACATATATTATTACAGTGACTCGTCCCAATGGTTTGGTACCACAGTGGGTTGGCCCCACATATCTTCATCAGGGATTGTCACCAGTGGTTTGGTACCACAAGTGGGTTGGCCCCACATATTACTATTTGTGACTTTGTCACTAGTGGTTTGGAACCACCAGTGGCTGGGTGCCAGAGATGTTGGGTAGATTCAGGAGATGTGAAGGGTGGAAAAATAGATTGTTTGGGCTGCATTACATACATGATTAACTTGTTGTACTATGTGGGCTTAAGGCCCAGTTTGCATTACCCGAGGATTTACATGCTAAGTCTCGATGACTCACCCCCTTACTAATTTTGCAGGTAATTAATAGATGGCAGATTTTGGGCTGAGACAGACTCGAGGTGGCCATGCGTTGCATTTTCACTAGTAAACACGAACCTTATTTAAAGTTTATTTATATTTTGGGATTTTAATCTGTAATAAGGCCGCTTAACTTCAATTTTTATTTTGGGGGTTTTGTTTATATGCTGATTTTATACATGGTAAGTTATCGAAAAATGGGTTTTCCTTAAAAACATAATAGAGGTTTTTCTAAAAATTTCACAAATGGATAACAAAACATAAGCAATTAAAACTTGGGACTTTTTCTTAACAATACAAATATTATTTCCAAAGATCACGCACCTCAACATTCATTTCGACTATCACCTTTCAAAATTCTCTATGTGCGATTTTGGTAAAATAGCCCGTTTTCCCCCACCTAATTCACTCGGTGAGAATATGGCAAGATATCTAGAACTTAAAAACATTTTTAACTAGCTTTGGTTTGAACTCTCTAACCAAAGATGTTTTCTCGAACTTCGATGCTTCACCTTAAACTTTCCAAATCTACTTTCTCTGTAACAATCCAGATTCGGTTGTAACGTTTGACCGGGTTTGGGGTGTTACAATTGTGGTATCAGAGCCTGGTTCAAAAGCTCGACTGTGGGTATAAAGTTCAAAATATTTTCAAAAGATGGCTTGAAAAATGGTTTAGATAAAATACATGTTTTCTGGAAGCATGGCACTTGAGTCTCCGGCACCAAATCCGCTCGGTAAGTCTTCTAATAATCATTGGTTGTTTTGCATAAAGAAATTATATTGTGCTATGATTGCTAATACTAAGAAATCCAACTTTAGAGACTGAAGCCTGTAGGTGCATGTATTTACGAGAATTACTTTTAATGCTATTCTCATAAGACTGCTCGGTAATAAACAGTGGAAGAAAATACTAATTCATAAAACTTTTAATCAGATTAATTTGAATCGATAGTCATGAGTGCTAGAGGACGTGGTCGTAGCATGCGAGGCCGCGGTAGAGGCCGGGGTGTTGGATCAGAACCTTCGGAATCGGGGCATGGGCCAGAAGGTGAAGTGCCAACATCGCTAGTTGTGGAAGCAAAATTTCAGGATCAAATTGGGGGAGACGATGCTGTGTCTCAGGCGATGTTACGTGTTTTGGAGAGAGTTCCTGGAGCAAGCACGGGATCAGTAGCTCAGAAATCGGTGTCAGAACGTCTCCGAGCTAATGGGGCTGAAATGTTTAGAGGCGTTTCTGGTGTGGCTCCTAACGTAGTTGAGTATTGGTTAGAAGCGGTTGAGTGTATCATGGATGATCTTGCTTGCACCGCGAAAGAGAAACTGAAAGGGGTGGTGTCTCTCCTCCGAGATGAGGCATATCAATGGTGGCTCACGGTCAGAGATGGTACAACAGCTGACCGTATTACCTGGGATTTCTTTAAGTCAGCGTTTCAGGCAAGTATATTGGATCGAGCTATGTGGACGCTCAGAGGAAGGCATTTTTAAGTTTGGTTTAGGGGAACAAGTCAGTAGCCGAGTATGAGGCAGAATTCTTACGTTTAAGTCGTTATGCTCGGGGTATTGTTGCAACGGATCATGAGCGTTGAGTCTGATTTGAGGATGGTCTGAGGGACGAGTTGCGAGTGTTGATAGCTCCGCAGCAAGAAAGAGAATTTGTTGTTTTAGTTGAGAAGGCTAAGATAGCCGAAAAGGTGAAGCGGTCTGAAAAGCAGAATCAGGACAGAGACAGGGGTAGGAATAAAAGAAGTTTTGGGTCGTCGGGATCTGTTGGGGGTTTTCAGAAGAGGCCTAGGTTAGATGGTTCGAGTCGAGTTACGAAGCCCGTTGCTGTTAATTGGCCACCGCTGTGTGCTCGATGCGAAAAATTTCATTTGGGGGCATGCGCAATTCAGAAGAGGTGGCCAGCAGCCTCAGAGAGGTCGTGGTTTGGCCAAAGGAGGAAATGGCTTTGGTCGAGGGCGTGGAGCACCGGGCAGAGGTACTGGGAACACAGACGCGAGGCAGCCTGGGTTGGTTTATGCAGCCAGACATCGAGAGGAGGGTGATGCCCCGGACGTTATAACTGGTACGTTCCTCATTTTCGATTTTCCCTTTACTGCATTAATTGATATTGGGTCGACACATTCCTATGTTGCTAGCACTGTGTCTGGAACTTTAAACATAGACTCTGAGATTGCTTCTAGGGAGATGACTGTACTTAGCCCTTTAGGACAATCTGTAGTGGTGAACAAACTTTTTAGGAGTGTGCCTCTAAAAGTACAAGGGATGGTTTTCCCTGTTGATTTGATGGAACTTCCATTCGGGGAGTTCGATTTAATCTTAGGTATGGATTGGTTGGTGAAGTATCAAGCAAACTTGGATTGTGTTGCTAAACGCATGGTGTTAAGGACTCCTGAGGATAATGAAGTCTTAGTGATAGGTGAAAGGAGGAACTATTTGTCCAATGTTGTGTCCGCTTTAAAGGCGGAGAGAATAGTGAGAAAAGGATGCGAGGCTTTCTTAACTTTTGTTAGTGCTCTGGAGGCCAAGGTATTGACTGTAGAAGATGTTAGAACAGTGAAGGAATTCTTTGATGTTTTTCCAGAAGAGCTTCTAGGGTTACCTTCGGATAGTGAAGTGGAGTTCGGTATTGATCTTCTTCAGGGAACAATGCCAGTGTCTATTGCCCCATATAGAATGGCGCCGAAGGAGTTGGTGGAACTGAAAGTGCAGATTCAGGAACTGTTGGATCGGGGTTTTATTCAACCCAGTGTGTCACCTTGAGGAGCTCCGGTGTTATTTGTTAAGAAGAACGATGGGTCGATGCGGATGTGTATTGACTATAGGCAACTGAACAAGTTGACAATTAAGAACAAGTACCCGTTGCCAAGGATTGATGACTTGTTCGATCAACTACGAGGCTCTTTGGTCTTCTCAAAGATAGATTTGAGGTTAGGCTATCATCAGCTTAAGGTCAAGGAGGTAGATATTCATAAGACAACTTTTCGGACTCGTTATGGTCACTACGAGTTATTATTGATGCCGTTCGGGTTGGCGAATGCACCAGCTACGTTTATGGACATGATGAACCGAGTGTTCCAACCCTATCTGGGCCGGTTTGTTGTAGTGTTCATAGACGATATTTTGGTTTATTGAAAGTCAGAAGAGGAGCATGATTCGCATCTTCGGGTGGTTCTACAGATTCTGAGAGAAAAGTAGCTTTACGCCAAATTCAATAAGTGTGAATTTTGGTTGAAAGAAGTTACCTTTCTAGGGCATGTCGTGTCTGCTGAGGGAATTAGGGTGGATCCCCAGAAAATTGAAGCTGTGTTAGACTGGAAACCGCCTAAGTATGTGGCGGAGATTCGAAGTTTTCTTGGTTTGGCTGTAGCTACCCCGTTAACCAAGTTATTACGGAAAGGGGTACCGTTCGTCTGGTCTGATAAACAACAGGAAAGCTTTGAGAAGT
Source organism: Gossypium australe (assembly GCA_005393395.2). Lineage (NCBI taxonomy): Eukaryota > Viridiplantae > Streptophyta > Magnoliopsida > Malvales > Malvaceae > Gossypium > Gossypium australe. The sequence continues at coordinate 53,151,989 of CM016615.1, read as the reverse complement.
TGAAGAGGATTTTGACTGAGGCACCGGTGTTGATTCAGCCGGAGGCTGGGAAGGAGTTTATCGTCTACTGTGATGCATCGTACACAGGGTTAGGATGTGTGTTGATGCAAGAGGGGAAAGTGGTAGCTTATGCATCTCGGCAGTTGAGACCGCATGAAGTGAATTATCCCACGCATGATCTTGAGTTAGCTGCGGTAGTGTTCGCTCTGAAGATCTTGAGACACTAATTGTATGGGGAGAAGTCCATCATCTACACCGATCACAAGAGCCTGAAATATCTCCTTACCCAGAAGGAGTTAAATTTAAGGCAGCGGAGGTGGATTGAATTGTTAAAGGACTATGACTGTTCAATCGAGTACCACTTGGGTAAGGGTAATGTAGTGGCAGACGCGTTCAGCCGTAGGGTAATATCGGACTTGAGGGCAATGTTTGCTCATCTTAGCTTGTATGATGATGGAAGCTTGTTAGCTGAACTTCAAGTGAAGCCTTCTTGGGTCAGTCAGATAAAAGAAAAGCAGTTGTCTGATGAATCGCTAAGTGCTAAGTTTCAGCTAGTGGCAGATGGTGAAATAGCAGACTTTAGTGTGAACAGTGATGGGGTATTGTGCTTTCGGGGAAAGGCCTGTATGTCGAAGGATTCCGAGTTAAGGCAGAAGATTCTTCAGGAAGCACATAATAGCCCATACGCTATGCATCCTGGTGGGAGTAAGATGTATAGGGATCTGTGAGAACAATTTTGGAGGCCTAGTTTGAAGTGAGAAATTACCGAGTTTGTGGGTAGGTGTTTGACGTGTCATCAGGTGAAGGCAGAGCATCAAGTGCCTTCGGGGTTATTACAGCCGGTGAAGATTCCACAGTGGAAATGGGAGAGGATAACGATGGACTTTGTTAGTGGGCTACCTCTTACGCCTACTAAGAAAGATTCGGTATGGGTGATTGTTGATCGGTTGACAAAGTCCGCCCATTTCATACATGTTCGTGTCGACTATACATTGCAGAAGCTGGCTAAGCTATATGTAGCAGAGATTGTGAGGTTACATGGGGTACCAGTGTCTACCATATCAGACAGAGACCCTAGGTTTACGTCACAATTTTGGAAGGCGCTGCATCAGGTAGTGGGTACAAGATTGGACTTCAGTACGGCATTTCATCCACAGACTGATGGTCAGTTAGAGAGGGTAATTCAGATCTTGGAAGATATGTTGAGAGGCTGTGTCACTAACTTCAGGGGTAGTTGGGAGGAGTTTCTACCATTGGCAAAATTCGCATACAACAACAGCTACCAATCTAGTATTTAGATGGCGCCCTATGAAGCGTTGTATGGTCGGAAGTGTCACACTCCTACTTGTTGGACAGAGTTGGGTGAGCGACAGTTGTTGGGTCCAGAATTGGTTTCTGAAACAGAAGAAAAAGTTAAGTTGATTCGGACTCGTGAAGGAAGCTTCTGACAAGCAGAAATCTTATGCTGATCTGAAGCGTAAGGATATAGAGTTTGCAGTGGGTGATCAAGTGTTTCTGAAGGTCTCGCCTTGGAAGAAAGTTTTGAGGTTTGGACGGAAGGGCAAGTTGAGCCCCAGGTTCATCGAGTCTTATCAAGTGTTGAAACGAGTGGGACCAGTAGCTTATCAGCTCGAGTTACCTCCGAAATTGAGGCAGATACATGATGTATTCCATGTCTCCATGTTAAAGCGCTACCGTTCGGATCCATCTCATGTAGTGCCAGTAGAGGAAATCGAAGTGAGACCTGATTTATCTTTTGAAGAGGAACCAGTTCAGATCCTAGACCGGGATGTTAAAGTATTACGGAGAAAAATGGTTCCGTTGGTTAAAGTTTTGTGGCAGAATCACGGTTCAGAGGAGGCCACGTGGGAGCCAAAGGATGTTATGCGTCAGCGATACCCTCACCTCTTTTGATCAGGTAAATTTCGAGGCCGAAATTTTTTAAGGGGGTAGAACTGTATGAAATGTAGAAGGGTGTGTTCCATCATCTCTTTTTAGTGTGGCCTGTTTTTAGGGGGTTTTGGTAAGTAGTTGTTGGCCGAATGGGTGGTAAGGGATTCTTTATCGACTTGTTTGGCCGAAAGGCCACTTCTTTTGATCTATTTGGATAACCGATTCTAACATGGTGATTGTTTAGGGGCTCAATCGGTTTCTGAAGCCAAGTCTGCTAACGTTCGGTTTCTGTTGATCAAGTCAAGTGAAGGAGGGGGTTGGACTCATAGACCCCGCCCCTAAGTTTAAGAAACGTGCAGTATCGGCAGTACGAGACTTTCCACCGGGCTATGGTAGAGAGTCGACGTCTGTCTGGGATAGGCAAATAGTCGTCGTCCCTGCTAGTGAAAGCGTCGACGTAGAGAGTATAGTCTTACGCGTTATCAGGTGTGTAATACATACTCGTTTCTTTACTGTTTGCGTTATTGACTAAGTTGGCTAAAAGCTGAAATGATGGTACTAATCATCAAGATACCCTCGTGGGTAAGATTGAAGACACCGGTAAGTTCCACTATGTATTGTCATTAACAAATGTATATATGTGTGAACTGGTTGACTATTGTGCATTGGAATCATGATCATAGTCATATTAGTACGTTAGCATGTGTATAGACTTGGGGGTATGGTATGAAAAGGGGAAGCATGATTCTAAGACTGTCACAGTGGTTTGGTACCACAGTGGGTTGGCCCCACATAATATTATCCAGTGACCATGTCTCAGTGGTTTGGTACCACAGTGGGTTGGCCCCACATATCTTCATCAGGGATTGTCACCAGTGGTTTGGTACCACAAGTGGGTTGGCCCCACATATTACTATTTGTGACTTTGTCACCAGTGGTTTGGAACCACTAGTGGTTTGGTACCACAGTGGCTGGGTGCCACAGATGTTGGGTAGATTCAGGAGATGTGAAGGATGGAAAAATAGATTGTTTGGGTTGCATTACATACATGATTAACTTGCTGTACAATGTGGGCTTAAGGCCCAGTTTGCGTTACCTGGGGATTTACACGCTGAGTCTCGATGACTCACCCCCTTTACTAATTTTGCAGGTAATCAATAGATGGCGGATTTTGGGCTGAGACGGACTCGAGGTGGCCATGCGTTGCATTTTCACTAGTAAACACGAACCTTATTTAAAGTTTATTTATATTTTGGGATTTTAATCTGTAATAAGGCCGTTTAACTTTAATTTTTATTTTGGGGGTTTTGTTTATATGCTGATTTATACATGGTAAGAATTATCGAAAAATGGGTTTTCCTTAAAAACGTAGTAGAGGTTTTTCCAAAAATTTCACAAATGGATAACAAACCATAAGCAATTAAAACTTGGGACTTTTTCTTAACACTACAAATATTATTTCCAAAGATCACGCACCTCAACATTCATTTCGACTATCACCTTTCAAAATTCTCTAAGTATGTTTTTGGTAAAATAGCCCGTTTTCCCCCACCTAATTCACTCGATGAGAATATGGCAAGATATCTAGAACTTAAAAACATTTTTAACTAGCTTTGGTTTGAACTCTCTAACCAAAGATGTTTTCTAGAACTTCGATGCTTCACCTTAAACTTTCCAAATCTACTTTCTCTGTAACAATCCAAATTCGGTCGTAACGTTTTGACAGGGTTTGGGGTGTTACAGTTTGAATGCTTAATATGGTAAAAATGACTAAATCCCGTGAAGCGTAAAGCTTGAGTTCTAAAGTTAAAAGTATTAAATAGCTATGAAATTAAATTGTGGGAGTCCTTATGTTGAAATTAGACCATAATTAAGGTTAGTGGACATTTATGTTGTAACACCCCAAACCCTGTGTAACACCCCCAAACCCAGCCTAGAAGTTAGGCCCGAATCTGGCGTGTCACATAGAAGTGTTTTTGAAAACCCTATTTCTTGTTGGTAAAACTTGTTTGAGAGTTAAAGCCTCTTCGCTAAAACTCAAAACTCTTAAGCAAATGCTATCCACTTGAAAACCGAATTACTTTTAAAACCTTATCTATTTAAAATAAATTTACGAAAATGTGATGTTTAGAAATAGAGTTGCAGAAGCATTTTGAAAATGTTGCGAAAACGTAGTGTTTTTAAAACAGTTACCATTTTGGAAATCGTATTCCACCTTTAGCAGTTAGAAAACATCATAAATAAATATCAGAAATAATAAGTTAAAAATAAAGAGGCCTTATTACAAAATTATTAACCCAATAAATTAAAAGAAAATGAAATAAAGTCGCTAAGTTTAACTTTAAAGCATATCTGACGTGTGGCCACCTCCGAGTCCCTCGCAGCTCTGAACCGTCTAAGACTGGGGATTACCTGCACAGTTAAAAATGGGGTGAGTTTACAAAAACTCAGTGTGTAATCCCCTTACTAGAGTAACAATCAGTATACAGAAACTGAAACTGAAACAGTCTGGGCCAAGCCCTTTAACAGTAACAGTACAGTCCAGTTCAAAGCATACATGGGCCATAGCCCACTACCATATCATTTGGGTCACAGCCCATATAGAATCAATTGGGCCTAGCCCAAACCAATAACAGAACAAGTGGGCCTAAGCCCAGTACAGTGACAGATCTCATAAACAGATATGCAACAGTATGAGGATGCATCCCACCCCTACCAACCAACACACCATGTGGGGATAAAATCGACCCACCCAGCCAACACACCAAGCTTAGCACCTGTTGCGACACTAAGTCAACAAAACAGCTCGGCGCCGTAGACAGAACGGCTAAAAGCCATAAATAAATGGTTATAAACCATAATCAAGATGGCATAGAGCCATAATTAGGATGGCACAAAGCTATCGGTGACTGTAATAAGTTTGGCACATAGCCATCAGCGATGGTAATATAATCGGCACACAGCCATAGGTAATTATGAACGATGCAGAGTCACCAGTATATATGTTAGGCACATAGCCACGGGCAAATATGGTTGGCACAAAGCCATAATCAAGATGGCACAGAGTCATATTTATCGCAAAAAGGCTGAAAGCCTTGTATGGAACAGCAATGGGTCGTACACTTCCTCCGTAACTTTGTCCCAACCCCATGCAATATGTCGTGTATGTCATGCTCAATCATCACAGGTGTATGCAGAATGACCATACTCAGTAACAGTCATTTAAACATGTAATAAAAGCATATCAGTCATACAACCACAATCAAGTTAGTTAAAACACTGTCATACGATCACAGTCAAGACATGGCACAAAATCAGTCTTTTACCCTCAGGGGCAAAATAGTCATTTTACATTATAAGGGTATTTCGATAATCCTACCCTACAGGGGTAATTTGGTAATTCTACTCATAACTAATCCATGTATGCAGTGTATCTCAAACATAATCAATCATACAATTAACAAACACAACACTAGTACTACCACGAGGGTACAACGGTCATTTAATCGGTTAGGGGTAAAACAATCATTTTGCCTAGTAAGGGCATCTCGGTAATTTTACTCGTCGAGGGTATTTCGATAACTTTACCCATAAAGGGTATTTCAATATCTTTACCCGTAGAGGGTATTTTAGTAATTTTGTAAACCAGGGGTATTTTGGTAATTTTGCAAATTGAGGTATTTCGATAATTCTGTAAACTAGGGGTATTTTGGTAATTTCAAAAATTAGGGTATTTCAGTAATTTTACAATCCGAGAGTATTTCGGTAATTTTGTAATTTGAGGGTATTTTGGTACTTTCATAAATAAGAGGTATTTCGATAATTTTGCAATCTGAGGGTATTTCGATAATTTCACAAATTAGGGGTCTTTCGTAATTTCACAAGTTAGGGGTCTTTCGGTAATTTTGTAATCCGAGGGTATTTCAGTAATTTCACAAATCAGGGGTATTTCGGTAATTTTTCAATCCGAGGGTATTTCGATAATTTCACAAATTAGGAGTATTTCGGTAATTTTACAAAACAGGGGTATTTCAGTAATTTCACAAATTAAGGGTATTTCAGTAATTTGTAAACCAAGGGCATTTCAGTAATTTTAAACCAAGGGTATTCTAAACAGAGATAACGATTCGAATGGGCCTAGGGCCCATTCTCGACCCAAATGGATCACATGCTCGTGTGGCCCATTTAGCCCAAATCTAGCCATAGATATGAGATTCACATAGACCGGTTCAATATCCACTACACAATCATACAATTTATTCATATAGACCCACGGGCTCATTGGGCCCACTTGGCCCCTTTCGGCCCATCGTGGCCCAAACAGCCTAAACCCACAAGAACACCCATGATAGCCTCAACTGTTGCGTCGAAGCTCCCACACGTGCGCTCGCACACTCGTGTGGCTACCATCGTCGTGTGACCGGCATTTCGGCATTTGCCGCTCTACAGTTAGAGTAGTGCGAAACACACACCTGATAGGAATCTGGAGTTGATCCTCACTCTCCTCATAGATTGCTCTTATTTAAAGCCAGCTTCTCACCTTCCCTCATGCTAGCTTCCCGATGTGGGATCCCTCCTTCAGCAGAGTTTAAATCCATCACAACCACTTGCCGTCCCAACTTAGCAAAATAAATATCCCTTTTTGCTTGCAATGGGATTCAAACCCTTGCCCTCTCCTATGCTCCAAACGCTACATGCCACCACAACACAAGCTCCTTTTGTGTCTAAAATCATGCGCAACTAAATATAAGTCTATGGGCCAAAGTCTAAGCTCATTTAAAAAGAAATCAAAATAAATTGCAAGCGCCAAGACTTGAACCTTGGACCCCTTGCTTCCTCTATGGTGTCACTTCCTTGTCTCCCATGTGGCGCCATTTGCCACTAGATCACAACTCCTTTTGTGTCATTTTTCTCCACATTTTATTCTTAAAGCCTACTTACTAACTCCCAGGGTTTTATTCACCTAAAACCAAAATTTTCCTAAAGCCCTAGTTTGATCCGGGGACTTCATGGAAGCCTCTTAACCTTCTAAATCACTCACCTAATAGGTCCAACTTGCATTGGTGCCACTCTCTTATTCTCAAAAATTTTAAACGCTCTAGTGCCCAAGGCCCAATGGGCCCAATTCTACTAGGCCCAAATTTGGGCCGTTACACTTGGCCTAGACATCACGACCGAATCTGACGTGTCACATCGAAGTGTTTTTCGAAATCAGGCTTGTTGAGAAAAATCCGATTTTAAACGATAGCCATGTTTGTTACTGTTGGTTTCTTAGTTAGTTAAAAACCCGCGGAAGCTACTCTATTTAATGTCATTTGAATTTTGAAAATATTGGTTTGTCTTTTAAAATAGTTATTATTTTTGAAAACTCATTGTATCAGTTTGGCAGTTTCAAAAATAAGAAATTAAACCCAATAATAAAAAGAAAATAAAATCACCAGAGGCCTTATTACATAAATATCAACCCCAACATAAAAATTTTAATAACTAAGTCTAAATAAAATAGTAGTGAACATGTGGCCACCTCCGAGTCCCTCGCAGCTCCAAATCATCTAAGTCTAGAGATTACCTGTACAGTTAAAAGAAAAGGGTGAGTTACGAGAACTCAGTGTGTAATCCCCTATCATGCAGTAATAGTCTGGGCCTTGGCCCTATTCTGTAACAGTGCAGTGTGGGCCATAGCCCATTTCAGTAATAGTGTGGGCCTAAGCCTAATACAGAATCAATATAGTGCATATATGTAACCCACCCCACCCCAATCTAACCAACACACCACCCGTACCAACTAACACACCATGTGGGGATAGAATCGACCCACCCAACCAACACACCAATATTGCAGCATAACTACCAGTAATAATAGTATATGTGGCATAGCCACCAGTAATAGTAACACAGCAAGGCTGCCTGTAACCGTATATGTGGCAGAGCCACCAGCACAGTATACTTCCTCCATAACAATATTCCACCCCATGCAGTATGTCATGTCATAAATCATACGTATATGCAGAATATCATACTCAGTAGCAATCATATACAAATCATGAACACATCAGTCATTTCACTCCTTAGGGGTATTTTAGTCATTTCACCCTTAGGGGTATTTTAGTCATTTTACTCCTCCCCGAAGGTCTACAGTCAGCTCGAGTGACACGGATAACATATATGGTCGAACGTTGTAAATGGGCCCAAAGTCCAATATTCGGCCCTATTTTGCCCAAATTCAGTCACAGCTATGTGAATGTTATAGCCCAATTTAGTAATTGCCACTCATTGTGGATTTATTTCGTGTGGGGCCCATGAGCCCATTGGGCCCACATGGCCCATTTTGGCCCAATGAGGCCCATAACGGCCCAATAGCACGAGAACACTCGTGATGGCCTCTACAGCCTATCGCCCATGATTATAGGATCGGTTTACCACATGAGCGCTCGTATGCTCATGAGGCCTCGAATGTCGAGGTTTTGACTTTTCGATTTCTGCCAACTCAAAGAAATGATAGTGTGATTACACACCTTTTTACGGAGTCGTTCCAAGATCTACGAGCGCCCAACCTAGATTTATCGAGATCCAATGTTAGTCCTTAATTGTTAGGGTAACACCTTGTTAATAACACTTAATCCGAAATACCCTTCTTACCTTGTTGAATGAGGGTGACCTTAATCCCTCAACGAACGCTATTCAGAACGATCACACGCCTTCGCTGCTTTCTAAAGTATAGTCAAGAACCGATTAGTAAGTGGTAGGGCATATTCGGCCAACCCCAAAAACATGAGGTAACTTTATTACCTTACCGGACGTTTTGAGAATGAAAGTGTGACTCCTCCAAGCCGTTCACACTTCACCACTTCTTGAGGAAGACCCTAGAATCGCACTGAGTTCGGTACGAGAAGAATGAAATCACAATCAATTAATGGGATTATTCAGTTTTGGAAAAGAATGGAAGAGCATAGGTGCATTTGATTTTAAAAGAAAAGTAGAGAATAGTTTTTGATCACTTACCGATAGTCAGAGCCTTTGTAGTAGATCGATGCAGAAAAGGATTAACAACAGTGTAATTCAGCCAACAAAGGATAGAAGATGAACAGAAGTTAAAAGAAGAGAAGGGAAGGTTCGGCTATAAGAGAAAAAAATATGAAAGACGAGGAGAAGAATGACACGAATGGTCGGAAGGGGAATGACACGAATGGTCAGTTTCGTAGTACAGATAAGACTTGAGAGAACCCAAAATGCAAAAAGGTGAAAAATCCCTAACTCTCAGCAAAGAAATTTAGCACTCTCCTATCAACACTCACAAGAGCCGGACAAGGAAATCCTAGTCCCGAAAATGCTCCCTCTTTTCCCCTGGCCGAATTTCACTAAGACATTAGAGTCCCAGACGGCCACAACTCTCCTCACACTCCAAAAATCCTTGAAAATCTCCACAAATCACTCCCCTTATCCCTCCTTAATATCCTCCATAACAACTCCAAGACCAATTCAAACTTCAGCTTGCAGAGTTTCAGTCCAACTCCACTTCTCCCGCTGCAAGGAAATAAAATAAATATTCTTTTGTATGCCAAGGGGTTCGAACACAAGCTCTCGCATCAGCCAATTCACGCCACTTGCCACTAAGCCACAAGCTCCTCTTGTGTCATAAAACAAGCATTTTTTACTAATAAGGCCTAAGTGCCAGTGTCCAGGTTCATTTAAGGGAAAAATAAAAATTTTGCAAGAGTCCAGACTTGAACCTAGGCTTCTCACACCCCCCCATACACACCCAAATCACTTAGCCATTTGAAGCAAACAAGCGATTTGTGTCAGAACATGCAACATTACAGACCCTAAATTTTTAGGGCGTTACATATGTCCATGGTTTAAGTGATTTTTAAGTTATATTTTAAAGGTTAATTAAGTAAATTACTAATTAACGTTAAATTAAATAAAACAAAGCCATGTATCATCTTTTATTTCTCCATCTTCAATAGATTCTAGGGCTTGAAAAGCCATTTCTATTCTTCTTCATTCGGCCATGTTAAATCTATGCAATTAGGTACGTGTTTTGTTCGATTTTTAATAATTTTTACGTTTTTGAGATCGTTGCTTTGTATTCTAGCTAGCCCGTATCCTAGATTTTGTAATTTTTGAAGATTTGTCATGTTGCCATTGTTGAATGTTTGAGTAATTGGATGGTTGATGATAGATTTTGATTAATTGTTAATAGTTAAACTAGTTTTGTAAAGTGATTTTTGACGAAAAGCAAAATAAGATTAAATTGTGAAATTATAAAATGTGGTGGTTAAAAGTGTGAAATAATGAAAGATATGGGCTGCTAAGAGTCCCTAGAAATTTAGCTAGGCATGGGTTGGTACTAAATTGCACGAATTTGCAATTTTATGTGATATGACTAAATTGTAAAAATGTGAAAAGTATAGGGGTAAATGTGTAAATTTGCTAAAATATGAATTATGGACTAAATTGAATAGATTAAATGCTGAATGTACTGAATTTGATAATATATAGATCAAGATAAGCCGAGATCGAGTTTAGATTAGGGAAAAGGGAAGATTGATGAGTAGCCGATAGTTTTTATCCGAGCGATACGAGGTAAGTTCGTATAATTAGAATCGAACTTTTAAATACGTGTAATTATTTGAAATGAATGTTTATAATTGAGTAATTGATATACTTGGAATATGAATGGCTTAATGATATATGTTGATGGTTACCGAGCCCCATTTAAACTATACGAATTCATAGGATACAAATGACATGTCACTAGGGTTACCGTTTTGGTCGAGCTCCTCCATTTGTTGAGGACTCACCACAATTCGTATGAGCTTACCGATATATCAGCTTGTATGAGCTTATTGTTCAGCTCATCAGAACTTACCATTTCAGCTCAATAGAGCTTACTATTCATCAGCTTAGGAGGAGTTTATCGATCATGGCTCAAAAGAGCAAAAATGATAATGAATTGACGGATTACTGATGTGTATCACCTGGGTATCCTTTGATGTTCTAATAGGTTCAACGGGCATAAATTTTGTTTATACGGATGAATACTGTTATTGAATGAAATATTGATTATATGATTGAGAATGAAATGTTGAATATAAGATATACTGAGTATTGAATTATGATAATGGATGATTTCATGTATTAATTTGACTAACCTATGGATGAATGTTTGTGTTAGGCATTTGGAAATTTTATGGAGTTTACATTAATTATTTGTATTGTTTTGATATAAATGGTAAGTTTAATTCTAAATTATACGGGCTTACTAAGCTATAATATAAAGCTTAGTCTGTTTCTTTTTCTATGTTTTATAGAGGTTCGTTAGCTCGCTCGTTTTGGACAAGTCGGTTTCCCATCACAGTATCCAATTGCCAATTAGTACTTTTAAACTTATGGATATTTGTAAATATGGCATGTATAGGCTAGTTTAAATGGTATTAGTTATGGTTACTTGAGAATTATGTTTTTGGTATATTTTGTGTATAAGTTAAGCAATGTGATTTTGTAACACCCCAAACCCGGCCTAGAAGTTAGGCCCGAATCTGGCGAGTCACATTGAGGTGTTTTTTGAAAATCGTGGTTCTGTTGAAACTTTTCCTGATATTTAAAAAAAACTGAAGTCCCAGTTTGCATTTGTTATTATTAGTCGATGTTTATTAAAAAATTATTAATTTTCAAAAACTTTCCACTGTTCAAAATCTCAGATTTCGTGTGCTTGTTCTCAAGATGTGGTTTATTAGAAATCATTCTTGGAAAAACATTATCATTTTTAAAACATTGTTTATTTGCGGAAGCTTAATTTAAAACAACTGACTTATGAAAACGTGACATTTACAACTTAATTGCGAAAGCGTAGAATTTTGAAAATAGATATTGTTTTGGAAAACCGCGATTCAGTGTTTAGCTGATTTAAAACCTAATAAACTAAAAATCCCACACAAAACCAAAATTCAAGAGAGGCCTTATTACAACCTAATAAGAAAACAATTTAAATGAAGTAGAATAGAGTACTGAAATTCAAAGCTGCTCGTAGTGAGGCCACCTCCGAGTCCTCCAGTACGTCGAACCGCCTATTGAGGATTACCTGAGAAAAATTAAAAAGAGGGGGTGAGTTTGCGAAAACTCAGTGTGTACAACCCTCGTTAGTATAAACATGCATCACAACAATCCGGGCCGAAGCCCATTACAATAACGGTGGCAATTGGGCCTTAGCCCAGAATAGCCTCGGTTGGGCCTTAACCCATATCAAATGTCACATATCATAATTATCTGGGCCTAAGCCCATCTCAATAATAGAATCCATATATGCTATGCATTAATGCCCATACCAGCCGTGCACTCCGTCTCCTTTCCAACCGTACACTCCTGTGGGGATTTAAGCGACCCACCCATCCATACACTCCGTATGTAGCACCGGTTGTGGCACTAACTTATCGGTGCAGCATGGCTGTTCAGTGGCTAAAAAGCCTCGGTGGATCCATAGTTGTCAAGCAACCATGCGACCCTATTAGCACTTCCTCCATATTAATAATCCCATCCCCATGTAACATAATAACACATGAATGCATCATACAATAGTAAACATACCATAATAATTACAAATCGCATACAATAATAACCATATAACATGTGGGGGCATTTTTGTCATTTTGCCCTTTAGGGGCATATCGGTCATTTTACCCGTCGAGGGTATTTTAGTAGTCTTATGACCTTTCTGGAGGTTTACAGTCGCCTCGAGCAGCACAGATATCATATTTCACCAAAACGGTGTATATGGCCCCAAAGCCCAATACTCGACCCATTTGGGCCCACACTCTCGTGTGGCTCATTCTACCTAAAACTACCTATGGCCATGTGATCACCATGGCCGACTCCTAAATTCCTATCCGTCCACGTAACTTAACCGCGTCAGGCCCACTCGGCCCATTTCAGCCTAACGAGGCCTAAAGCGATCCTAAGCCCATGAGATCGCTCATGGTGGCATCACGCATCAAGCACCCATTTTCGTGGGCTCGGTTTACCACACGTGCATTCGCACGCTCATGTGGCACCACTTGCCGATATTTCGACTTTTTGGCATTTGCCGACCTATAGTCAGAATGGTGTGAGTACACACCTGATTCGAGCGTAGATTGAATCCTCGAGATTACGCACCTATGAAACCATACACTTAAACCGTCAGTCTTAATCCACAACATTTCCATATTTGAAATTGACTAAACAGTCCACCATACTTACCCCCCTCGATGGCAACTCCGTGGTATGCTAGCACGCTTGACTACTCCCTTTGATTATGAAGTTGGGTCCCTAACCAAAGAACATAAGTCAATATCACTTTTACAAGTTCACAGGGGCAAGGTTATTCAGCCTTAACAACTCAGCAGAGTAAAGGAACTTTCATCTCTAATCGGTCAAGGATACACTTACCAAGGTGCCACAGAATCGATAGTTGCATACCCCGAATTTCGGCTTCTACACAAAAGAAGAGTGAACGAGTACTCAAGAAGGAGAAGGTCTCAGATTCAGCCTTAATCATAAAAGCAATAAGGTAAGAGATTCGACTTTAAGGAAAAGCTCAGAGAAGAAAAGATGGAATCCAAAATTACCTTGTGCTCACAACAATGTCGAATAACCAAAATAGATTCGGCAGCAAAGAGATAGCCCTTCACGCATCAGGCTACTCAAGAAGCACCGATTCAAAATAGGAAGAATAGAGGTTCGGCTAGTGGAGAAAGAATTAGGGAAGCAAAGAAGAAAAAGAAGTAGAAGAAGTGTGGTTCGGCTTTTGAAGAATTGGTGAAAGAGATGAGAGTTTCGACTAAAATGTGCATAAGAGGAAAAAGATGAAAAAAAACAAAAAAGAGAATAGTAACTAGAGGTTTCAGCAAAGACACCTTTGAGAGAAAAGAAGAAAAAAGAAAAAATGCAAAGAGAAGTAAAAAATGTGCTAAATTAGAAAAACCCAGAAATGCTCTATCAGAAAACGTCACTCCTACTAACCAAGGCCGAATGTGCTACCAAATCCCCCACTTCAGCCGAAATTCCCCCTTAGAGACCCCACATACGGCCAACACCTCCTTCCACTTGAATCCCATGATTTTCTCCCCTTTTTCCTCCTACAAACCCTCTCATTCATCCATTTGAACCATTTGACTTATTCAAACACTTCTCCATCAGTGTTTGATTCCAACATAGCCTCTTGCCTCCTCCTGAGCAAAATAAAATCCTTCAATTTGCCAATAGTGGGATTCGAACTCTTTCCCCCTTGCTCTGCCAATGACGCCACCACCACTCCACCAAGTGCTCACCTTGTGTCTCTTAAACACACGCAATTATACTTAAGTCCTACTTTCCAAAGCCCTCTCCACTAAAGACCAAAAATCCAAAATTTTTCCAAGGCTCAAACTCGAACCCAAGCCTCCATAGGACCCCAAAACACACTCAAATAGCAAGCCAAATAAGCTCAATCATGAATTTAAGCAAAACTACTAACCCCTAACTTTTGGGATGTTACAATTCTACCCCCTTAAAGAAATTTCGTCCTCAAAATTTCCAACTACCTAATAGCCGTACAATACCGATTATACCATTACGCTTCTGCTGCGCACTCTAGTTCTAATTGCAACCTAGGTAAATAACACATTATGGGTAAAGTACGTACCAGTATTCACATGTGGAGCGTCTCTGCCCTCCTAGCGACGTGCTGCATAAACCAATGCTGGTTGCCTTGCCTCCGTATGACCAGCATCTCTACCTGGAGCTCCACGGCCCAAGGCGGCTGCTGTCCACCTCTCAGTGGCTGTATGATATCCCTACCGAAAGCCTGCCTCTGATCCATTCTTCTGGGACACCCTATGAGACGATGCTCCAAGTAACCACAACTCAGACAAGCCCCTATCCTTCTCCAGCACTCGCCCACATGTCCTTTCCCACAAGTAGCACAAGATGGTAAACCAATTATAGCAACAAGGGGCCCAGATCTGACTGACCCGTCTACTCTAGCCCTTCTCCTAAATCTCTGATCAGAATCAGAATGCTCAGACTCCCTCTTGTTTCTGCCCCTTTCTCTTTCCCTATTTAGACGCTTAGTGCACTTCACATCCTCGGCGATCTTAGTTTTCTCTACTAACGCGGCGAAGTCCCGATCCCTCTGTGGAGCTATCAACACTCGGAGACTATCCCTAAGGCCATCTTCGAACCGAACACAACGTTCATACTCCGTTGCCACAATTCCTTGAGCATACCGGCTAAGTCACAAAAATTCTGCTTCGTACTCAACCACAGACTTGTCACCTTGAACCAGATTCAGAAATTCTTTCCTACGAGCGTCGACATAGCTAGCGCCCACATACTTTCCTTGAAATGTAGACTTGAAAAATTCCCAGGTCAACCGATCAGACGAGGTACCCTCTTTTACTGTAAGCTACCACTGGTAGGCTTCATCCCTCAGCAAAGACACAGTACCCTTCAACTTTTGTTCCGGCGTGCAGTTGAGATCCTCTATAATTCTTTCGGTGGCTTCTAACCAGAACTCCGCCACACTTGGGGCCACCCCAGAAATTCCCTTAAAGTTCTCTACTCCATTGGACGGGAGTCATTTCATAACTGACCCACGGCTCCCAACAACAGTATTAGGCTTAACCGACCCAGCAACTCTTTCCAAAATATGAAGCATTGCATGTGACAGTGCGTCATCCTCAGCGGCTCGGTTGAACGACCCTGTCTCGGTTACCGGTGAAGCTGGTGCTTCTCTCGCCTCAACATTGGGCATGTGATCTGATGCCAAAGACCCAGCCCTAGCACTTCCACGACCTCTACCGCGGCCTCTTGCAGCCCTTTTAGCACTCATTATCACTTCGCGTATTATCTGAATTAGAAATTTTATGAATAAGCCCATAGTTCCAATAATTAAATAAATGTTTTATGGAAGTAGTAGTTAAGAGTTGTTTTCGAACTCGCAAGCTCACTACAGTTTTAGTCTCCTGTGGGCCTCAGTCTTACTCTAACTAAGAGTCTTAGTATAGTCTACCATCTAAAGTAAGCCCAGTATCTATCTATAGTATAACAATTTAAAATAGATAGGAGAACTTACTTGGTCCAACGCCGGAGACTCGGTGTGCCACACTAAAATCTTCCAAAACCATTTCAGAATCATTTGTAAACATCTTTAAAATAAAAACTAAAGCCTATTTCACAGCCCGAGTTTTACAACTGGGCTCTGATACCACTAAATGTAACACCTCAAATTTGGCCTAGAAGTTAGACCCGAATCTGGCGAGTCACATTGAGGTGTTTTTCAAAAACCGTGGTTCCGTTGAAACTTTTCTTGATATTTAAAAAAACTGAAGTCCCAGTTTGCGTTTGTTATTATTAATCGATGTTTATTAAAAAATTATTAATTTTCAAAAACTTTTCACTATTCAAACCTCAGATTTCGTGTGCTTGTTCTCAAGATGTGGTTTATTAGAAATCATTCTTGGAAAAACATTATCATTTTTAAAACCTTGTTTATTTGCAGAAGCTTAATTTAAAACAACTGACTTATGAAAACGTGACATTTACAACTTAGTTGCGAAAGCGTAGAATTTTGAAAACAGATATTGTTTTAGAAGATCGCGATTCAGTGTTTAGCAGATTTAAAACCTAATAAACTAAAAATCCCACACAAAACCAGAATTCAAGAGAGGCCTTATTACAGCCCAATAAGAAAACAATTTAAATGAAGTAGAATATAGAGTACTGAAATTCAAAGCTGCTCGTAGTGTGGCCACCTCTGAGTCCTCCAGTATGTCGAACCGCCTACTGAGAATTACCTGAGAAAAATTAAAAAGAGGGGGTGAGTTTTCGAAAACTCAGTGTGTACAACCCTCGTTAGTATAAACATACATCACAACAATCCGGGCCGAAGCCCATTACAATAACGGTGGCAATTGGGCCTTAGCCCAGAATAGACTCGGTTGGGCCTCAACCCATATCAAATGTCACATATCATAATCATCTGGGCCTAAGCCCATCTCAATAATAGAATCCATATATGCTATACATTAATGCCCATACCAGCCGTGCACTCCGTCTCCTTTCCAACCGTACACTCCTGTGGGGATTTAATCGACCCACCCATCCGTACATTCCGTATGTAGCACAGGTTGTGGCACTAACTTATCGGTGCAGCATGGCTGCTCGTGGCTAAAAAGCCTCGATGGATCCACAGTCGTCAAGCGACCATGCGACCCTATGATACGATCCGCCTCGGAATGAGTCGAGTCGTATGTGAAGTTGCCCAATCGTCTACGAGGAGTAATTGAAAAGTTGTCGGAAAATAGGTGAACTAAGGTTAAAGTTACGGAAGCTGATCAAAAAGGTTAAGATTTGGATGGAAGATGGAGATAGGTTCAGTTAGGATGCAAACAAGGAAGATGAATATAGTGGATGGACTTGGGTTTAATAGAAATAATCAAAAGGATATATATTAAGATAGTTGGTGGAGATGGATAGAAGAACTTAAACAAAGAATCGATTCAACACTATGACAGTGTCACCCTGGGTTCTATATTTGTTTAAGGTGGAAAATGGAATCGAAGATGGACCACGACCCGTTATCTAAAAAGATAAGAACCGATGGTATAATGTAATGGAAGAGAAACGATTGACGCCACAAGCAAGCTTGATAAGTCGGAATCGAAACTCGTACGGAAGATAGAGAGGAGAATAATCTCACTCAATGAACAAAAGTTCATAAAATATATTCCAAAGTTCAATAATCAAAAAGTTCCTTTTTACATGCTAATAACAAGTATATATAATGTTTACATGTGGTTAGCTGAAGAGACAAATGAATTCAACTTTAATATGCATTTAAATGGCTAAAATAAAATCTAAAAATTCTTGAATTCCTCCAGCCAAATAATAGCAACTTTATGACTCCTAATGAGCTGATTAAATGAATTTGAATGCTTTAAAAATGTCCCTTGAGTTGTCCTTGGCTAGCCGAAAGGTCTCCAGCAACTAATGTTGTTTTAAAAGGCTTAAATGTCCATCTTGAATGCTTTTAAAATATGTCCCTTGAGTTGTCCTTGGCTAGCTGAAAGGTCTCCAGAAACTAAATAAAAACTTTGTAACTCATGTGTGACCTTTAAGCTTCAAACGGTTATTAGAAGAAGAAGAGGTTGCTGCTGAAATTAATTGATGTATAATGCTTCCTTCAATTATCATAACAGCTCCTTTAATGTTGAATAATGCTTCCTTTATGTGTGTAACCGATTATCACTTGAAAAGTCACATTAAACTCTTTGTAACATCCCATAAGTGTAACGGTTTCCAGCTGAAAGGTTTCCTACATTCAAACACATTAAACAGACATATTAACCACATTTAATCAATTATTAAATACTAATTTAACTTAAACACATTAAACACTTATTAAAGAAACTAATTTAACTTAACACATTAAACACTTATTAAACACTAATTTAACTCAACACATTAAACTCTTGACTTAATAAATGAACTAGAAGTTAAGACTTCAATTAATGCAGCAACTAGTTAATTTATGGAAGCAGAATTAAACTAACTTAAACACTTTTTATTAAATGAACTACAAGTTAAGACATCAATTAATGCAGCAACTAGTTAATTTATGGAAGCAGAATTAAACTAATTTAAACTCATACTTCATTAAAACATCCTAGTAACTAGATTAATTAATAAGCCTCTTATTGAACACAACTTATTTATTTAAACTAAACACCTTTATTTAAAGCTAATTTAAAAGTTTTAATGCATCAAAATAAAAGTGCATGAATTAAATCAAACTAAACAAAAACTGAAGGAACTAAATGTGAACTTAAACCGAGCTCAATGAGCTGAGTGAACTCATGTGAACTGAACCACAAAGGAAAGGAGTTTAATTGAGCTGAAAGTGAGCTGGAATCAGCTTCATTTTGCACTTTGGCTCCTCGAGCTTAGGCCACTCTCGATCGCGTCGGAAAGAGTTGAACCATGATGCGACCAGGATTGCATCATACCCCCTCTTGAAAGTGATTCATCCTCAAATTGAGCCGATGGTTCTCTCTAACAGAATTTCTTGATCAGCTTTCCTCGATCAAACGGGGAGGATGGTAATCGAGACACCTATAAAATATAACCAAGAGTTAGCAAGAGTTGTGTCAAACAAACTTGCAATCGAAATATGAGCAAAACAAAACGAATAAAACGAACGCAAACAGGCATATTTGCATTATCATACAAAAAGAACAAAGCCTTATCAAATATTTGAATCTGAATTGGATAAGTTTCATGGTATGCATACAATGCAAATGGATTCCACAAGTCAAAATCAACATGCGAGTAACACATCAAATGATAGATATATTCATCAGAAGCAGATAGTTGAGAAAATGCATATGGCACTCGAAAGTGAACATCCAAATCTTGCATTGAACGACATATGTAATCACTCGCACATGAACAAAAATTATCAAACACAAGATTCCTTTTGTCAACAAGTAGACCATCATTAAACAGGATAGGACGTTCAAACATTTCATGATCTAAATGATGAAAATCAGCATCATGTGTTCTACCAACAACCGAAGAGAACAAAGACATATCAAAATTTTTACATGGATCACACATGTGACACAATATGGATTCTTTCACACGAAAATTATCAAAATTATCAAACTCAAGAATCCTGTCATCATTCAACGAAATAGATAGATAACAAACAGGCAAAATAGAACGATTAATCATAACATGATCTAAATGTTTTATAAAAACTAGTTCATCAACGTAAAGCTCGTCACTTTTCAAAAAGATCACAAAGGTGTCAACAAGTTCAGAAGACTTACCTTTATAGTCAGAAAGAAAAAGATCAGTCTTATCGTGGTCAAGCAATACAAACCTTCTCTCTTCAGAAAGATAATGTAGTCGAAGCCTCGTGTTTGATTAAACACTTTTCAAATGGAATGTGAATTTCACGTGCAACCATAGAATTTGTTTAAGGAGCGAATAAAAATTGAACACAAAATGGGCAAATTTCGTAACCTTAATCAAAAACCAAGTATCAAAATGATTGAAATTCTTTAAGCACAATTGTTGCTGCTTGATTTTCCAACAAGGTATACCAGATGAGACAAAACATACTCCCTGTTTAAAAACATACGTTTGATGATTTAAGTCAAAATATGGCAATGGCTTCGAACAAGCAAACATGTTAAACCAAAAAGAATTGTGTATGTTCAAGATCAAACGATCAAAACTCTTAACATGTTTCAAAACCGATTTACAAAAACTCAAAGTTTTCGTATTAGACAATGAACTGATTTTGTAATAACCACAATCAAACAAGTTGGGATTAAGAGAAAATTCATCGTCATACTTACTTGAGTCTTGCACTTGTCGAATAGACGTTACTCCACCTTCACACTTTGCTTCACAATGATTATTATGGGGTAAACCCGTCTTACCATCTTTTAAATCATTATAACGAATCAAAGGAGGGAAAATGACAAAATTATCCACATAACCACTAACAGTAGAAAGATTCGGTGGAGATTGAATCTTATCAAAACACTTACCTTCCTTACTTTCCGGCGTTGGCGGTTCAATTTCACTTTCAACCTTACCTTTTTCGATCATTTGAAAATGCCGTTCTTCCGGGAGGTATTGAAATTGAAGATCTTTGTCTGATACGTCGAGAATATGAAATGAAGAAACAGAATAAGAAAAAACTTCAAATGGGTTAGTTGAAAAATCACTCTCTTTTTCTCGCTCATCTTGTTCTTTTGTCTCTTTTTCACACTCTTTTTCACTTTCTTTTTCAAGATCTTTTTCAATTTCAAGTTTCTTTTCAATTTTCTTTTCTTCATTCTCATTTTCTTTCTCAATTTCTTTTTCTTCTTTTTCAATCTCTTTTTCTTTTTTCTCATTTTTATTTTCTTTTCTCTCGAACTCTTTTTCAAGTTCTTTTTCATTACAACAAGGGGATGATTCAAAAGAATTGAAAAGAGAAAATTTTGAATCAAGGATCGAGGAAATATTTTCGTAGATATCACGATCGATGCTTCGTGAAAAATCCTTTGTGCTCAACATCTTTGATTCATAAGACGAGTAACTCGCACTTTCTTCTTGTTCGTCACCATAGTAGGCTTTGAACTTTGCTTTGCTTCACCTTGAATCCTTCGTCAAATAAGAATCACGATTTGAACTACTTCGAGAACGATCTTTCGTGGATGAATTCTTCGACGCATATGAACCACGTTCACTTCTTTGTAAAGATTTCTCCGTGGATGGATATGTTGAAGCTTGTGAAGAAGAAATCATACCTTCACCGATGGTAATCACGAGAGGTCTTACATTTGTGGTTTGATTCATACCATTTTGAACTTCTATATGAGCCATAATCTCGATCGAAATCTCTTCTTGAATGATCTTCAAAAGCGTGTCTTTGAGACAACCTTGACTCTGACCTTCGATTTGAAGAAAGTCGTTCTTGTTGGTCTCATTCCTTGATTCGATCCAACTGCTGATGTAACTTGACAAACTTGGCATTCATGACTTTTCGCATCTCGTTCAACAAGTATTGATAATTAGATTCTGACAACGCTTCTTGATTCATGTTTATTTTCTGAAAAGAAAGATTTTCAAAAAGAATAAAACAGAACATTAAATCCTCACCACAAAATTCTCACAAGTCAATCGCCAAGAAAAATCGCTCACACTCGTGTTTCATTCGTATAAGGCTTTTTCTCTATTGAGTACACTCGTGCCTTTTACCGCTCTTTCTCGCTCTCGCAAATTTGTACTTCGTTTCGAAAGACTTATTTGCTGCTTGAGGGCCGGATTCAAAGTGGGTAACATGGGAAAACGTTAGGTGTATGGGGAGGCTAAACAAAGAAAATTTTGGGTATCGGGTATGCTAAAGGTAAAGAGAAAAAAAAATTCTGGGTGTGTGCGGCGTTGTGGTTTTAAAGGAATGGGGCAAAATCTAATCTCAGTGATCGGGAATAGTAGAAGAGAATGAAAGCAAACAAGACTTGCAAAACTTCTCACACTTTTTTTTGACTTTTTTTCGTATTTTTTTCTTTTTTTCCTCAAATGCATGAAAATAACACAATTAAAACTTTGAGATTACAACTTGATTTTTTTTTTTCAAATTTTTTTGAATTTTTTTTGATTTTTTGAATTTACTACCTACTTTGGATTTACGATGTTCGTCGTAGCTCCTCATTTTCTAGCTTTGATACCAAATGATACGATCCACCTCAGGGTGAGTCGAGTCACATGTGAAGTTGCCCAATCGTCTACGAGGAGTAATTGAAAAGTTGTCAGAAAAGAGGTGAACTAAGGTTAAAGTTGCGGAAGCTGATCAAAAAGGTTAAGATATGGATGGAAGATGGAGATAGGTTCGGTTAGGATGCAAACAAGGAAGATGAATATAGTGGATGGACTTGGGTTTAATAGAAATAATCAAAAGGATATATATTAAGATAGTTGGTGGAGATGGATAGAAGAACTTAAATAAAGAATCGATTCAACACTATGACAGTGTCACCCCGGGTTCTATATTTGTTTAAGGTGGAAAATGGAATCGAAGATCGACCACGACCCATTATCTAAAAAGATAAGAACCGATGGTATAATGTAATGGAAGAGAAACGATTGATGCCACAAGCAAGCTTGATAAGTCGGAATCGAAACTCGTACGAAATATAGAGAGGAGAATAATCTCACTCAATGAACAAAAGTTCATAAAATATATTCCAAAGTTCAATAATCAAAAAGTTCCTTTTTACAAGCTAATAACAAGTGTATATAGTGTTTACATGTGGTTAGCTGAAGAGGCAAATGAATTCAACTTTAATATGCATTTAAATGGCTGAAATAAAATCTAAAAATTCTTGAATTCCTCCAGCCAAATAACTGCAACTTTATGACTCCTAATGAGATGATTAAATGAATTTGAATGCTTTAAAAATGTCCCTTGAGTTGTCCTTAGCTTGCCGAAAAGTCTTCAGCAACTAATGGTGTATTAAAAGGCTTAAATGTCCATCTTGAATGCTTTTAAAATATGTCCCTTAAGTTGTCCTTGGCTAGCTGAAAGGTCTCCAGCAACTAAATAAAAAATTTGTAACTCATGTGTGACCTTTAAGCTTCAAACGGTTATTGGAAGAAGAAGAGGTTGCTGCTGAAATTAATTGATGTATAATGCTTCCTTCAATTATCATAATAGCTCCTTTTAATGTTGAATAATGCTTCCTTTATGTGTGTAACCGATTCTCACTTGAAAAGTCACATTAAACTCTTTGTAACATCCCATAAGTGTAACGGTTTCCAGCTAAAAGGTTTCCTACATTCAAACACATTAAACAGACATATTAACCACATTTAATCAATTATTAAACACTAATTTAACTTAAATACATTAAACACTTATTAAAGAAACTAATTTAACTTAACACATTAAACACTAATTTAACTCAACACAGTAAACTCTTGACTTAATAAATGAACTAGAAGTTAAGACTTCAACTAATGCAGCAACTAGTTAATTTATGGAAGCAGAATTAAACTAACTTAAACACTTTGTTAAATGAACTAAAAGTTAAGACTTCAATTAATGCAGCAACTAGTTAATTTATGGAAGCAGAATTAAACTAATTTAAACTCATACTTCATTAAAACATCCTAGTAACTAGATTAATTAATAAGCCTCTTATTAAACACAACTTATTTATTTAAACTAAACACCTTTATTTAAAACTAATTTAAAAGTTTTAATGCAGCAAAATAAAAGTGCATGAATTAAATCAAACTAAACAAAAACTGAAGGAACTGAATGTGAACTTAAATAGAGCTCAATGAGCTGAGATGAACTCATGTGAACTGAACCACAAAGGAAAGGAGTTTAATTGAGCTGAAAATGAGCTGGAATCAGCTTCATTTTGCACTTTGGCCCCTCGAGCTTAGGCCACTCTCGATCGCGTCGGAAAGAGTCAAACCATGATGCAACCAGGATCGCATCACCCTATTAACACTGTTCTAGAATGATGTGAAGTGTTTTGTATTGCTCGGTAACACTCATATCTCTAATCTGGTAACGAAGATAGGTTGAGGGTGTTACACTAATTATTTGGCCACCCAATATTTTGGGTACTTTTATTTTGCTCACTCAAATAAAAATGTGACACCACACACTCGAGACCGTTTCCGGAGTCGAGCACAAGGCGTTATTTAACTTATCTTACTACTTCGGGTATAAAAAAAAATTTATTTCATCATTCACAATAAATCTGTCCATCTGCGCAACAGTCACTAATTTAATTATAACTCTAGTTACAAAACTTGAAATTTAGATCTGTAAATTTTTCCTGAAACTAGGCTCGTATATCATCTAACCATAAAATTTTTAGAATTTTTGGTTTGGCAAATTAGTACAGTTAATTCATTAAAGTCTCCCCTGTTTCACAGTCTAATGGTTCTGACCACTCTTCACTAAAAATCAATTTTCTCATTGTACAATTTTTATATGTTGTTTCTACTTATTTCTACTGAAAGTAGACTCACTAAGGAATCTATAAATATAAATTATAACTCATAATTATTTTTGTAAAATTTTAAATGTTTTTCTAAAGTCTAAACAGGGACTTCAAATACCATTCTAACCCTGTCTCACTAAAATTCAAATATCATAGAATATAGAATTCCTTTGCTTACACTGTTTCTTTCATATGAAATTAGACACAATAAGATTTAATTCTATATCTTATTAACTTTTTAATTCCATTTATCCTATTTTTGGTGATTTGTCAAAGTCACGTTACTGCTTTTGTTCAAAAACTGTTTCATTACAAATTTTTACTTTTTCATACTTTGTAGTAAACCTCACTTAGGAATCCATACAAAATAATTCGATCCCTATACATGCCATAACTTAAAACATTCCAAAATCATTTATATACCAAAGTAAAGGCTTGATTGTGTGATACGAGGCTCTGATGATCTCCAATCCAAGTAAGTTCAACACACTATAAAACAAAGGAAAGGAAAAGAACGAGTAAGCTACTAATAGCTTAGTAAGTTACAAGTAAACAATAAGCACTCAATCAATAATTAACATTTTCACATACAATTAATTAATATCCTTCTTAGCAAATTCAACCACTTACACATGTACAATCTTACCAGTTCACTTGCACATACATTTAAGTACTTAATCATTATCACGTATGCTCATTCTTTCAATTATACCTGCATACACACTTCATCTCATATTCACTTTAATTTATTATTAATCCCTTTGAACACTCGGAATATACACGGATACGTAGAGAATTAGCACATAAGTGCCACACTAATATGTAGCCGAAGCTACCACTGATATGTAGCAGAAGCTACCACTATAATGTAGCTGAAGCTACCACTGATCAATAAAACTGGAAATGTCCACGGGCCTACTCACACAAGCTGTCAGGTGTCTACAACACATGCTAGATCACCCAGCACCCGGGACTCACTGTAACACTGTAACACTAGTCTCTAGTGATATATCACTTGTATCCACTTCTATTCCTAAGTTCAACTGGGAATTTACTCTTAGTACTTATTTTACACTTTATCACTTGAATAATTCATGAACAATTTTCCTTCCACATTCAATATTAATTCACATATCAAATATAATTCACAATTTATAAAAATATGTTGCTATTATTTACACATAACTTACCTCGGATGCAAAACGACTATTTTCGTAAATTAGTCGATAACCTTCTCTTTTCCCCGATCACCTTCACTATTCCATCTTTCTTGATCTATATTAGCACAATTTAATACATTTACCAACATTCCATTCAAATACAATTCATACACAATATTTTGGCAAAATTACGTTTTTACCCCTAAAGTTTCATATATTTACACTTTTTCCCCAAAGCTCGGAAATTAAACTTTATCCCTTATTCTTATGTTTTATGACATGCTGATCATTTTTCCCTTCTATGACAACATCAAATTCTCACTCTAACATGTACTTATGAATATTAGCTATTTTTACCGATTAAGCCGTTTTACTCGTTTTCACTTAAAATCGCTTAGTAAAAGTTGTTTAACATAATTTCAAACCTCATATTCCATCATAAAACATCAAAATAAACAATTTTCACTTATGGGTAATTTTCCAAATATGAACCCTAGGTTAAATTATTGCTAGTATAAGCTACATCAAGTTACCGGGACTCCAAAAAACGTAAAGAACATTAAAAACGGAGCTTGGAATCACTTACTATGGAGCTTGGAAGCTTGAAAAAAACCCTAGCTATGGAGAACCCTTGAAATCTCGTCCTAATGAAGAAGATGGACATATTTTGCCATCATTTTCCCTTTTAATTTCTTTTTAATACCAAATGACTAAAATGCCCTTCATTAAAACTTTAGTTATTTTTATCTATGTATGTCCATTTTTGTCCATGGAAATATAATGGTCTAATTGCCATTTAAGGACTCCTGCTTCAAACCCCCATTACAATCAAGTACTATATAAATTAGAACCCCTATTTAGCAACTTTTGCAAACAAGACCTAATAGGCCATTTAAGCATGCAATCAATAAAATTTATTATCGATACTCTAACACATGTATTTAATCATTCGATAAATCATAATAATTAATCGTAATAAACTTTTATATCTCGGATTCGTGATTTCGTAGCCACTATTCCAATTAGGCCCTATTTCGGGCTATGGCAAAAAATACTTGCAATTTGATCATTACTGTGAAAGAATTTTTTCATTTTAACCAATTATTACCTCATAGCCTCTAACTAATTAATCAATTTGTTGATACTCGCTTATGTCCTGACCTTGCTTATCTCCCATCCTCACTTTTTTCAACCAGGATAAATTAAAATTTACTCGGTTAAATTTATCTCTCGACCTTATATAAACTATGATTACTTCCTAATTACACAGAGGTGTCCGCAAGTATATGGGTCACATTGTAATATAGTAAAGAATGTTAGAACGAAATACTCCGGAAGCATTTTGAGGATCGTACCCAAGGGAGGTTGAATTAAAGTTAAATTAACTTTCAACACTAATAGGGCTAAATACTACAAATTTAAAATTATATTACGAAAAATCAAATTAACATTAATTAATTAAATTAACCTAAAATTACCTAAAATAAAAATCAACCAATTTACAATCGAAATTAACTCCAAAAAATAGGCTCCTAATTAACTTCAGAACTCATGTTTTGTCGTGTTAACTATTAATTAACAAGTTATTACCTCTCGGCCTCTAACTAATCAACTAATCGGCTAATACACGCTTACCTCTCGGCCTTAGTTTCTTGACTAGGATTAATTATGATTTACTCGGTAAACTTATCTTTCTATCTCGTTTATCCTAAATAACTTCCTAGGGGTATCACTTCCTAGGGTTTAATTACACATAATTTAAACCAACTAACTCAGATTTAAACCCTAATTCATCCGTTAATTAGTCACACATCCACTCGTTAATCTCACTAAGGAAAATAGCTACTTATGGATATAGATGCAATAATACCCAAACTCATATTTAACATACAAAACAATAAATTAAATAAAAGAAAGGAATAAGAAAATAAATCCTTTTTGAAGTCGATTTGTGTTCAAAAGTGAAATCTCCTTTAACAGACACGAAGATCATTCCAATTGCAATTGGAATACAAAATGAAATAATGAAAAACAATTAAATTAAAATCTTGGATCGAAATCGAATCCAAGTTAAACAAGAACAAAAAGTATTTAAATGACTAAATTGAAATAAAATAACATTAAAATTTAATCTCCCCAACCCAGCCTAGACGTTATGGCCAGATTGTGAAGACTACATTAGTGACCAAAACGACTAAGTAACCCTATGGACCATAAGAACCCTAATCTATCTCACTTTAGAAAATCGTGACTGCTTTTGAGTTAGTTTGAGTAGTTGAAGAATATGTTAACTGAAGCTTTGTCTGGACTAATAAACATCAGAAAAGTTTTGAGCAGTTGGAGAATATGTTAACTAAAGCTACTGTTTTGACTTAACCTGAATCTGGGAAAGAATTTATAGTTTATAACGATGTGTCTCTTTGTGGTTTGGGATGTGTTTTGATGCAAAGTGGATAAGTAATTGCTTACGCCTCAAGATAGTTGATGTAACGCCCCGAATTTGGGCCTATTAGGTTGTAACGCCCAAAAAATCCCAAAACTTTAATTTTTTTTGTGCACTGAGGTCGGTATGTATGAGTAGCACTTAGAATAATAATATTAAGGTATCATCGGGTTTATTTGAGGCCTTAGAGATAGGGAAGACCATAGGGAGAAATTTATTCTTTCTTACTTAATGGACCCTAGTCTCAGGTAGGAGGCCTCATAAACAGATTAAGAGAAGAAAAAGGACATAGATGGGCTTGTAGTCCAGTGGAAAGTGGCGTCATATAGGAGCTATGAGTTGGCGTGTTAAGCAGTTAAGGAGATCCAAGGTTCGAGGCTTAGGAGGGGAAATTAAGGAGTTTTATTTGTGCCTAAACAAAAGGAGTTGGCGTTAGAGGGGACTCTGAAAGGGAGTGTTTAGGAGAGAAATTTAAGGTGTAGATAAGGGAGAAAGGATATGGATTGGGAGGTGGATATAGTGGTGCCAAATTGGACTCTGAGGGAAGAGAAATTTGGCTAGGGGCTATATATATGAGTGTCGAATTAAGTTCCTAGGTTTATGCCGAATTTTTACTTTCCTTCTGGTCAAATTTCTTCACTTGTGAGAGGCTCGGACATCTTTGTTTTCTAAGTGTGCCAAAGTCGAATCCTTCATATCCTCCCTTCTCAAATTCCCTTTTGGTTCACCACTCGGTTCTAGCCAAATCACTTTTATTTCTTATTCCCCCTGGTGTTGCCGAATTGCCTCTGTTACCTTACTAGTCTCAAAAGCCGGACTTAAGCCTCAGGATCAAAGGAAGATTTTGGTAAGATCTTAGTTGAATTTTTAGTGTGTTTTATTAAAAGCCGAAGGGCTATCTAACACCTCTTTGCCGTTACCATGTACTAACAAGGGTGAGGCTCAGCAATCGCAAGTGCGGTAGGTAAGGATTGTTGTCAAGGTAGTAAGTATTCTCAATTCAGTTAGAGTTTTAATAAGTGACCGAATCTATTGTGGCTCATAGGGGTGACTTATGATCAATATGGGTCACTTGGTTTTGACGATATAGGTGTTTGGGTGCAAATCTAGAGAATAATCACCAATAGTAGCAAAGGAAGGGCTACTAGAACATGAGGTACACGGTAAGGGTATGGTGAGGTTTTGGTTTTTAGTCAGTGTATGTTAAAGCTTTGGTTAATAGCTAGTAATGTAGATTGTAGGTTCATGATTGATGCGATCCTAGTCGCATCATGGTTTGACTCCATTCGATGCCATCGAGAGTGGCCTAAACTTGAGGGGCCCAAGTGCAAGATGAAACATCTCACAGGCCTGATTGGTTATTGGACCAATGTTTTTAAGGACTTTTAATTTAATTAAGTTTTATTTAAATTAATAAGTTTGCATATTTTAATTTTAACTTGCACTTTGTGTGTTCTGCATTTAATAAAGTAATGCATTATGTAACTTCCATGTTAGTTTAGTATGCATCATAAATAATGACTTGCATTATGAAACTTCCATGTAACACCCCAAACCCGGCCTAGAAGTTAGACCCGAATCCGGCGTGCCACATGGAAGTGTTTTTCAAACCATCTTTGCAATTGTAACAACTTGTTGGAGAATTTCAGCCTCTTTGTTAAAACCCAAAACACTTAAGCAATTGTGTCTACATGAAAACATAATTAACTTTAATAACCCTTTTCGGTTGTGAAAGCATATTTGAAATAAACGATTTACGAAAATGTGACCTTTGAAATAGAGTTGCAAAAGCATTTTGAAACATTGCGGAAACGTAGATAAAATACAAGTATTTTGAGAGATTGATTGATGAATCACAAATCAAGGAATTGAACTTTAAATCCGTGACTTTTGAAAATGTCGTTAATAATTTGAAAGAATGTTTGAGTTAAAACATATTTGTATAATTTTATTTTGAAATCCATTTGTTAATCAATTTCGAAAAACCCTTATTTACGTTTTTTTTAAAAAAAATTCTCGTTTTAAACAATTTAAGAAAAATAATAAAAACATCCCAACCATAAAGCAAAAATAAAAAAAATAGTTCAGAGGCCTTATTACAACTTAAACCAAATTAGCAAAATAATAAAATAAACGGAAATAGAAATTTAAAGTTTAATAACACCATTTCTGAAGTATGGCCCCCACCGAGTCATCCATGGCCCAAGTCCACGTCACTGAGCATTACCTGAAAGGGTTAAGAGAAAGAGGGGGATGAGTTACTAGAACTCAGTGTGTAACCCACTTACCATTGACCATTGGGCCAATATCTCATTAAGCAATTATTTGGGTTTAAGCCCATTAAAAATAACATATAATATACAAGTGATATGCAATTCCCAACCCAACCTAATTTCCATCCGCTACACACCACCCGTACCAACTAGCACACCTGTGGGGAGCTTTAGTCATCAACCGCCAACACACCAAACTGGGCATTAAGCCATAAATCAAGCTGGGCATTTAGCCATATTTCAAACTGGCCCATATAGCAAATTATCAAATTGGCCCATATAGCAATTTATCAAATTGGCCCATTAAGTATTATCTCAATTCGGCAATCATACCCACTAAGGGTAATTCGGTAATCTCGCAACCCAGGGGTATTTTGGTAATTTACCCTCTATGGGTATTATGGTAATTTCGTAACCTAGGCTTAACTACTAATTCGAGGCATAAAATTTGAAACTGTCCATCTGCGTAATGCTGACTAAATTGACCATAAATCGAGTTATAAAACTCGAAATCTAGATCCATAAAATTTCTTTGAAACTAGACTCATATATCTTCTTACTGTAATGTTTCCAGAATTTTTGGCCTAGCCATTTAGTACAGTTTATTCCTCAAAGTCTCCTCTTTTCTGCTGTCTGGCAATTCCGACCATTCTTTACTAAAATTTAATTATCTTTTCGTACAGAATTCAAATGATATTCTAGTTTGTTTCTTATAAAAATAGACTCATTAAGGAATCTAACCATATAAATTATGCGCCAAAATTAGTTTTTATCAATTTTTAATCATTTTTCCAAGTCAGAACAAGGGATCTCGAAATCACTCTGAACCAGTCTCACAAAAATCTAAAAATATCAAAATATACTAATCCTTTGCTTTCTCTGTTTCTTTTATAAGAAAATAGACTCAATTATCTTTCAATCCATATCTCCTTCACTTTCTAATTCAATTTCCTCTATTTTTGGTGATTTTTCATATCCACATCACTGTTTCTGACCGAAACTGTTTTATTACAAAACATGATTATCACTACCATCATACGCACGTTCGAGTGATCAAGGATGCCGGTTATCAGTTTTCTTCGATATTTCTATAGAATCACAAAATATTTCACGTAAACTTTTTGATACGATCCGCCTCGAGGTGAGTCAAGTCGTATGTGAGATGCCCGATCGTCTACGAGAAGGTTTCGTTCAGTTTGATTAAAAAGGATGTTTTTAAGTAAATAATGGTGGAAGCTATGAAGAAGGGTTCAAAGATGGGTTTATGGAAATGAATAATATATAGGTTCGGTTATTGAAAATAAGAAGGGATGGTATATGGAATGGGAATAAAATGGATTTTAGGCTCAAGAAAGAAATGGAAAATTCGGCTAGCAACAAAAATAAAGGATAGTGATGGAATGGAAGGGAACAAACTCAAAGCAAGTAAGAACCACTACTAAAGAGCAATGACCCAAATACTTATAAGCTTCAAGGTGTATGATGGAAGTAGAAAAACCTCAATCGGCTACTTAGAAAAGTAGGAACCTTGGTATAAAGGTGAACGCCACAATACGAATAGTGATAAGTTCAGTTTTCGACAAAGAAAAACGAATGACACAACTAGGACACTAGGTAGCCAACGAATCTTTGAACGAAAATAGAGTAAAGTTTGCCTCACAAAATGAGTAGCATCACATTAACAAAATTATCAAAAGTTTTTCCATTACAAGCTAATACAAAGTATATATAGTGTTTACATGTGGTTAGCTGAAGAGTCATATGAATTCACCTTTATTATGTATTTAAATGGCTGAAATAAAATCTAATTAATAGGTAAAGACTCTTGAATTCCTCCAGCAACTTTATGACTCCTAATGAACTGATTTCAATGAGTTTAAATGCTTGGTTTCATGCTTTCTTAGCAGCCGAATGGTCACCAGCAACTTAATGAGAAGTTGTAACTCTTGTGTGATCTTTTAAGCCTCAAATGGTTATGGAAGATGAATAGGTTGCTGCCAAAATTAATGGAGATGTAATGCCTCCATCAATGATGATAACAACTCTCTTTAATGTTAAATAATGCTTCTCCATGTGTGTAATCATTTTCACTTGAAAAGTCACATTAAACTCTTTGTAACATCCCTTGAGTGTAACGGTTTTCAGCTGAAAAGTTTCCTACATTCAAACACATTAAACAAACAAATTAATCACATTTTAAACACTTATTAAACACTACTTTAACTTAAACACATTAAACACTTGACTTTATCAAATGAACTAAAAGTTAAGACTTCAATTAATGCAACAACTAGTTAATTAAATAAACTAACACTTAAACATCATTTATTCCAGCAACTAGCTTAATTAAATAAAGCACCATTAAATGAACTTAACTCATGCATCAATAAATTAACCTAGTAACTAGATTAATTAAAGAAACAACTACCATTAAATTAAATTCATTAAAAGAACTCAATTAATTAAACTAAGTTGAGTTGAATTAATGATCAGCAACCATTTATTGAACTAAGATGCTTAAATGCAAGTATTTAAAATGCAAACTAAATGAACAAATGAGTTACTTAATGCATGACTTAATTAAATGCAGAACACATAATGCATGTCATAATTAAAATATGTAGATCAATAATGCATGACATTAACTAAAGATGCATTTAATTAGACAAGACATAATTAAAGACTAAAGTATTGAGTTGATTCAAGTTCAAATGAGCTAAATTTGAACTGGACGAAGCTCGTGGAGCTGGAAACGAGCTGGGATCATCTTGCCAGCAATGCAATGCTCGGCTCGGGATACTTGTCCAATGAAGTTCGCGGGTCGTGCTCGCATCATTCCCCCTCTTTTAGGCGACTTGTCTCAAGTCGGGTTGTTCCTCTATTGGAAAATATTTCCTCTCGTTCAGCTTTCCTCGATCGAACGGAATAGAAGATATCACACAATCCTGGAAATGGTTTATTAATGGACAAGAAAGCACATCACCATCATAGATAAGTAACAATGGGTTAAGACAACAAAAACCTAAAGATAAACCAAATGCTAAGCAAAAGACTGATTTTATTTTGCCAAAATGACTTATCAATTTTGACAATGACAAGTGCAAAGTATTCAAATCCAAATAGCTCTTATAGAATGTAGTCCAAAGATCATATGGCAATAATCTTAATTGGGCAAAGCAAACATACTTCAATTTATTGAAAAGTTTCATTATTCCATCAATGCAAACATGTGGATTCAATTGGATAAAAGGATACTTAGTCATGAATATTTGCAAAAAGTTAAGCATACTAATCCACATCCAAAACTTTTCAATATGTTTATTCAAAAACAGAAATTCATGTGATTGTACATGCGAAGTGTACCGTGGCCAACATCTTTCAATCATTTGCTTATTTTCATGATTTGTGATAACATTATGTCCATTGTCACAATCCAACACAAACAAATCAATACTAGGCCAAAAACTACCATTAAACACATCATGATTCAAAGAATTTCCAAACATCCAATCAACAAAATTTTCATCTTCATTTGAACGAAGCAAAGGTAATTGAAAATCTTCAGAGACTTTACCTTGATGATCTTGAAGAGAAGAAAATTTATAATTGGTTTTACCTGTGTCAATCAAGACAAATCTTCTCTCCTCAGAAATGTAATGTAATACAAACCTTTTATCTCGAACAACTTGGATGGGTGATGAGACACCATGACATCTCATGCTCCTCGAAGTGTGGAATTCACAAAAACGAGATTGGTTAGTATTAACAAAATTGATGGACTTAAAAGAAAAAAATAGATCATATTTGAAATTCGATTCAAGTCCATTTACATATGTCAGCCTTACCTTTTCAAAATGAAACAAATATTTCATATGTGGCCAAACAATATGATTAAGGAACAAAACAAAACCAACGTCATTAAGTTTCATTGCCTTAATTAAAGTACGAATATCAAACAAACTTAAATAAAATGCACAACAAGCAAGTTGCTTGAAGTTTCTATAAAACGAATCAGAGTAACGAATACCAGGTTTGAACACACGAACTTGATCATTCGTTCCAACATGCAACATATTTTGAATAATTTCCAATGTCCACAACATGTTAGAAAATGATGTAATCAACTCACTACAAGACTTAAATTCCACTCGATCAAGCAAGCATGCAGAGTTGACAAAACCAAGCAGATCAAGATATGGGAATCTCATATAAAAATTCAAAGTTTTATCTTGAAGGCCAAAATCAAACGGTTTGAACATTACATGCGAAAGCCTTTTATCATGTATGTCAAACAAAGACATGGTGAACATATAACTATTCAAAGATTCAAATCTATCACGAACCAAATGAACATGCATGTTTAAACAGACATATTTAACACATGAGTCCAAAGAATTTATATAACCAACATTTGTATGTGCAAAGCTTTTATCAAACATATCTAAAATTCGATTAGGGTGAGCCATTCCAATAGAAGGATCAAATGTGTCACAAGACAGAATTTTCACGGCACTTTTCGAAGCAGGGTCATCAAGAGATGAACAAGGACTAATCAAATCAAATGATGGTAGCATATCAGAAATTGACCCATCAAAATCTTTATGACCAATTTTTAAATCGGACAACCTTGATTCGATAAACATGGAATCCTTAGCTTTCTTACCTTCAATCACAAGTGGGTGGTTGTCATTTGCGTACTTACCTTTCTTGAATAATCGAAAACATCTCTCGTTTGGAAGGTAGTGAAGCTGGAACTGGTCGTACAAGACTTTAGGAACCTGAAAAGTTACATCACAAGAAGATCAAACAGGTGGGTTAGTGGAAACAATCCTTGCTTGCTCACTTTATTTTTCACTTAATTCTTTTTTCTCGAGATCTATCATTTCTTTTTCCTCAATCTCTTTTTCCACTCGTTGTTCTTGTTCAACTTCTTTTTCATCGGCTTTTTCAATGACTTTCTCGAACTCTTTCAAGAATCTCTCATTTTCTCTCTTACTCGCCTCTTGCCTCTCTTTTATTTCTTTTTCTTTTTCTTCTTTTGCTTTTCTCATTTTCTTTTTACAAGAAGATACAAAAGAATCATGAAAACAATGATTTTGTTCAAAAGAAGGAAAATTATTTGCATAAGAATCTTGATCAATGCTTCTGAAAAATACTCTGAGTAGGATTTCTTTGAAGATCGGAAAGAGGTATGCTTATCTCTTCGGATGTCATCTTGGACGGGTTCAAAATCAAGGTTAGACTCTCGTCGTCTTGAATTCCTTGACGAAAAGAAATCTCGATTGAAATCCCTTTGCTTTGAAGTCGATGACGAATAGGAATCACAATGGAAATCTTTTCTCGAATGATCATTGAATATATGTCTTCGTGATATTCTTGATTCCACTTTCTGACTTGAAGACAATCGTTCCCGTTGGTCTCTTTTCTTCACAGGGTCTAATCTCTTGTGCAATGTATCGAATTTAGAATTCACCATTCTTCGCATTTCTTGCAGCAAGTATTGATATTCTGACTCGGTAAATTCTTCGCTAGACATATTTGATTGCTAAAAAATAATTTGTTAAGTAAAACAAAAATTTAAATTTCTCACAACAAAATCCTAACAATTTCACTCGGAAAGAAAATTGATGGTTTGCTCTCACGCTCGTATTTACACTCGATTGGCTTTTACCTTCACTTGAATAGTCTCACATGCTCGTGCCTTTTACCTCTCTTTACCTTTCTCGTGATTTCGTGCGCAGATTCGCCAAGGCTAAAAACCTTTGTCTAGATAGTCGGTTTCAAATGGGTAACAAAGGATTAATTTATGGTTGTGGGTAGGCTGAAAGAAATTTGTAAGTTGATTTATGTGTGGCGTTGGGTAGAAGAATGGAAGGTAAAATACTTTGGGGTTGATCGGGGGTAGTAGAAAAGAATGATAACACTTAATCTTATAAGAACTTTTTTTTTCGATTTATTTTTTTTTTGGATTTTTTTTCACTTTAAATGTAAAAAGATGAATACAAAAGAAATGAAATACAACTTTTTTTTTTCAAATTTTTTTTCTTGAATTTTTTTACTAACCTATTTTTGGGATTGAATACGAACGTCAGCGCTCCTTGTTTTCTAGCTCTGATACCAAATGATACGATCCGCCTCGAGGTGAGTCGAGTTGTATGTGAGATGCCCGATCGTCTACGAGAAGGTTTCATTCGGTTTGATTAAAAAGGTTGTTTTTAAGTAAGTAATGATGGAAGCTATAAAGAAGGGTTCAAAGATGGGTTTATGGAAATGAATAATATATAGGTTCGGTTATTGAAAATAAGAAGGGATGGTATATGGAATGGGAATAAAATGGATTTTAGGCTCAAGAAAGAAATGGAAAATTCGGCTAGCAACAAAAATAAAGGATAGTGATGGAATGGAAGGGAACAAACTCAAAGCAAGTAAGAACCACTACTAAAGAGCAATGACCCAAATACTTATAAGCTTCAAGGTGTATGATGGAAGTAGTGAAACCTCAACCGGCTACTTAGAAAAGTAGGAACCTTGGTATAAAGGTGAACGCCACACTACGAATAGTGATAAGTTCAGTTTTCGACAAAGAAAAACGAATGACACAACTAGAACACTAGGTAGCCAACGAATCTTTGAACGAAAATAGAGTAAAGTTTGCCTCACAAAATGAGTAGCATCACATTAACAAAATTGTAACACCCCAAACCCGGCCCATTCGTTAAGACCGAATTTGGAATGCCACTTCGGAAAACATCTGAAAATATTTTTGACTTAGATAAAACATTAAAATTTGTCGTCTTTTGAAAACCGTGTGTTTTTTTTTTTAACATTATAATAAAACTTTGTTACTAAAAATAATCCATATTAAAACTTTGGTGTAAAAATATATGTATACTTTGAATAAATAGATTACCAAAATTAAAATCATCTTCACATAATAATTTATTTTAAGTAAACCGTAATATAAATAATATCAAAAATGGTAATATCAATAATAAGAATAATAAGGCCCTTATTACATCAAAAGAAATCCCAAAATAGTTATTATGAAATTGCATAAAAATATTCAACATAATCTTCTTCATCAGCATGGCCACCTCGTATCCACTCCAAACCCGGTCCAACTTT
Organism: Gossypium australe; assembly: GCA_005393395.2. Lineage (NCBI taxonomy): Eukaryota > Viridiplantae > Streptophyta > Magnoliopsida > Malvales > Malvaceae > Gossypium > Gossypium australe. Next base: position 53,114,557 of record CM016615.1, on the reverse strand, counting down.
ACGCATCACCTGAAATGGTTGAGAAACAAATTGGGTGAGTCCACTGACTCAGTGCATAATTATCACACATGCCTCCACATATGGGCTTAGCCCATATCCACACAGATCATGCAAATCAACATGCAATTACGAAATCCAACCCATCCTAAGTCCATCCGTTACACCAACCTTAGCAGACTCCCTGCTCAAGGCCGTGGCTAGTCCACCGATCACAACCGAGTGATCCCACAAAATCTTACCTTGGCAGACCTGCTGCACAAGGCCATGGCTGAGCCACCGATCACATCGTGATCCTCACAATAATCTATCCATGGTGATGCACTCAGCTATCAACCGCCGAGATGGGCACCTAGCTAACATCTCCCTTGATGAAGCACACAGCTAACCATCAAGCGCTAATGTAACACGAGGCTAACATTAGACCACGTACATAATATGTACTCCCCGTCCTTCTTTGCTCAAATCCAACCCCCATGCATATATGTCAAAGTACCATATCAAATCAACGTATAGAATGAATATACATCACATGCTCATAAATAATTTAACATCACAATTTACCAACCTGTTAACCGATTACCCCACACATGGGTATCCATCACTTCAGCCTTTACTGTCGGCTATCACACATCATACGCAAAACATATGTACATATATATTAATACACAAAACAGGAGAAACAGTGCGATAATTACGCACCTATTTGATACAATCAACTAAACCTCGAAATCACACGTTGCACCTAAAGGCTTGTCGAAATCCCACCCGATTAACAGAGAAAAGAGGCTACGCTTGATTGTTTCCAAATCCCGGAGACCCTATAATAAAATGGTTCCAAAACAATCGATTAACACACTTCCAAATAAATCCAAAATCGTCTCTTACCCTTGTAAAAGTTGACAGAGAACAGAGAGGAAAAAAAAAAAGAAATGGCATTCGGCTACCCATACTTACCTTCTCCAACGATTTGAAATAGACAACCCAAGGAGATCAACACTATCTAAAGTTCGGCCAAAGTGACACTAATAGGAGAGGGTAGATTTCGGCAACAGGGTTTTGAGAAAAAAAAGGAAAAAAAAAAAGATGAATGAGGTTCACAAATGAAGATACGGCCAACAAGTCCAAGGGAGAAAACGGCAAGGTCTATGATGTTAATGGCTTTTGATTTCAAAGAAGAAAAATAGGTAAGCTTTACTTGAAGGTTCGGCCAAATGACAAAAGGGAAAAGAAGGAAACAAAAAGAAGTAAGGCTTTTGAAGAATTAAAATTCGGCAAAGGAAACCTCACCACCCTTTAAATAGCATTCGGCCACTCCCCCCTTGAAGACTCCAACATTCGGCCATTTCCTAGAATCTCTCCTAGCCACTAATTCAAACACATTTGAATTAATCAAATCCTTTAATTTACTCCCAGCCAACCATTTAAAACCAATTCAAATTAAACTAAAATAAAACCCACCTTTATCCTATATCACCTCTTCAATTTAAAAGAAAAAAAAATAAACTAATAATAATCTATTCATCCAGCCGAATGAAACAAACACCAAGCTTATCCCTTTTGAGAGTCCATGTGCAGGCCAATTCTTTCCCAAACTGCCGCAAAATCAAAATAAAAGTAAAACACCCAAACGCTGCCCATAGGTCTCGAACATGGGACCTGTCAAAACCCATGCTGCAGGTAACGCCCCAGGCCATTCGGCCAAAGCGCTTTTTGTGCCAAAAATACGCCACCAATTCTTTTAAGCCTTTCCTAACCTTAACGCCAGCTTGAAATAAAAATAAAACCCCAACTGCAGCTTCCATGGTTCGAACCTGGGACCTCATGCCGTAGCCCCTTTCTTCCAACGCTCCAAGCCACTCTACCAGAGCGCTATTTGTGACATAAACGCGCCTCATTTTCCTTTTAAGCCCTACTTCATTAGGTCCTCCCTTTTGACGCCCCAAAACAAAAATAAAACCCCATACTGCTGCCTCCTAGATTCGAACCCAGGCCCTTAATGGCACCCTCCCCAAGCTCCTAAGCAGCGTACGGGTGCCACTCCACCAGCTCCTCTTTTGTGCCAAAAATTACCGAAAATTATCCTTAAGGCCTCCCTTGGCCCGATTCCCTTTTTACACTAAAAATCCAAATTTTTCCAAAGTCTCCCCTTTTAATCCGAGCATTCTCAACACCTCTAAAACACGTCCAAGCATACCCAAAATCTACTAGAACTTGAATTATACCCAACATGCATAGCCCCTAAATCAGGGTGTTACAATTCTACCCTCCTTAAAATAATTTCGTCCTCGAAATTACTTGGTTAGGCTAACGGTTGAACATCTTAATTCACCTCACTACGCTATAGCTGCGCACTCTGATCTTAAAGAGCTAACATATTTCTAGGCACAGTATCAATCATACTCAAGGTTCCATATAACACTTTACCAGCCATATAAAAATAACTATCCATAAAGCGAACAAGCAATAAAGAATATTTCAGGCATGAGAAACTTACCAGCGGACTCATCTGGTACATCGTCATCATTTCTTCGACGAACTGCGTAAACCAAACCTGGCTGCCTTGCCTCAGTACCGCCATTACCGCGGCCTAATGCTCCACGACCTCGGCCAGAACCATTCCCTCCATGGTTCGGACGACGACCCCTTGTCGCTTGTTGACCATTTCTACCCGGTTGCACATAACCTTGATCTTCCATCCGAACCTTATTCGGATTCTGGGGACAATCCTTAATCAGGTGCGACTTAGACTTACACCTGAAGCATTCTCGATCCCGATTCCAGCATTCACCCACATGGTACCTTCCACACCGAGCACACGGACGATCTGGATTTTCTGAAGCTGGCCTAGTCACACGAGCAGAATTTTCAACCCTCGGTCTTTTCTGGAGACCCTCAGACGGTTCAGACGAACCAGAATTCCTCCTATCTCGGTTCTTTTCCTTATCTCTGTTCTGCCTCACAGAGTCCTTAATTCCCTCAGCGACCTTTGCTTCTTCGACTAACACCGCGAACTCCCGTTCTTGGTGAGGAGCTATTAACAGTCTCAAGTCGTCCCTCAATCCGTCCTCAAACCGGACACATCGTTCATGTTCTGTAGCAACCACTCCTCGAGCATAACGGCTTAACCTTAAGAACTCAGCCTCGTATTCCGCTACGGACTTGTTCCCTTGAACCAGCCCTAGGAACGCCTTCATCTGCGCATCAATGTAGTGAGTTCCAACATACTTCTTCTGGTATGCCGTCTTGACATACTCCCAAGTGAGGTCTTCAGCTGTGGCACTATCCCGAATTGTTAGCCACCATTGGTATGCCTCGTCGCGAAGAAGCGCTACCATTCCTTTCACTTTCTCCTCAGGACTCAGATCGAGCTCATCCATAATTCGCTCGGTTGCTTCCAACCAATATTCAGCCGTACTGGGTGCCACGCCTGATACGCCACGAAACATTTCAGCTCCATTAGCTCGGAGTCGCTCAGGTACAGACTTCCTTGCTCTCATGTTTCCACCTGCTCCAGCCACTAACTCCAAAACTCGCAGCACAGCCTGTGATATCGCATCCTCCCCGCCTGAGCCTGCTGCTCAACATTAACAGCTGGGGGTGGTGGTGGCGGTGGTACTTCATTATCTGATCCTTGCCCCGATCTAACAGGCTCTGACCTAGTCATTCCTCCTCTACCTCTTCCACGACGACCACGTCCTCTAGAGCTCATTGTCTAGCGCCTCGATTTAGTCTGAGTTAAGAAATTTTATGCATTAGAAATTTTGTTCCACTATTTAACCGCGAACAATTTTATGAAAAGGAAGTTTCAGAGGTGGTTCTTTCGATCAATCAAAGGTTTAGTTCGAGTTTACTACTCTAAGTCAAAGAATCCTATTCATTCATCAACACATTCACAAACATCCACAATCTTTACTGCACTTCCATTGGCATCTTAGCCCTTATCCCAACCCAGGGGCAATTTCGTCATTTTCCTACAGGGTATTTTCGTAATAAACCAAAGAAATTTTAAACTTTAATAAACCAGGACATTTTGGAATTTCCACAACTGGAGGGTACTTCTGAAAATTTACCAAATTAAAAGTACAGTAGAATTTTAAAACCAGGGGTATTTTGGTAATTTGTCAATCAGGGGTAATTTCGTAAATTTCTGCAAATCGGAGTATCTTGATATTTTGAAAACTAAATATTTTGGTATTTTGCAAGATAAAATCACTTTAACAAAAGTTGAAGGTAATACGGTAATTTTGGAAGTTGATGGTACTTTAGAAAAATTTTCACAAGAATCTTTTACTACAGTAAAAAGGGTAATTTAAGAAATTTTTAAAACTAAGAATTTTATAAACTACACGGCTAATCCCTTTCGGGTTTTAATATGACTGAGTCCTCTTGGTTAGGGTGAACCGAAGCTACGCACCAGGTAGGAATCCCGCGAAGAGGAGGTGAGTCACGAGGACTGCTTAAGTACCAAGCTCTTCCGGATCCAATCCTTGACATGCGCACAGGGGTTACCACACCTTAACTCGGCGACTTAGTCGTAGGTTTGTTTAGTAACTTTAAGTCTTATGCATATGTTTGAGTAGACTAGTCCTAGGGTTCAATAGATCCTAGCATTCTACTCTACGAGCCCAAATAAACCCATCACAATTCATATAACAAATCACTTCAAAAAGTCCGAATTACTTACCTGGTGGACTCGAGCCGGAGGTACAGGTGCCATGCCAGAGTAACCTGAAAAATATTTCATAAAACCCATATTTTGAAAAGCCCATTTTGAAAATGTTTTTGGGCCCAAAACCCTCAAAGCCGAGTTTTGAACCGGGCTCTGATACCAAAACTGTAACACCCCAAACCCGGCCCATTCGTTAAGACCGAATTTGGAATGCCACTTCGGAAAACATCTGAAAATATTTTTGACTTAAGATAAAACATTAAAATTTGTCGTCTTTTGAAAACCGTGTGTTTTTTTTTTAACATTATAATAAAACTTTGTTACTAAAAATAATCCATATTAAAACTTTGGTGTAAAAATATATGTATACTTTGAATAAATAGATTACCAAAATTAAAATCATCTTCACATAATAATTTATTTTAAGTAAACCGTAATATAAAATAATATCAAAAATGGTAATATCAATAATAAGAATAATAAGGCCCTTATTACATCAAAAGAAATCCCAAAATAGTTATTATGAAATTGCATAAAAATATTCAACATAATCTTCTTCATCAGCATGGCCACCTCGTATCCACTCCAAACCCGGTCCAACTTTACGCATCACCTGAAATGGTTGAGAAACAAATTGGGTGAGTCCACTGACTCAGTGCATAATTATCACACATGCCTCCACATATGGGCTTAGCCCATATCCACACAGATCATGCAAATCAACATGCAATTACGAAATCCAACCCATCTTAAGTCCATCCGTTACACCAACCTTAGCAGACTCCCTGCTCAAGGCCGTGGCTAGTCCACCGATCACAACCGAGTGATCCCACAAAATCTTACCTTGGCAGACCTGCTGCACAAGGCCATGGCTGAGCCACCGATCACATCGTGATCCTCACAATAATCTATCCACGGTGATGCACTCAGCTATCAACCGCCGAGATGGGCACCTAGCTAACATCTCCCTTGATGAAGCACACAGCTAACCATCAAGCGCTAATGTAACACGAGGCTAACATTAGACCACGTACATAATATGTACTCCCCGTCCTTCTTTGCTCAAATCCAACCCCCATGCATATATGTCAAAGTACCATATCAAATCAACGTATAGAATGAATATACATCACATGCTCATAAATAATTTAACATCACAATTTACCAACCTGTTAACCGATTACCCCACACATGGGTATCCATCACTTCAGCCTTTACTGTCGGCTATCACACATCATACGCAAAACATATGTACATATATATTAATACACAAAACAGGAGAAACAGTGCGATAATTACGCACCTATTTGATACAATCAACTAAACCTCGAAATCACACGTTGCACCTAAAGGCTTGTCGAAATCCCACCCGATTAACAGAGAAAAGAGGCTACGCTTGATTGTTTCCAAATCCCGGAGACCCTATAATAAAACGGTTCCAAAACAATCGATTAACACACTTCCAAATAAATCCAAAATCGTCTCTTACCCTTGTAAAAGTTGACAGAGAACAGAGAGGAAAAAAAAAAAGAAATGGCATTCGGCTACCCATACTTACCTTCTCCAACGATTTGAAATAGACAACCCAAGGAGATCAACACTATCTAAATTTCGGCCAAAGTGACACTAATAGGAGAGGGTAGATTTCGGCAACAGGGTTTTGAGAAAAAAAAAGGAAAAAAAAAGATGAATGAGGTTCACAAATGAAGATTCGGCCAACAAGTCCAAGGGAGAAAACAGCAAGGTCTATGATGTTAATGGCTTTTGATTTCAAAGAAGAAAAATAGGTAAGCTTTACTTGAAGGTTCGGCCAAATGACAAAAGGGAAAAGAAGGAAACAAAAAGAAGTAAGGCTTTTGAAGAATTAAAATTCGGCAAAGGAAACCTCACCACCCTTTAAATAGCATTCGGCCACTCCCCCCTTGAAGACTCCAACATTCGGCCATTTCCTAGAATCTCTCCTAGCCACTAATTCAAACACATTTGAATTAATCAAATCCTTTAATTTACTCCCAGCCAACCATTTAAAACCAATTCAAATTAAACTAAAATAAAACCCACCTTTATCCTATATCACCTCTTCAATTTAAAAGAAAAAAAAATAAACTAATAATAATCCATCCATCCAGCCGAATGAAACAAACACCAAGCTTATCCCTTTTGAGAGTCCATGTGCAGGCCAATTCTTTCCCAAACTGCTGCAAAATCAAAATAAAAGTAAAACACCCAAACGCTGCCCATAGTTCTCGAACATGGGACCTGTCAAAACCCATGCTGCAGGTAGCGCCCCAGGCCATTCGGCCAAAGCGCTTTTTGTGCCAAAAATACGCCACCAATTCTTTTAAGCCTTTCCTAACCTTAACGCCAGCTTGAAATAAAAATAAAACCCCAACTGCAGCTTCCATGGTTCGAACCTGGGACCTCATGCCGCAGCCCCTTTCTTCCAACGCTCCAAGCCACTCTACCAGAGCGCTATTTGTGACATAAACGCGCCTCATTTTCCTTTTAAGCCCTACTTCATTAGGTCCTCCCTTTTGACGCCCCAAAACAAAAATAAAACCCATACTGCTGCCTCCTGGATTCGAACCCAGGCCCTTAATGGCGCCCTCTCCAAGCTCCTAAGCAGCGTACGGGTGCCACTCCACCAGCTCCTCTTTTGTGCCAAAAATTACCGAAAATTATCCTTAAGGCCTCCCTTGGCCCGATTCCCTTTTTACACTAAAAATCCAAATTTTTCCAAAGTCTCCCCTTTTAATCCGAGCATTCTCAACACCTCTAAAACACGTCCAAGCATACCCAAAATCTACTAGAACTTGAATTATACCCAACATGCATAGCCCCTAAATCAGGGTGTTACAAAAATTATCAAAAGTTTTTCCATTACAAGCTAATACAAAGTATATATAGTGTTTACATGTGGTTAGCTGAAGAGTCATATGAATTCACCTTTATTATGTATTTAAATGGCTGAAATAAAATCTAATTAATAGGTAAAGACTCTTGAATTCCTCCAGCAGCTTTATGACTCGTAAGGAGCTGATTTCAATGAGTTTAAATGCTTGGTTTCATGCTTTCTTAGCAGCCGAATGGTCACCAGCAACTTAATGAGAAGTTGTAACTCTTAGGTGATCTTTTAAGCCTCAAATGGTTATGGAAGATGAATAGGTTGCTGCCAAAATTAATGGAGATGTAATGCTTCCATCAATGATGATAACAACTCTCTTTAATGTTAAATAATGCTTCTCCATGTGTGTAATCATTTTCACTTGAAAAGTCACATTAAACTCTTTGTAACATCCCTTGAGTGTAACAGTTTTCAGCTGAAAAGTTTCCTACATTCAAACACATTAAACAAACAAATTAATCACATTTTAAACACTTATTAAACACTACTTTAACTTAAACACATTAAACACTTGACTTTATCAAATGAACTAAAAGTTAAGACTTCAATTAATGCAACAACTAGTTAATTAAATAAACTAACACTTAAACATCATTTATTCCAGCAACTAGCTTAATTAAATAAAGCACCATTAAATGAACTTAACTCATGCATCAATAAATTAACCTAGTAACTAGATTAATTAAAGAAACAACTACCATTAAATTAAATTCATTAAAAGAACTCAATTAATCAAACTAAGTTGAGTTGAATTAATGACCAGCAACCATTTATTGAACTAAGATGCTTAAATGCAAGTATTTAAAATGCAAACTAAATGAACAAATGAGTTACTTAATGCATGACTTAATTAAATGCAGAACACATAATGCATGTCATAATTAAAATATGTAGATCAATAATGCATGACATTAACTAAAGATGCATTTAATTAAACAAGACATAATTAAAGACTAAAGTATTGAGTTGATTCAAGTTCAAATGAGCTAAATTTGAACTGGACGAAGCTCGTGGAGCTGGAAACGAGCTGGGATCATCTTGCCAGCAATGCAATGCTCGACTCGGGATACTTGTCCAATGAAGTTCGCGGGCCGTGCTCGCATCACTTTCAGAGAGATGTGAGATTTACTCACCATTTCAAACATATATTCGGAAGGGTACGGGATTACACACCTGATTTCGATTTCCTAACGAACCACTCGTCGTTGACCTAGAACAATACCAACCAAAAGTTAGCCTCGGATTTCCAAAAGATTTCGTATCACTTACACTTGAATCACTTACCACTATGTCCGAAGGTAGAATATATCGAGTGTTAATACGAATGAGAAGAAAAAAATAGAGAAGGGATGAAAGTTCGGTTATGGAGGAATAATGGGCACAATATTCGGCTATGGTGAAAGGATTAGAATAGAAGAGAAGCTTGAAGGGTTTTTGCGAAAAAGAAAAGAAGGAAGAAGAAGAATGGTTCACTAGCTTGGTTTTTCTAGAAAGATGAAAGAACAAATTTTGGTCTCAATTGTTGGTCTACATTCGACAACAAGAAGAAAGAAATAAGAGAATATGCACACTTGATGCTAATGGAATTAGCACTAAAACTTTTCCAAAACACTAACAAAATTCAGCTATGCCCCTTAAGCCCCAAAAACCGTCCACATACATAGCTAAAATGGCCAACAATTTGCCACCCATACTTTTCATAACATCTTCCATTAAAATTCCACTTGTTCCCTTTACTTTCCCCTTCATCCATTTTTGGTTGTCCCCCATCTTGCTAATAAAAAAAAATTGTTCAACAACCAACTCCATCATTAGCAACGTGAGTGGTTGCCATCTAAAGGAGTCCCATGTTAATTTTTTTTATTTCCTAATGCTTGATGAAGTATTGACATAATAAGGTAATGGTGGCACTTAAAATGAACAAAAGATGGTGGGATGGCATGGATAATCATGGAGTATAGATATAATGAGTAAGGTGGCCATTATTGAATTTGAATGGCAAGCATTGGAGGAAAGTGACTAAAAAGAAAAATTCTAGGATGTTACATTCCATGTTAGTTTAAGTCTTGCATTAAATAGTTCATCTGTTTATTTAGTTTGCATTTTAAATATTTGCATTTAAGCATCTTAGTTCAATAAATGGTTGCTGGTCAATAATTCAACTCAACTTAGTTTAATTAACTGAGTTTCTTTTAATGAATTCAATTTTATTGTTGCTTCATTAATTAATCTAGTTACTAGGTTAATTTATATGCATGAGTTAAGTTCATTTAATAATGCTTTTCTTAATTAAACTAGTTGCTGGAATAAATGATGCTTAAGTGTTAGTTCATTTATTTAAGTCTAGTTGTTGGAATAAATGATGTTTAAGTGTTAGTTCATTTATTTAAGTCTAGTTGCTGGAATAAATGATGCTTAAGTGTTAGTTCATTTAATTAAGTTAGTTGTTAATTTATTTTAAGTTTAATAATTGCATTAATGTGTTGGTTACATGTGATAATTGTAGGTGACTCTTCATCTTACAACCATTATTTCTAAAGGATGTTATGCATTCATTGAAGAGTTACTCACATTGAAGATGGAAGTTACATGGCTAGAATTCCAAAGGTTGAGACTCTTCATTTGGTTAGTGACTTTTCGGTTGATCATGGAGAACTCAAAGGATTTTGACAAATAATTTAATTCAAGCGTTATTCACATTGAAAATGGAAGTTACATGGCTAGAATTCCAAAGGTTGAGACTCTTCATTTGGTTGGTGACTTTTCGGTTGATCATGGAGAACTCAAAGGATTTTTGACAAACAATTTAATTCAAGAGTTAATCACATTGAAGATGGGAGTTATATGGCTAGAATTCCAAAGGTTGAGACTCTTCATTTGAAATCATTATTAGCCTCATTAAAAGTGACCATTCAACTAGCCTCATTTGATACTATATATACATGTAATCAACATATTGTGGAACAACTTTTGATTTTTGGTGAATGATATTCTGCTCAATTTGTGAGGCAAACTTTTCTCTATTTTCGTTCAAAGATTCGTTGGCTACCTAGTGTTCTAGTTGTGTCATTTGTTTTTCTTTGTCGAAACTGAACTTATCACTATTCGTAGTGTGGCGTTCAAACATACCAAGGTTCCTATCTTGCTAGATAGTGGGTCGAGGTCACCATAACCATTTCCTAAACCGAACTAAAGGGCTTATAAACAACGGGTCGATACCAAATCGGTATTGGTTCTTGTTTGCACTTTTGTTTAACCATTTTCCTTTCTTATCTATTTTTGAACCAAAATCCATTTCTTCTTTCATATTCTACTTCATCAAACCATACTCTTAAACTATCATTTATTTTGCCAAAACTATTTTTTTCCATACCCATTCTACTAAGCTAAATATTCATTGTTTCTAGAAGACAATTGGGCAATTTAAATACGACTCGACTCACCTCGAGGCAGATCGTATTATTTGGTATCAGAGCTACAATCGAGAAGCTCCGAAGATCGAAGAACGCAATGAAGATTAGCTTGTAAATAAAAAAAATCGAAAAAAAAGTTGTATTTCATTTCTTTTGTACTCATCTTTTTACATTTGAAGTGAAAAAAATCCAAAAAAATTTGAAAAAAAAAGTTCTTGCAAATTAAGTGTTATCATTCTTTTCTATTACCCCCAATCAACCCCAAAGTATTTTACCTTCCATTCTTTTACCCAACGCCACACATAAACCAACTTACAAATTTCTTTCAGCCTACCCATAACCATAAAATTCATCCTTTGTTACCCATTTGAAACCGACCATCTAGACAAAGGTTTTTAGCCTTAGCGAATCTGCGCACGAAATCACGAGAAAGGTAAAGAGAGGAAAAAGGCATGAGTGTATTCATCAGAAAAAAAGCCTTATACGAGTGAAACACGAGTATGAGTGAATTTTCTTTGTGAGTGGTTTGTGAGTTTTTGTGGTGAGGTTTTAATTTTTTTCTATTTTATTTCTTTTTAACAAACTCTCTTTTCAGAAAATAAAATGAATCAAGAAGCGTTGTCAGCATCCGATTATCAATACTTGTTGAATGGAATGCGAAGCATCGTGAACACCAAGTTTGACAATTTACACAAGCGGTTGGATCGAATCGAGGTACGAGACCAACAAGATCGACTCTCTTCAAATCAAAGGTCTGAGTCAAGGTCGTCTCGAAGACACACTTTCGAAGAACATTCGAGAAGAGATTGTGACCGAGATTCTTATTCCTCAAGAAGTTTGAGACAGTATGAATCAAACCACAAATTTGAAACTTTTCAAAGTTACCAACGAGGAAGTGAACATGGTTCATATGCGTCCAAGTATTCCTCTACGAAAGATCGTTTTCGAAGTGGTTCAAATCATTCGAGAGGAATTCAAGGCGAAACAAAGCGACTAACGAGTGTGAAGCCTATTACGAAGATGAATACGCAAGCACGAGTTATTCGTCTCCTAGATGTCACGCTCAAAGAATCTTCCAAGAATCGATCATGATATCTATGAGAACATCGCTTCGATCTTAGAATCAAATCCTTGTATCTTCGATTCTTTTGAAATATCTTCTTGTTGTAATCAAAATGAAAAAGAAAAAGAGAATAAAGAAAAAGAAAATCAAGAAAAAGAAAATAAAAATGAGAGAAAAGAAAATGAAGAAAGAAAAATTGAGAAAGAAAAGGAGTTGGAAAAAAAACGCGAGAACAAGATAAGCAAGAAAAAGAGAGTGGTTTTTCAGCTAACTCTTCAGACTTTTGTTCTTCTTCTGTTTCTTCATTTCAGGTGCCCAACGTATCGCACGATGATCTCCAACTTCAGTACCTTCCCGAAGAAAGGCGTTTTCATTTGATTGAAAAAGGTAAGGAAGGTAAGTGCTTTGATGAGATTCAATCTCGACCGAATCTTTCTATTGTTTGTGATTATGTGGATAATTTTGTCATTTGCCATCCTTTGATTCGTTATGATGACTTAAAAGATGGTAAGACGTGTTTAACCCATAATAACCATTGTGAATCAAAGTGTGAAGGTGGAGTAACGTCTATTCGACAAGTGCAAGACACAAGTAAGTATGACGATGAATTTTCTTTTAATCCCAATTTGTTTGATTGTGGATATTATGAGATTTGTTCATTGTCCAATACGGAATCTTTGAGTTTTTGTAAATCAATTTTGAAACTTGTCAAGAATTTTGATCGTTCAATTTTGAGTTTACACAATTCCTATTGGTTTAACATGTTTGATTTTTCTAAACCATTATCACAACTTGAATTTAATAATCAAAATCTTGTTTTTTAATCGTGAATATGTTTTGTATCATCTGGTATGTCTTGTTGGAAAATCAAGCAACGACAATTGTCCTTGAAAAATTTCAATCATTTTGGAAATTGGTTCTTGGATAAGGTAACAAATTTTGTTCAATTTGTCTTCAAATTTTATTCGTTCCTTAAACAATTTTTTATGGTTGTATTTGAAATTCACTTTCCATTTGAAAATGGTTGAATCAAACGCGAAGCTTTGATTACACTACTTGGCCGTGGAGAGAAGGTTTGTATTGCTCGATCAAGGTAAGACTGATCTTTGTCTTTCTGAGTATAAAGGTAAGTCTTCCGAAACTGTTGATGCGTTTTTGCTCTCTTCGGATTGCGATAAGCTTTGCATTGCTGATTATGTTTTTGCCAAACATTTAGATCATGTTATGATTAATCGTTCTATTTTTCCTGTTTGTGATCTATCTGTTTCGATGAATGATGACATGATTCTTGAGTTTGATAATTTTGATAATTTTCGTGTGAAAGAATCCATATTGCGTCACATGTGTGATCCATTTTAAAATTTTGAGATGTCTTTGTTTTCTTCGGTTGTTGATAGAACACATGACGTTGATTTTCACCATTTAGATCATGAAATGTTTGAACGCCCTATCCTGTTTAATGATGATCTACTTGTTGACAAAGGGAATTTTGTGTTTGATAATCTTTGTTTATTTGCGAGTGATTTCATACATCGTTCAATGCAAGATGTGGTAGTTCAATTTCGAGTGCCACATGCACCTTTTCAAAAATCAGCCTGTGACGATTATATCTATCATTTGATGTGTTACTCGCATGTTGATTTTGACTTATGGAATTAATTTAATTTATATGCCTATTTTGAAATTCATTCGAATTTGTATCGAATCTTTGACAAGGCATTATTTCTTTTGTATGATCATTTGATTATGCCTATCCACATGTGTCATAACTGTTTTGCTTCGATTATGCCTGGGTTACAATTTAGTTTGCATCCCTTTTTGCTAACTTTTGGTAATCCTGTTCAGGTGAAACGATTAACATTCGCCCCTTCGACCGAGGACAGCAAGGTAAAAGGAACTATGTTTCAAGAACCAACGGTTCGATTTGAGGATGAATCGCTTTCAAGAGGGGGGTATGATGCGATCCTGGCCGCATCATGGTTTGACTCCATTCGATTCCATCGAGAGTGGCCTAAACTTGAGGGGCCCAAGTGCAAGATGAAACATCTCACAGGCCTAATTGGTTATTGGACCAATGTTTTTAAGGACTTTTAATTTAATTAAGTTTTATTTAAATTAATAAGTTTGCATATTTTAATTTTAACTTGCACTTTGTGTGTTCTGCATTTAATAAAGTAATGCATTATGTAACTTCCATGTTAGTTTAGTATGCATCATAAATAATGACTTGCATTATGAAACTTCCATGTTAGTTTAAGTCTTGCATTAAATAGTTCATCTGTTTATTTAGTTTGCATTTTAAATATTTGCATTTAAGCATCATAGTTCAATAAGTGGTTGCTGGTCAATAATTCAACTCAACTTAGTTTAATTAACTGAGTTTCTTTTAATGAATTCAATTTTATTGTTGCTTCATTAATTAATCTAGTTACTAGGTTAATTTATATGCATGAGTTAAGTTCATTTAATAATGTTTTTCTTAATTAAACTAGTTGCTGGAATAAATAATGTTTAAGTGTTAGTTCATTTATTTAAGTCTAGTTGCTGGAATAAATGATGCTTAGGTGTTAGTTCATTTAATTAAGTTAGTTGCTAATTTATTTTAAGTTCAATAATTGCATTAATGTGTCGGTTACATGTGATAATTGCAGGTGACTCTTCATCTTACAACCATTATTTCTAAAGGTTGCTATGCATTCATTGAAGAGTTACTCACATTGAAGATGGAAGTTACATGGCTGGAATTCCAAAGATTGAGACTCTTCATTTGGTTAGTGACTTTTCAGTTGATCATGGAGAACTCAAAGGATTTTGACAAACAATTTAATTCAAGAGTTATTCACATTGAAGATGGAAGTTACATGGCTAGAATTCCAAAGGTTAAGACTCTTCATTTGGTTGGTGACTTTTCGGTTGATCATGGAGAACTCAAAGGATTTTTGACAAACAATTTAATTCAAGAGTTAATCACATTGAAGATGGGAGTTATATGGCTAGAATTCCAAAGGTTGAGACTCTACATTTGAAATCATTATTAGCCTTATTAAAAGTGACCATTCAACTAGCTTCATTTGATACTATATATACATGTAATCAACATATTGTGGAACAACTTTTGATTTTTGGTGAATGATATTCTGCTCAATTTGTGAGGCAAACTTTTCTCTATTTTCGTTCAAAGATTCGTTGGCTACCTAGTGTTCTATGATACGATCCGCCTCGGGGTGAGTCGAGTCGTATCATTTGGTATTAGAGCTACCAAACAAGGATTTTCGACGATGTACGTGAAGCCAGAATAGGTTCGTGAAGAAATAAAAAAATTGAAAAAAATAAAAAAATTAAAAATTAAAAAAAGTTGTATTATTTGAAGTTAAAAAAATACGAAAAAAAAGAAGTCAAAAAAAGTGTGAGAAGTTTTGCAAGTCTTGTTTGCTTTCATTCTCTTCTACTATTCCCGATCATCGAGATTAGATTTTGCCCCATTCCTTCAAAACCACAACGCCGCACACACCCAAAATTTTTTTCTCTTTACCTTTAGCCTACCCGATACCCAACATTTTCTTTGTTTAGCCTCCCTGTACACCTAACGTTTTCCCTTGTTACCCACTTTGAAGCCGACCCTCAAGCAACAAATAAGTCTTTCGAAACAAAGTACGAATTTGCGAGAGCGAGAGAGAGCGGTAAAAGGCACGAGTGTACTCAATAGAGAAAAAGCCTTATATGAGTGAAACACGATTGTGAGCGATTTTTTTCTTTGTGAGTGACTTGTGAGAATTTTGTGGTGAGGATTTAATTTTCTGTTTTATTCTTTTTGAAAGTCTTTCTTTTCAGAAAATAAACATGAATCAAGAAGCATTGACAAAATATGATTATCAATACTTGTTGAATGTGATTCGAAAAGTCATGAATGCCAAGTTTGACAAGTTACATAAGCGGTTGGATCGAATCGAGGAACGAGACCAACAAGAACAACTTTCTTCAAGTCGAAGAACGGAGTCAAGGTCATCTCGAAGACACACTTTTGAAGATCATTCAAGAAGAGATTTCGATCGAGATTATGGTTCATATAGAAGTTCGAGACGGTATGAATCAAACTGCAAATGTGAGACCTCTCGTGATTACCATCGAGAAGGTATGATTTCTTCTTCACAAGCTTCAACATATCCATCCACCGAGAAATCTTTACGAAGAAGTTAACGTGGTTCATATGCGTTGAAGAATTCATCCACGAAAGATCATTCTCGAAGTAGTTCAAATCGTGATTCTTATTCGACGAAGGATTTTTCACGAAGCATCGACCGTGACATCTACGAAAATATTTCCTCGATCCTTGAATCAAAATTTTCTCTTTTCAATTCTTTTGAATCATCCCCTTGTTTTAATGAAAAAGAACTTGAAAAAGAGTTCGAGAGAAAAGAAAAAAAAATGAGAAAAAAAAGAGATTGAAAAAGAAGAAAAAGAAATTGAGAAAGAAAAGGAGAATGAAGAAAATAAAATTGAAAAGAAACTTGAAATTGAAAAAGATCTTGAAAAAGAAAGTGAAAAAGAGTGTGAAAAAGAGACAAAAGAACAAGATGAGCGAGAAAAAGAGAGTGATTTTTCAACTAACCCATTTGAAGTTTTTTCTTATTCTGTTTCTTCATTTCAGATTTTGGCGTATCGGGCAATGATCTTCAACTTCAATACCTCCCGAAAGAACAACGTTTTCAAATGATCGAAAAAGGTAAGGTTGAAAGTGAAATTGAACCGCCTACGCCGGAAGGTAAGAAAGGTAAGTGTTTTGATGAGATTCAATCTCCACCGAATCTTTCTATTGTTTGTGATTATGTGGATAATTTTGTCATTTTCCCTCCTTTGATTCGTTATGATGATTTAAAAGATGGTAAGACGGGTTTACCCCATAATAATCATTGTGAAGCAAAGTGTGAAGGTGGAGTAACGTCTATTCGACAAGTGCAAGACTCAAGTAAGTATGACGATGAATTTTCTCTTAATCCCAACTTGTTTGATTGTGGTTATTACGAAATTAGTTCATTGTCTAATACAAAAACTTTGAGTTTTTGTAAATCGGTTTTGAAACATGTTAAGAGTTTTGATCGTTTGATCTTGAACACACACAATTCTTTTTGGTTTAACATGTTTGATTGTTCGAAGCCATTGCCATATTTTGAATAAATCATCAAACGTATGTTTTTAAATCGGGAGTGTGTTTTGTCTCATCTGGTATACCTTGTTGGAAAATCAATCAATCCCAATTGTGCTTGAAAAATTTCAATCATTTTGGAAATTGGTTCTTGGTTAAGGTAACGAGTTTTGTTCAATTTTTCTTCAAATTTTATTCGTTCCTTAAACAATTTTTGTGGATGTACTTAAAATCCAAATTCCATTTGAAAAGTGTTGATTCAACACGAAGCATCTACTCCATTACATGCCTGAGGAGAGAAGGTTCGTATTGATCGAGTAAGGTAAGTTTGATCTTTGATTTTCAGCTTGTGAAGACAAGCAAGGTAAGGACGGTCTCTGTCTTTTTGCGCCTAAAGGTAAGTCATCTGAAATTGTTGATATATTTCTGCTCTTTTCGGATGATGATAAAAATTTTACCAGTAATTTGATTTTTGTAAAACATTTAGATCGTGATGTGCTAAGTATTACTTACATGCTCGATGAAGATTTATCTATTTTGATGTTTGATAAAAAGATGCTCGTTTTTTATGATTAGAAAGATGATAAGCTTTGCATCAATGAATCGACTTTAATGAATCATTCAGAACATGAAATGTTAATCGTTCTATTTTGACTGATCGTGTTCTATCTGCTTTAATGATTAACAAAAAGAATCTTGTGTTTGAACATTTTTATAATTCATGTGCGAGTGATTTCACATATCGAACAATGCAAAGTTTGGTTGTTCAATTACTTGTGTCATTTGAATTCTGTCACCTATCTGCTTGTGATGCTTATGTATATCATTTGATCTACTACTCGCATGATAATTTTGTCTTGTGGATTCTGTTCAAATCGTATGCATGCTTTAAACCTTATTCACTTTTATTGCAAAAATTTGACAAGGCATTGTTCCTTTTGTATGATAATGTGATTATGCCTGTTTGCATGTGATTTATTTGTTTGGTGATGATTACATTTGGGTTGCAAGTACTTTTAAAACAATTCTTGCTAACCCATGATTATCTCTTTCAGGTGATACGATTATCATCCGCCCCATTTGACCGAGGGAAGCCGAGCAAAAGGATTTCTGTTTGAGAGAACCATCGGCTCGATTCGAGGACGAATCGCTTTGAAGAGGGGGGTATGATGCGATCCTAGTCGCATCATGGTTCGACTCCATCTGACACCATCAAGAGTGGCCTAAATTTGAGGGGCCCAAGTGCAAGATGAAACATCTCACGGGCCTAATTGGTTATTGGACCAATGTTTTTAAGGACTTTTAATTTAATTAAGTTTTATTTAAATTAATAAGTTTGCATATTTTAATTTTAACTTGCACTTTGTGTGTTCTGCATTTAATAAAGTAATGCATTATGTAACTTTCATGTTAGTTTAGTATGCATCATAAATAATGATTTGCATTATGAAACTCCCATGATAGTTTAAGTCTTGCATTAAATAATTCATCTGTTTATTTAGTTTGCATTTTAAATATTTGCATTTAAGCATCTTAGTTTAATAAATGAGTTGCTGGTCATCAATTCAACTCAACTTAGTTTAATTAATTGAGTTTCTTTTAATGAATTTAATTTAATAATTGCTTCTTTAATTAATTAGTTATTAGGTTATTTTATTGATGCATGAGTTAGAGTTCATTTAATAATGCTTTTCTTAATTAAACTAGTTGTTGGAATAAATGATGCTTAAGTGTTAGTTCATTTATTTAAGTCTAGTTGTTGGAATAAATGAAGCTTAAGTGTTAGTTCATTTATTTAAGTCTAGTTGCTAGAATAAATGATGCTTAAGTGTTAGTTCATTTATTTAAGTCTAGTTGCTAGAATAAATGATGCTTAAGTGTTGTTCATTTAATTAAGTTAGAGTTTAATAATTGCACTAATGTGTCGATTACATGTGATAATTGCAGGTGACTTTTCATATTATAACCATTATTTCTAAAGGTTGTTACGCATTCATTGAAGAGTTACTCACATTGAAGATGGAAGTTACATGGCTAGAATTCCAAAGGTTGAGACTCTTCATTTGGTTGGTGATTTTTCGGTTGATCATGGATAACTCAAAGGATTTTGATAAATAATTTAATTCAAGAGTTACACACATTGAAGATGGAAGTTACATGGCTAGAATTCCAAAGGTTGGGACTCTTCATTTGGTTGGTGACTTTTCGGTTGATTATGGAGAATTCAAAAGGATTTTGACAAACAATTTAATGCAAGAGTTACTCACATTGAAGATAAGAGTTTTATGGATAGAATTCCAAAGGTTGAGACTCTTCATTTAAAATCATTATTAGCCTCATTAAAAGTGGCCATTCAACTAGCCTCATTTGATACTATATATACATGTAATCAACATATTGTGGAGGAACTTTTTGAACTTTTTGAAACTTTTGATCCTTGAATATATTTTGTGAACTTTGTTCATCGAGTGAGATTTTCTCCTCTCTATCTTTCGTACGAGTTTCGATTTCGACTTATCAAGTTTTCTTGCTTGTGGCGTCAATCGTTCTCTTCCATCAACTTATACCATAGGTTCTTATCTTTATAGATAACGGGTCTTGGTCCATCATCGACTACCATTTTTCCACCTTAAGCAAATATAGAACCCGGGGAGACACTTTATTAGTGTTGAATCGATTCTTTGTTTAAGTTCTTTCATCCATTTCCATCAACTATCACCTATCATTTATCTAAACCATCACTTATCCATACTAGAACACTAGGTAGCCAACGAATCTTTGAACGAAAATAGAGAAAAGTTTGCCTTACAAATTGAGCAGAATATCATTCACCAAAAATCAAAAGTTTCAAAAAGTTCCTCCACAATATGTTGATTACATGTATATACAGTATCAAATGAGGCTAGTTGAATGGCCACTTTTAATGAGGCTAATAATGATTTCGAATGAAGAGTCTCAACCTTTGGAATTCTATCCATAAAACTCCTATCTTCAATGTGAGTAACTCTTGAATTAAATTGTTTGTCAAAATCCTTTGAATTCTCCATAATCAATCGAAAAGTCACCAACCAAATGAAGAGTCTCAACCTTTGGAATTCTAGCCATGTAACTTCCATCTTCAATGTGAGTAACTCTTGAATTAAATTGTTTGTCAAAATCCTTTGAGTTCTCCATGATCAATCGAAAAGTCAACCTTTGGAATTCTAGCCATGTAACTTCCATCTTCAATGTGAGTAACTCTTCAATGAATGCATAACAGCCTTTAGAAATAATGGTTGTAAGATGAAAAGTCACCTGCAATTATCACATGTAACCGACATATTAATGCAATTATTAAACTCTAACTTAATTAAATGAACTAACACTTAAGCATTATTTATTCTAGCAACTAGACTTAAATAAATGAACTAACACTTAAGCTTCATTTATTCCAACAACTAGGCTTAAATAAATGAACTAACACTTAAGCATCATTTATTCCAACAACTAGTTTAATTAAGAAAAGCATTATTAAATGAACTCTAACTCATGCATCAATAAATTAACCTAATAACTAGATTAATTAAAGAAGCAATTATTAAATTAAATTCATTAAAAGAAACTCAATTAATTAAACTAAGTTGAGTTGAATTGATGACCAGCAACTCATTTATTAAACTAAGATGCTTAAATGCAAATATTTAAAATGCAAACTAAATAAACAGATGAATTATTTAATGCAAGACTTAAACTATCATGGGAGTTTCATAATGCAAATCATTATTTATGATGCATACTAAACTAACATGAAAGTTACATAATGCATTACTTTATTAAATGCAGAACACACAAAGTGCAAGTTAAAATTAAAATATGCAAACTTATTAATTTAAATAAAACTTAATTAAATTAAAAGTCCTTAAAAACATTGGTCCAATACCAATCAAGCCTGTGAGATGTTTCATCTTGCACTTGGGCTCCTCAAGTTTCGGCCACTCTCGATGGCATCGAATGGAGTCAAACCATGATGCGACTAGGATCGCATCATTCTAGTTGTGTCATTCATTTTTCTTTGTCGAAACTGAACTTATCACTATTCGTAGTGTGGTGTTCAAACATACCGAGGTTCCTATCTTGCTAGATAGTGGGTCGAGGTCACCATAACCATTTCCTAAACCGAACTAAAGAGCTTATAAACAACGGGTCAATACCAAATCGGTATTGGTTCTTGTTTGCACTTTTGTTTAACCATTTTCTTTTCTTATCTATTTTTGAACCAAAATCCATTTCTTCTTTCATATTCTACTTCATCAAACCATACTCTTAAACTATCATTTATTTTGCCAAAAATATTTCTTTCCATACCCATTCTACTAAGCTAAATATTCATTGTTTCTCGAAGACGATTGGGCAATTTAAATACGACACGACTCACCCCGAGGCGGATCGTATCATTAATGATACGATCCGTCTCGGGATGAGTCGAAACGCATGCTAGTTGCCCAATCGTCTACGAGGAGGAAATGAAGTCTTCGGGAAAAATAGTCGGAATTTGAGGCTGACTTTGCAGAAGTTTGAATAAGTGCATTTTTGGCAATGGCTTAAGTTAGGAATGGAGGTTTGAGAAATGAAGGGAACGGTTTAGATGATAAGTTCGGTTTTATGTTGAACGAAGATGGATAAAAGATAGGTGATATTTTGGTGGAAATGGATTAAAGAACTTAAACAAAGAATCGATTCAACACTATGACAGTGTCACCTCGGGTTCTATATTTGTTTAAGGTGGAAAATGGAAGTCGATGATGGACCAAGACCCGTTATCTATAAAGATAAGAACCTATGGTATAAGTTGATGGATGAGAAACGACTGACGCCACAAGCAACGCTTGATAAGTCGGAATCGAAACTCGTACGAAAGATAGAGAGGAGAGGATAATCTCACTCAATGAACAAAAGTTCATAAAATATATTCCAAAGTTCAATAAAAAAGTTCAAAAAGTCCCTTCACAATATGTTGATTACATGTATATATAGTATCAAATGAGGCTAGTTGAATGGCCACTTTTAATAAGGCTAATAATGATTTCAAATGAAGAGTCTCAACCTTTGGAATTCTAGCCATAAAACTCCCATCTTCAATGTGAGTAACTCTTGAATTAAATTGTTTGTCAAAATCCTTTGAGTTCTCCATGAACAACCGAAAGGTCACCAACCAAATGAAGAGTCTCAACCTTTAGAATTCTAGCCATAAAACTCCCATCTTCAATGTGAGTAACTCTTGAATTAAATTGTTTGTCCAAATCCTTTGAGTTCTCCATAAGCAACCGAAAAGTCACCAACCAAATGAAGAGTCTCAACCTTTGGGATTCTAGCCATGTAACTTCCATCTTCAATGTGATTAACTCTTGAATTAAATTGTTTGTCAAAATCCTTTGAGTTCTCCAAAATCAACCGAAAAGTCACTAACCAAATGAAGAGTCTCAACCTTTGGAATTCTAGCCATGTAACTTCCATCTTCAATGTGAGTAATTCTTCAATGAATGCATAACAGCCTTTAGAGATAATGGTTGTAAGATGAAAAGTCACCTGCAATTATCACATGTAACCGACACATTAATGCAATTATTAAACTTAAAACAAATTAACAACTAACTTAATTAAATGAACTAACAGTTAAGACTTCAATTAATGCAGCAACTAGTTAATTTATGGAAGCAAAATTAAACTAACTTAAACTCATACTTCATTAAAAACATCCTAGCAACTAGATTAATTAATAAGCCTCTTATTAAACACAACTTATCTATTTAAACTAAACACCTTTATTTAAAGCTAATTTAAAAGTTTTAATGCAGCAAAATAAAAGTGCATGAATTAAATCAAACTAATCAAAAACTGAATGAACTGAATGTGAACTTAAACTGAGCTCAATGAGCTAAGATGAACTCATGTGAGCTGAACCACATAGGAAGGAATTTAATTTAGCTGAAAATTAGCTGAAATCAGCTTCATTTTGCACTTTGGCCCCTCGAGCTTAGGCCACTCTTGATGGCGTCGGAAAGAGTCGAACCATGATGCAACCAGGATCGCATCATACCCCCTCTTGAAAGCGATTCGTCCTCGAATCGAGCTGATGGTTCTCTCGAACAGAATTCCTTTTGATCGGCTTTCCTCGACCAAACAGGGAGGTTGATAATCGAGACACCTGTAAAACATAACCAAGAGTTAGCAAGAGTTGTGTCAAACAAACTTGCAATCGAAACATGAGCAAAACAAAACGAATAGATTGAACGCAAACGAGCATATTCGCATTATCATACAAAAGGTACAAAGCCTTATCAAATATTTGGATCTGAATTGGATAAGTTTCATGGTATGCATACAATTCGAATGGATTCCACAAGTCAAAATCAACATGCAAGTAACACATCAAATGATAGATATATTCATCACAAGTAGATAGTTGAGAAAATGCATATGGCACTCGAAAGTGAACATCCAAATCTTGCATTGAACGACATATGTAATCACTCGCACATGGACAAAAATTATCAAACACAAGATTCCTTTTGTCAACAAGTAGACCATCATTAAACAGGATAGGGCGTTCAAACATTTCATGATCTAAATGATGAAAATCAGCATCATGTGTTCTATCAACAACCGAAGAGAACAAAGACATCTCAAAATTTTTACATGGATCACACATGTGACGTAATATGGATTCTTTCACACGAAAATTATCAAAATTATCAAACTCAAGAATCCTGTCATCATTCAATGAAATAGATAGATCACAAACAGGCAAAATAGAACGATTAATCATAACATGATCTAAATGTTTTAAAAAAACTAGTTCATCAACGCAAAGCTCATCACTTTTCAAAAAGATCACAAAGGTGTCAACAAGTTCAGAAGACTTACCTTTATAGTCAGAGAGAAAAAGATCAGTCTTATCGTGGTCAAGCAATACAAACCTTCTCTCTTTGAAAAGGTAATGCAGTCGAAGCCTCGCGTTTGATTCAGCACTTTTCAAATGGAATGTGAATTTAAAGTGCAACCATAGAATTTGTTTAAGGAGCGAATCAAAATTGAACACAAAATGGGCAAATTTCGTAACCTTAATCAAAAACCCAAGTATCAAAATGATTGAAATTCTTCAAACACATTGTCGTTGCTTGATTTTCCAACAAGGCATACCAAATGATACAAAATATAGTCCTAGTTTAAAGACATGATTTTGATTATTAAACTCAAGATGTGACAAGGGTTTAGAAAAATCAAACATGTTAAACCAATAAGAGTTATGCACATTCAAGATCGACCAATCAAAACTCTTTATATGTTTCAAAACCGATTTACAAAAACTCAAAGTTTTCGTATTAGACAATGAACGGATTTCGTAATAACCACAATCAAACAAGTTGGGATTAAGAGAAAATTCATCGTCATACTTACTTGAGTCTTGCACTTGTCGAATAGTCGTTACTCCACCTTCACACTTTGCTTCACAACGATTATTATGGGGTAGACCCGTCTTACCATCTTTTAAATCATTATAACAAATCAAAGGATGGCAAATGACAAAATTATCCACATAATCACAAACAGTAGAAAGATTCGATGGAGATTGAATCTCATCAAAACACTTACCTTCCTTACCTTCCGACATAGGCGATTCAATTTCACTTTCAACCTTACCTTTTTTGATCATTTGAAAACGTCGTTCTTTCGATAGGTATTGAAGTTGAAGATCTTTGTCTGGTACGTCGGGAATCTGAAATGAAGAAACAGAATAAGAAAAAACTTCAAATGGGTTAGTTGAAAAATCACTCTCTTTTTCTCGCTCATCTTGTTCTTTTGTCTCTTTTTCAAGATCTTTTTCACTTTCTTTTTCAATTTTTTTCTCAATCTCAATTTTCTTTTCTTCATTTTCTTTTTCTCTCACGATCTCTTTTTCTTTTTCAACTTCTTTTTCTTCCTTTTCAATTTCTTTTTCTTCACTCTCATTTCTATTTTCTTTTCTCTCCAACTCTCTTTCAATTTTTTTCACTTTTATTTTCTTTTTCTTTTTCCTTTTCATTTTGATTACAACAAGTGGATGGTTCAAAAGAGTCGAAAAGAGAAACTTTTGACTCAAGGATCGAGGCAATGTTTTCATAGATATCTTGATCGATTCTTCGTGAAAGAGTCTTCATGCGTGACGACTTTGAATCATAAGACGAACAACTCGTGCGTTCTCGTTCATCATCTTGATAGGCTTCAAACTCAAAACTTGTTTTGCTTCGTCTTGAATCCTTCGTCGAATAAGAATCATGATTTGAACTACTTCGAGAATGATCTTTCGTGGATGAATTCTTCGACGCATATGAACCACGTTCACTTCTTCGTAAAGATTTCTCCGTGGATGGATATGTTGAAGCTTGTGAAGAAGAAATCATACCTTCTCGATGGTAATCACGAGAGGTCTCACATTGCGGTTTGATTCGTACCGTCTCAAACTTCTATATGAACCATAATCTCGATCGAAATCTCTTTTCAATGATCTTCAAAAGTGTGTCTTCGAGACGACCTTGACTCCGTTCTTCAACTTGAAGAAAATCAGGTGAGTCTAGACTGTGCTACAAAAAGGGTTATTCTGAGAACCGAGGAGGATAACGAGGTAGTGGTGATTGGGGAACGTTGAGATTATCTGGCAAATGTGATTTCTGCGTTGGTGGCAGAAAATTTGGTACGAAAAGGATGTAAGGCATTCTTGGCCTACATCAGTGTTTCGAATTTCGAGGACTCTTTAGTTAAAGAAATTAGAACCGTAAGGGACTTTCTAGATTTTTTCCCGAGGAATTACCGGGTCTGCCTCCGAACCAAGAATTAGAGTTTGGGATTGAGCTCTTTCCTGGTACAGCTCCAGTGTGCATCGCCCCTTATAGAATGGCACTGAAGAAGCTCGTGGAGCTTAAGGCTCAAATTCAAGAGTTACTGGATCGTGGGTTCATCTGCCCTAGTGTGTCTCTATGGGGAGCACCTGTGTTGTTTGTGAAAAAGACGGATGGATCCATGCGTATGTGTATTGACTACCACCAATTGAATAAGCTAACCATTAAGAACAAGTACCCACTACCGAGGATAGATGATTTATTTGACCAGTTCAGAGGGGCTTTTGTTTTCTCCAAGATCGATTTGCGATCTGGATACCATCAATTGAAGGTTAAAGAGATCGATGTGCATAAGACGACATTTAGGACTCGATACGGCCATTACGAGTTCCTGGTAATGCCATTTGGACTGATGAATGCACCAGCAACTTTTATGGATCTGATGAACTGAGTGTTCTAGCCCTATCTGGATCTGTTCATGGTAGTCTTCATTGACGACATTCTAGTGTATTCAAAGATTGAGTATGAGCATGATGAGCATCTTTGAGTGGTATTACAGACGCTTCACGAGAAACAGTTGTATTCAAAGCTCAGTAAGTGTGAATTTTGGCTCCAAGAAGTAACCTTTCTGGGGCATGTGGTTTCTGCGGAGGGGATTCGTGTTGATCCGCGTAAGATTGAGGCTGTGTTGGAGTGGAAATAGCCGAATAATGTGTCTGAAATCTGTAGCTTTCTGGGGCTGGCGGGTTATTATCGACGCTTTGTAGAAGGGTTCTCTTTGATCGCGGCACCATTGACCAAGCTTTTGCGTAAGGGAGTTCCCTTTTTCTGGACTGATAAGAAGTAAGAGAGCTTCGAGAAGCTTAAATCTGTTCTGATGCAGGCTCCAGTTTTGATACAGCCTAAATCTGGGAAGGATTTCGTGGTATACAGTGATGCGTCGCATGTGGGTCTAGGTTGTGTTTTGATGCAGGATGGTAAAGTGGTAGCTTATGCGTCTCGTCAATTCAAGACACATGAGACAAACTATCTGACGAATGATTTGGAACTGGTTACAGTTATCTTCACTCTGAAAATCTAGAGGCACTATCGTATGGTGAGAAGTGTACTATTTACACTGATCACAAAAGCCTCAAGTATCTCCTCACCCAGAAGGAGTTAAATCTTAGACAGCGTTGATGGGTTGAACTGCTTAAGGACTACGACTGCACCATTGAGTACCACCCTAGTAAGGCAAATGTGGTGGCAGATGCTTTGAGCCGTAGGGCAAAGACCTATCTGAGAGCAATGTTCGCTCGACTTAGCTTATTCGACGATGGGAGTCTGTTAGCAGAGCTTCAGGTTAAGCCTATGTGGATTGATCAAATTAGAGGTAAACAGATAGGGGATAACTCTCTCGTGTTGAGGTTCCGTCAGGTTGAGAATGGGGATATTACGAATTTTGGAGTTAATAGTGAAGGGGTACTTTGTTTCCGTGGTCGGATCTGTGTGCCGAATGATGAGGATTTAAGACAGTCGATTCTGAGGGAGGCGCATAGTATCCCTTACACTATGCATCCTGGTAGGAATAAGATGTACCGAGATCTGCGAGAGTTATATTGGTGACCAGGGTTGAAGCGTGAGGTTACTGACTCCTTTGCTCATTGTTTGACTTGTTAGCAGGTTAAGGCTGAGCAGCAGTTGCCTTTGGGGTTGTGCAGCCGATAAAGATTCTGATGTGGAAATGGGAGCGAGTAACTATGAATTTTGTTAGTGGGTTGCCCTTAACACCCACTAAGAAAGATTCTGTCTGGGTCATCGTGGATCGATTGACCAAATCTGCTCACTTCATTCCGATCAGGACGGACTTTTCGCTCCAGAAATTGGTTAAGCTGTATGTGTCTGAAATAGTGAGACTGCATGGGGTTCTTGTCTCAATCATCTCCGATAGGGATCCTCACTTCACGTCTCGGTTTTGGAAGAAATTGCACGAGGCTCTGGGTTCAAGGTTGGACTTCAGTACTGCTTTCCATCCTCAGATAGATGGTCAGTCAGAGAGGGTGATCCAAGTACTAGAGGACATGTTAAGGAGCTGTGTTATAGATTTTTGAGGCAGTTGGGAGGAGTATTTGCCGGTGGCAGAGTTTACCTATAACAACAGCTATCAATCTAGCATTCATATGGCACCTTACGAGGCCTTGTATGGTCAGAAGTGTCAAACTCCCTTGTGCTGGACGGAGTTGGGTGCGCGACGTGTTCTGGGTCCGGAATTGGTTTCTGAAACTGAAGATAAGGTCCGGTTGATTCGGGATTGACTAAAAGTGGCATTGGATAGGTAGAAATCCTACGCTGGTCTGTAAAGGAAGGATATTGAGTATTCTGTGGGAGACTTAGTATTTCTCAAGGTCTCGCCATGGAAGGAGGTTCTGAGGTTTGGTCACAAGGGTAAGCTGAGCCCTCGGTTTATTGGGTCGTACCGTATTCTAAAGCGAGTGGGGCCAATCACATATCAGTTAGAGCTTTCTCTGGAGTTGAATCGCATACATGATGTGTTCCACGTCTCAATGTTGAGATGCTACCGCTCTTATCCCACGCATGTTGTTCCTATTGAGGACATCGAGGTTAGACTAGATCTGACATTTGAGGAGGAGCCGGTTCAGATTCTGGAACGCGACGTTAAGGTTCTACGAAGGAAATCTATCCCCTTAGTGAAGGTGCTGTGGAGGAATCATAGCATTGAGGAGGCCACATGGGAACCGGAGGATTCAATGCGACAGTAGTATCCTCACCTTTTCTGATTAGGTAAATTTCGAGGCCGAAATTTTATTTTAGGGGGTAGAGTTGTAACGCCCTAATTTTTACTTAATTTCAGCGTTTGTAATTTTGGCATGAGTGAGTGTCTGCTTCAGTGGTTATGTGTGCTGGGTGAGTATGGGAGGTCCCAAGTTCAAGTCTCAACTTGGGTGAATTTTGGTATTTTTATGAATAAAGCCCAAACTCTGGTTAGTAGGCTTATAATTAAAAGTGTGTATGTAATTAACAGAATGGGCCTGCTGGTCTAGTGGTTAAGTGGAGTGTAGGGTTGTTGGAGGTCTAGAGTTCGACCCTTTCTATTGGCAAGGGTTAATATTTTGCTGTTATGGACGGCTAGAGTTTGGGTTTTACCAAGACTCTGAATAGTGGGATTGTGGTGAGATTCTTTAAGAGACTTTTGGGGGAAAGTTATCAGAATTTTGTCAATCTGATTGCTCTCTCAAAATTTGGCTTTTTACTTTTGTTCCCAAATTTTTGTTGCCGTTTTCTTTCCCCAAATTCTCACCTTGCTGCCGAATTTTCTCTTCCCTTTCAGCAACCGAAATTCTCCTTTCGCTTTTCTCGTCTTTTGCTTCCTTTTGGATGGCAACTATGCTTCCTTTCCCAACTGCGGTGTTTCTTTGAGTAACTCTATTAAGTAGCCTTGTGCCTTTTGTTTTATGAGGCTATTTTTGATCGGGGTATTTATTTTGATGTCTTGGCAGCATCAAATCCTTGCAATCAAGGCTCTTTTTGTACTGCTTCACTAATCAACTGAGTTTGAAGCGTTAGGGGTAAGTTTTAATCGCTCCATGGCTAAGTATTTCGTTTGGGTTGGTTTCGATTTATCGATTAAGTGAATAATTGAGTGAATTACTGATCAATTATAGGTGTTGGTGATCTCAGGATTGTGTTAAGAGCGAAAATGAACCAGGTGTGTACCCAAAAATACAGAAAATGAGGTTTCGACGAAAGCCGAAAACCATTTTGTCGACGCCACACGGGCGTGTGGTCGCCCATGTGGTAGGCCGTGTGCAAGACTGTTAGTCACCGCACGGTCGTGTGATCGACAAGCTAGGCCGTGCGTGAGTGGCACGGCCGTGTGATGGCTGGACAAGGCCGTGTGCGACACAAAGGCTCAACCTATTGTGCCTGTGGGCCACACGGGCATGCGGGCCCACACGGCTAAACCACACGGACGTGTAGGATTCTGGGCCAGGCTGTGTGATCCACACGGCCAAGGCCAATTTGGGCCATGTGGGCCCACATGGTAGTGTGAACCCACACGGGCAGGCCACATGGGGGTGTGAGCCCATTTTTTCGAAAAATTCTATAAGGTTACACAGTTCGCCCAAGTCGACTGTGGACCTACCGTAGGGTTGGTAAGTAATGCGTAGACCCTTAAATTAATGATCTGACTATTTGATTTCTATACTAAGCATGTATGCTGATCTGAATGTATGAACAATTATCTGCATATTGGCATGACATTTACGTATGTTGCATTGCATCGGGGTGGGATTGATGATATTCGGAGGAAGTATCTGAAAGGCTTTTAAGCCTGTTATCTGGCAGCTCAGCTGCAAATATTCTGATTATGTGCCGCATTCGGTACAACATGGTGTGTAAGGTTAGGTGTGTTGATTTTATCCCCACATGGTGTGTTGGGTTGGACGGAGTTAGTGTGTAGAGGCTGGTGGGTAGGACTCTATTTTCTGCATATTTTTTCTGAAATGGGCTAAGGCCTTGAAATATGTCTGAATCTGTATCTGAGTGGGCTAAGGTCCTCACTGTTTCTGTAATAGGTTCAGGCCCGAATTGTGTATTGATTTCTGTAATCTGATATTTCTGTGTGTGTATGTTTTCTGTGGGGATTACACACTGAGTTTGCGAAAACTCACCCATTTTTTGTTTAATCTATTCAGGTAATCCCCAGCAATAGACGGATTAGTGCGGCGAAGGACTCGACGGTGACCACGGTTCTGGACATTTTAATTATGGTTTGATTAAATCTTGGTAATTTTTTATGTAATAAGGCCTTTACGTATGTTGTTTTAATTTTGGAATTTATGATGTAGTGGTACTACGGTTAGAAATAGGAAAACTCAAGTTTTCAAAGTAAACAAAGGTTTTATTAAAATACATACGAATTTGCAAATTATTTATAAAAGCTTCCGCGAATGTATATGGTTTTGAAATTGGATAATAAATAAATAAACGACACGTTTTGACGTTAGCCTAAGATACCTAAAATTGGTTTTAAAGTAGTTACGCTTTCTAAAGCACTATCATGTGACGCTGCTAGATTCGGCCATAACGTCCAGGCTGAGTTTGGGGTGTTACACCTAGAGCCAAAAAGCTAACACTGTTATTTATCTTTAGTACCTATTTTTGAGCCAGAAAACACTTCTTGATGAACCTTCATTCAAAACTCGATCCAAATTATCAATTTGTACTTACCTCTTTTCTTTGGCCTTGAACTACACGACTATAGATGTCTGGCCATACGTATTAAGGTTTAAGTAGATAAATTATGGCAGATTTTCTAAAAATAAAGTGAAATGGGAGGGATCTGTGTGATATAATGATTATAGGTTAGCCAATATGTGCAACAAAAGAAAAATTCAATGCCAAAACGAGTAGAAAAAGTACTTGAACAGTAAAAGCATTTGTGAATGAGTTGTATTGAAAGAAGAAAAAGATGTGACAAAGTCATAAAAGTAGAAAAGCTTGTTCATTGGTGCACAAAAGCTCTTGAGCTAACTGTAATTATTATTATGCTATGACTTCCTATGTGGGGAAATAAGGAATGTGAGAGAAGGAGAAATAAGGTGGTGAGTGGAAAAGGGTTACTAGGGAGAGAATATGGGACAATATGATGTGCCAAACTATTTTTTCTGCTCGAAACTATTTGATGCTTACTATTCTTGAAATCCATACTTGTCTTAAGCCTCAAAACGTTACAAGTCGAAAAGCCCTATGCGATCTAGGTAAACTTATTCACATTCAAAACCATACTAAATAATTGCATTATTGACTGTTTGTATTGTGCTAGGATAATCAAATTACTTGTATAATTTATTAATGGAGTCATACATTTGAGACCTTTAGTGTAACACCCCTCACCCGTATTCAATGCCGGAATAGGGTTGCGGAGCATTACCGAACTTACAACACTTTAAAATAGACATTTCGTATACAATTTATCATTTCAAATACAATTCAATCACAACCAATGATAGTGTCCCTTAAATGGGCCTACGAGGCATTAATCATGCATTAGAAAGGGGCCTTAATCATGCCCGTGTGGCCAAGTCATGTGTCTTACACGACAACCAGACACGCCCGTGTCGCAGCCGCATGAAAACAGGGGGTACATAAAGACTTGGGTCACACGGCCAACCACACGCCCGTGTGTCTAGCCCGTGTGCCCTTCGAAGTGGCCACACAAGCCTGTGTACCAGGCTGTATGTTAGGCCGTCCCAAACCTATAGGGTATACTGACTTATGCAACATGGCCAAGTCACATGCTCGTGTGCTAGGCCGTGTGCCAATTAGGGGGTATACTGACTTGTACCACATGGCCAAGCACATGCCCATGTGTGAGACCGTGTGGAGCAAACTGACTTCATTTTAATTTCAACAACAGGGGACACACGGCCATGTAACTTGACCGTGTGTCACACACGGATGAGACACACGTCTGTGTCTCTGCCCGTGTGGACAAAAATAGGCTATTTACCAAGCCATTTTGCACATACCTAAACCAACTCAAATGGTACCAATCCATAGCACAAATAACATTCCAATTCATCCATAATCAAGCCTAATCCATACCATTCTCAATACTAACAATTGAAGGCACATAGGTAACACAGTATACTAACTAAAATCATACAAATCCTTGTCTACTCAATCATCAAAAATGACCATTATCAAAGGTGCATTATTAGGCCTAATTTCACAAGCATACCAACTTCTACATATCAACAATTTAACATTCATAATACCTATTAGTAACAATGACCACAATTCTCATAATATAAGCCATTCACATATCCATCCATGAACTTAACTATCAACATATATGCACATATAAGCACATAGCCAAATTCACCAAATTAAGCCAAATCTCATGGTGATATTTACAAATCAAAACATATGCATTTACAATGCCAATTCGTTTGGCCAACATCATTACCAAAAAATATAACCAACATGACTCAAATACCTATACATGCCATATACTTAAAACATAGTTTCAAAAGTACTAAAGAGTCAGTGGATAGTGTGGTAAAGTCTCTGACAATCCCCAAATCCGAGCTAGCTTTGAGATCACTATAAAACATGGAAAAACAACAAAGTAAGCTATATAGCTTAGTAAGC
The DNA here is from genome assembly GCA_005393395.2 of Gossypium australe. Classification (NCBI taxonomy): domain Eukaryota; kingdom Viridiplantae; phylum Streptophyta; class Magnoliopsida; order Malvales; family Malvaceae; genus Gossypium; species Gossypium australe. Next base: position 53,081,351 of record CM016615.1, on the reverse strand, counting down.
TTGTATGTTATCAATGAGCAACTAACATCAATCATTAAACATTCATATAATGGAAAATAAAGAACAACAATTCTATTAACTTTTAAGCAGTCAAATGATCATTCATATTCTTACCAAGAAACTCATCAATTTCATAGTTTTCAATATTCAATTGATTTTAGTACGTACCTGTACCATATCATACTAATCTCATACTCAATCATTTTCTTCATTTACCCATTAAGCCATTCGGAATAAAAGTCAAATACTCAAGGTCACACTCGATAAGTACCTATACCGTGGCCCATAGCCAAATCAAGGTAACTTATCCAAAATTTTGATATCATGGCCCGAAGCCAAATCAGTCGATATGCATAGTCTGAAGCCAAATCAATTTATGTTACACACATAGTGCTAAATCATGGCTCGAAGCCAACTCAAGTATACCTAATGACATGTCACTAGCATCCTAAACTATTCCTAAGGTTCAATCGGGTTTCCAACTGTCGAATCTTCATCGAATCATTTCCGAACTCATCCATAATCACATAATCACAATTCATGCTATATCAAAGCATATAAAATACATTTGAAATGAATTTATAACACATGAATTTACCTCGGATGTTAAAACAATGAATCTAATCGATTAGTCGATAACTTTCATTTTTCCCCGATCTAGATCTAAATTCCACTTTTGTTGATCTAAATGTATTCAAAATTAACTTATTCAATCATCTATTCGTTCAATTTAGTCCAAAACATACTTTAAAACACATTTACACTTTTGCCCCACATATTTCACATACTTCACAATTTAATCCTTATTGTATAAAATCACAAATAAATGAAATTCAAAATAAACCCATGCTAGCCGAATTACCATAATACCCCTATCAACCCATATTTTTTATTTATTTCACATTTTAACCACTAACTTTACACATTTCTCAATTTAATCCCTATTTTGCATTTTCACTAAAAATCACTTAACAAAACTTGTTTATTTAACATTAGACATTCAAAATCTATCATAAATCATCAAAACTCACACATATTCATCAATGGAAACATTCAAAATCTTTAATAGTTGCAAAATAGTCCCTGGGCTAGCTAGTACTAGTTGCAACGATCTCAAAAATGTAGAAATCATTAAAAATTGAGTCAAAATCACTTACCAATTAGACTCCAAAGTGACCAAACCCTAGAATGGATAAAACGGCTATCTTCTTCTTCAACATTCGGCAATTGAAAGAAAAGATGGACAAAATTTTGATTTTTGTTTTGTTTTAATTAACCTTTATCAACTAATTTACTTATTTAACCTTTAAAACATTTAATATTTACACCAAATGCCATGCCACTATCATCTACTATTAAACTACTAGTATATTTACCACTTAAGGACCTTAACTTTTAGGTTTTATAGGTATTAGACACCTTTAGCTAATAGAATGGCACTTTTGCATTTTACGCGATTTAGTCTTTTTTATCAAATTGACCTTTCAAACGATAAAATTTCTTAACAAAATTTTCACGCAATCACTCAATCATACTGTAGACATTAAGATAATAAAATAAATATTTTGACTTTGAATTTGTGGTCCCAAAACCACTATTCCAATTTGATTAAAAATGGGCTATTACAACTCTCCCTCCTTTAGGGATTTTCATCCCCAAAAATCTTACCAGTGAATAGGTTAGGGTACTGTGTTCTCATAGCTTCCTCGATCCCATGTTTATGTGTTTATTTCTCAATTCTTTGATTTCATGAGCTAAAATCTTGATCGGTTCTTCATTGTACGTCATATCAGGCTGAATCTCAATCTCTGACGGAGAAATCACATTGAGGGATCCGATCGATAACGTCACAACATCGACATGTGAAACACATTATGAATCTTTTCTAACTTTGATGGTAAAGCTAGTCGATATGCCACTAGTCCTATTCTTTCAATGATCTCGTACGACCCGATGAAACGCAGACTCAACTTACCTTTCTGACCAAATCTAAGGATTTTTCTTCCACAAAGATACTTCCAAAAACACTTTGTCACCAATATGAAATTCAATATCTTTTTGTGTCAAATCCGCATATGATTTTTGTTGATCTGAAGCTGCTTTCAAACAATCACAAATTACTTTCACTTCCTCTTCGGTTTCTCTAACCAAATCAACCCTTGAATTTGTTTCTCAGTAAGCTCGGTCCAGTACAATGGATTTTGACACTTACAACCATACAAAGCTTCGTACGGTGCAATATTTATACTAGATTAAAAGCTATTATTATACGCGAATTCAACCAGTGGCAAATATTTCTCCTGATGACCTTCGAATTCCAATACACAACATCAGAGCATATCTTCGAGAATCTGAATTACTCGCTCAGACTGTTCGTCGGTTTGCGAATGAAAAGCTGTACTAAAATTCAATTTTGTACCTAGAGCTTCTTGTAATTTCTTCCAAAACCACGATGTAAACCTCGGATCTCTATCCGAAATAATCAAAACTGGCACGCCGTGCAATCTAACAATCTCAGCAATATACAATTCAGCTAATTTGTCAAGTGAATAATCTGTACGTACCGGTATAAAATGAGTAGATTTCGTTAGTCGATCTACGACAACCCAGATAGCATTTTTCTTTTTCAGAGACAGGGGTAATCCCAATACAAAATCCATAGTCACTCTATCCTATTTCCACTCCGGTATCGTCACAGGCTGAAGCAAACCTGAAGGTACTTGATGTTCAGCTTTCACTTGCTAACACACTAAACATCTCGCTACAAATTCAGAAATGTCTCATTTCATACCCAACCACCAATACAATTGTTTCAAATCATTGTACATTTTAGTACTTTTCGGATGAACGGATAAACATCCACTTTGTGCCTCGAGTAAAATTTTTGAATCAGCTCCGGATCCTTCGGTACACAGATTCTATCTTAGAGCATCAAACAATCATCGGATCCGATTTGGTACTCTGAATCACTAATAGACTCATACTGTACTCGTTTGGCTTTCAATTCACTATCAGATTTCTAAGCTTCACAGATTTACTGAAGAAATAACAGTCTCGCTTTCAACTCAACTACAATCGAACCATCATCAGATAAAGTTAACTGTGTACTCATCGCACTCAAAGGAAATAATGACTGTCCGCTCAGAGCATCAGCAACCACATTCGTTTTCCCCGGGTGATAATCAATTACTAACTCATAGTCTTTAAGTAACTCAAGCCATCTCCGTTGTCCCAAATTCAAATCTTTCTGAGTCATAATATACTTTAAACTCTTATGATCAGTAAAGATGTGGCATTTTTCTCCGTACAAATAATGACGTCAGATTTTCAATGCAAAAACTATAGCAGCCAACTCTAAATCATGCGTCGGATAGTTCTTTTCATGTGGTTTCAACTGTCTAGATGCAACAGCTACAACTTTTCCCTCTTGCATCAATACGCAACCCAAACCATTCAGTGACGCATCACTGTAAATCACAAATTCTTTACCCGGCTCAGGTTAGACCAACACTGGTGCCTCAGTTAACAATGCTTTCAACTATTTAAAACTTTGTTGACATTATTCTGACCATTCAAATTTCACATCTTTCTGAAGCAGTCGTGTCATTGATGTCGCAATCATCAAAAATCCTTTCACGAATCTTCGGTAATAGCCCACTAAGCTCAGAAAACTATGGACTTCAGATACATTCCTTGGAGGTTTCCAGTCAATAACTACAGAAATCTTGCTCGAATCAACTCGAATGCCATTCGCCGAGACTATATGTCCCAAAAATCCATCTTCCTGGAGCCAAAACTCACATTTGCTGAATGTAGCATACAATTGCTTATCTCTCAAGGTTTGCAACACAACCCTCAAATGCTCGGCATGCTCAGACTCATCTTGTGAATAGATCATAATGTCGTCAATGAATACAACAACAAATCTGTCTAAATACGGTTTAAAAATCTGATTCATCAAATCCATAAAAATGGCAGGAGCATTAGTTAGTCCAAAAGGCATAACAAGGAATTCAAGTGTCTGTACCTCATTTTGAACGCTATCTTTGGCAAATCTGAGTCTTTAACTCGCAATTGATAAAATCCCGATCTCAAGTCAATCTTTGAAAATATTGTTGCACCTTTCAACTGATAAAAAAATCATCTATTCTTGGCAACGAATACTTATTCGTTACCGTTACTTTGTTGAGCTGACGATAATTAATACACATTCTCATTGACCTGTCTTTCTTCTTTACAAATAATATAGGCACACCCTAGGGAGAAAAACTCGGTCGTGCAAAACCTCTATTTGTTAACTCTTGCAACTGATCTTTCATCTCTTTCAACTCTGTCGGAGCCATTCTACACTGAGCTATAGATATCGGTGAAGTTCCTGATACTACTTCAATAGCAAATTCAACCTCTCTGATAGGTGGCAACCCTAGTAATTCTTCAGGAAACACATCCGGATATTCACAGACAATTGGCACTGATTCAATCTTTGATTCAGACACTTTTGTATCCAAAACATAAGCAAGATAAGCTTCGCAACCTTTTCTCACACATCTCTGAGCTGACATAGACGAAATCACAACATGCAATTAATTCGATTCAATCCGAAGAATTTCATTATTCTGACACTTCAATTCTATAATCTTTCGTCTACAGTTCACAACAGCATCATGTATCACCAGCCAGTCCATACCCAGAATCACATCAAACTCATCGAATGGTAGAAGCATCAAGTCAGTAGGAAAACAGTAACCCCGAGTCATCAAAGAACAATTCTTACAAATCTTATCAACTAAAATAGACTTGCCTAAGCAGTTCGATACTGTAGACTCAACATAGAAACTCTTTTTAAACACTAAATTCATACATATATATATGAATAGGTTGATCCAGGATCTATCAACGTAATTATATCAGTATCAAAAAGAGAAAAAGTACTGGGAATAACACTGGCGATGATGCCTCCTCTCGTGCACGAATAGCATAAGCTTGAGCAAGTACTCGTGCTTCAGATCTCACAATAGAATCTCTCATAGCACCTCTACCATTGAATACATTTGTCGTATTTCTCGGTGGTCTCCCTCTCACAGTTGTATTGCTCAATCTTACATTCTGAACTTTTTCTTTCTCGGATAACTCTGGGCAGTCTTGAATAAAGTGATCTGGCGAACCACATTTAAAGCAAGCTTTAGTACTCTTATTCCAGCATTCACCAAAAATGTCTTCTCCTGCATTGTTGACACCCGGGTTTATTGTTTCTCAAACTGCCAACACTTGAAACAGAAGTAGCTTGTGCTTTAGGATTCACATGTTGACTTCCATGATCTCTATTATGATATCCCATTGATGCATTCGATTGACTATGTGAATCTCGAGATTTCTTTGATGAAGAATGATAAGGCTTATTCATTAGTCTTTTCTTCGAATCTCCAGCCTCTTTCTTCTTTTCTCGGCTAAAATCTTCAGCTTTGCTGGCCCATTCAACTAACACAATGAATTCTTTCAAATCTAGAATCCCAACCAGAAGTTTAATGTCTTCGTTCAGCCCATCAACAAATCGCTTGCACATTATCTCTTTAGTAGAAACATATTCTCAAGCATACTTGCTCAACCGTACAAATTCTCTTTCATATTCAGTTACGGTCATATAGCCTTGTTTCAACTTTAGAAATTCTTTATGCTTTTGATCAAGGAACTGTTGACTGATGTATTTCTTCCAGAACTCGGTTTGAAAGAATTCCCAAGTCACTCGCTCTCTCGGCACTACAGACACCAACGTATTCCACCATTGATACACAGAGTCTCTCAGAAGAGAAACAACACACTTTAAGCACTCAGCTGATGTACAAGAAAGTTCATCGAACACTCGGATTGTATTTTCAAGCCAAAAATTGGCTCTCTCAAGATCATCGTAAACATTAGCCCTGAACTCTCCAGCCCCTTGTTTACGGATCTTATAAACTGAAGGCTTGTTCAATCTTAAAAGCTCGACTCCCTGAGGAGCTACGGGTACAGGTTGGGGAACAGGAGGGGTGGAGGTTGTTGAGCAGCCGGGTTAGTTCGAATATATTGCGTGAACCATTCGTTCATCGTTTGGAAGAAGGCTTCTTTAGCCTCTCCTCCCTGGCTACTTGTCACGGGTCTAGAATCAGACGGCGCTGTCCCTTGCACGGGAGCAGGCACATTACTCTCGACTTCATCAGCTATCGCTTGATTGGGATCCATTTGCTATATAAAAACACATTAAATATCCGGAGTCATCACACTATCACAGTTTATATATGGCATGTATAGCTAGACTCTCATATGCGCTACGTTAGTCATAAAATCGACTAAATCGTAGCTCTAATACCAATAAATATAACACCCCTCACCCGTATTCAATGCCAGAATAGGGTTGCGGAGCATTACCGAACTCACAACACTTAAACGAGCCTACGAGGCCTTAATCATGCATTAGAAATGGCTCGAGACTAAACTGATAACTCAGGAATATTTTCAACATTTAACCATTTTTTGCTTCGAACAGAGGACACACGCCCATGTTGCCAGGCCGTGTGTTTCACACGACCATCAGACAAGCCCGTGTCACGGGCCATGTGAAAACAGGGGGTACATACTACTTGGGTCACACTGCCAACCACACGCCCGTGTGTCTAGCCCGTGTACCCTTCGAAGTGGCCACACACACTCGTGTGCTAGGCCGTGCCAAACCTGTACGGTATACTGACTTATGCAACACGGCCAAGTCACACGCCCGTGTGCTAGGCCGTGTGCCAATTAGGGGGTATACTGACTTGTACCACACGACCAAGAACATGACCGTGTGTGAGACCATGTAGAGCATATTACATTCATTTCAATTTCAACACCAGGGGACACACGTCAGTGTAACTTTACTGTGTGTCACACACAGCTGAGACACACGCCCGTGTCTCTGCCCATGTGGACAAAAATAGGCTATTTACCAAGCCATTTTGCCACCCATTTTGCATATACCTAAGCCAACTCAAATGGTACCAATCCATGGCACAAATAACATTCCAATTCATCCATAATCAAGCCTAATTCATACCATTCTCAATACCAACAATTGAAGCCACATAGGTAATACAATATACTAACTAAAATCATACAAATCCTTGTCTACTCAATCATCAAAAATGACCGTTATCAAAGGTGCATTATTAGGCCTAATTTCACAAGCATACCAACTTCTACATATCATCAATATAACATTCATAATACCTATTAGTAACAATGACCACAATTGTCATAATATAAGCCATTCACCTATCCATCCATGAACATAACTATCAACATATATGCACATATAAGCATATAGCCAAATTCACCAAATTAAGCCAAATCTTATGGCCATATTTACAAATCAAAACATATACATTTACAATGCCAATTCATTTGGCCAACATCATTACCAAAATATAATCAACATGACTCAAATACCTATACATGCCATATACTTAAAACATAGTTTTAAAAGTACCAAAGAGTCAGTGGATAGTGTGGTGAAGTCTCTGACAATCCCCAAATCCGAGCTAGCTTTGAAATCACTATAAAACATGGAAAAACAACAAAGTAAGCTATATAGCTTAGTAAGCTCGTACGTTATCAATGAGCAACTAACATCATTCATTAAACATTCATATAATGGAAAATAATGAACAAAAATTCTATTAACTTTCAAGCAGTCAAATGATCATTCATATACTTATCAAGAAACTCATCAATTTCATAGTTTTCAATATTCAATTTATTTCCGTACATGCCTATACCATCTCGTACTAATCTCATACTCAGTCATATTCTTCATTTACCTATTGAACCATTCAGAATAGAAGTCGGATACTCAGGGTCACACTCGATAAGTACCTATACCATGGCCCATAACCAAATCAAGGTAACATATCCGATATTCTAATATCATGGACCGAAGCAAAATCAGTCGATATGCATGGCCCATAGCCAAATCGGTTTATCTCACACACATAGTGCTAAATAATGGCCCGAAGCCAACTCAAGTATACCTAATGACATGTCACTAGCATCCTAAACTATTCCTAAGGTTCAATCGGGTTTCCAACTGTCGAATCTTTATTGAATCATTTTCGAACTTGTCCATAATCACATAATCACAATTCATGCTATATCAAAGCATATAAAATACATTTGAAATGAATTTATAACACACGAATTTACCTCAGATGTTAAAACGACGAATCTAATCGATTAGCCGATAAGTTTTGTTTTCCCCCAGTCTAAATCTGAATTTCGCTTTTCTTCATCTAAATGTATTCAAAATTAACTTATTCAATCATCTATTCATTCAATTTAGTGCAAAACATACTTTAAAACACATTTACGCTTTTGCCCCACATATTTCATATTTTCACAATTTAATCCTTATTGTATAAAATCACAAATTAATGAAATTCAAAATAAACCCATGCTAGCCAAATTAGCATAATACCCTTAGCAGACCATATTTTCCATTTATTCCACATTTAACCACTAACTTTACACATTTCTCAATTTAATCCCTATTTTGCATTTTCACTAAAAATCACTTAACAAAACTTGTTTATCTAACATTAAGCATTCAAAATCTATCATCAATCATCAAAACTCACACATATTCATCAATGGAAACATTCAAAATCTTTAACAGTTTTGCAAAATAGTCCCTAGGCTAGCTAGTATTAGCTGCAATGATATCAAAGACGTAGAAATCATTAAAAACTAAGTCAAAATCACTTACCAATTAGACTTCAAAGTGACCGAACCCTAGAATGGATAAAATGGCTATCTTCTTCTTCAAATTTTGGCAATTGAAAGAAAAGATGGAAAAAATTTTGATTTTTGTTTCGTTTTAATTAACCTCTATTAACTAATTTACTTACTTAACCTTTAAAACATTTAATAATTACACCAAATGCCATGCCACTATCATCCACTACCAAACTAATGGTCTATTTACCACTTAAGGACCTTAACTTTTTAAGGTTCTATAGCTATTAGACACCTTTAGCTAATAGAACGGCACTTTTGCATTTTTTGCGATTTAGTCCTTTTTATCAAATTAACCATTCAAACGATAAAATTTCTTAACGAAATTTTCACACAATCACTCAATCATACTGTAAAAATTAAAATAATAATAAAATAAATATTTTGACTTTAGATTTGTGGTCTCGAGACTACTGTTTTGATTTGACTAAAAATGGGCTGTTACATTTAATGCTTGTATGCTTTGTAATATATTGAACTTAGATGTTTGACATTGAAAGTGGTACGCCAATTCTATCTCATGCCATGATTATGTTTAAATATTGTGCTCCAAGCTAACACTTGTACCATACTTGTTCAAGGGTCGTCTTTTCATTTATTATTATTTTTTTGTTGCTTAAGGAGAAGTAATGACTTAAGTATGGGGGAGTTTGATTTGTCATAATTCTGTGTAGCAGATTAAACTAGTTTTTGCACTATAGGAGCTTGAACATGAGAATTTTAGTTAAGTTTTAATTACATTTCTGTACGTATTAGTTAAATTAATAAAATGTGTAATTTGAGTCCTTTATTGACCTTACGAGCCGAACAAGACCTAAGGGTGATCTAATATATTTTGTGAGTGTGCAGGAGACCATTAGAAGGCATATTAATTAAATACTGGTCGCTAGGTTGCAACATGGAGCATGGGATGTCGCAACAGAAATAGCAAAATAGAAAAAATGCAAGATTATCTTCAATGTCGCGACACAGCCTAAGGATGTCGCGACATACCCCTAAAGACACCGTGAAGCTGAGCATGGTGCCCTCGATGTCGCGACATAGGACCTAGTGTGTTGTGACTCTGTATGGGAAATAATTATGAGTAACAGGCATTTTGGTCTATAAATAGGCTCAGCCAACACATGTTATAGACACCTTTTCATATTGTATAGTTTTCTCTATAGATTTAGTCTTTAGATTTTATCTTTTCTTAGGTTTTAGATTTCTATTCTTGGTATTTACTTTTGTGGAGAATCAGATTCTGGAATTACTATCAAACTCTGTGAGGATTCGACACTTAAATTCAAATACAAATCAGGCTTATTATAAACTCTATTCTTGAATGGTACTTTATGTTCTTTCTTTCATTCAAGTTTATATCATTTATTAGATCTATAAGGAACTAATCCTCCTGTGGGGGATTAGTGAGTGGAGGTACAAATAGTTAACCCAAATTTGGTATGGCCTATCTGTGAACACCTTAAACCTGAATCATTTTGGATTGTGATGTTGGAAGATAAGTAGTTCTTGCCGACTCAATATTTCAGTGGACGTTTTGGAAGATCTTTTTGGGTATTGATTAGTTTATTAAACAAGAAAGCCCAATACAACAGTTGATTATGACTACCAAAGCGAGCTAATCACCCATGCCCAGATTTGATACAAATTTGATTTCTTGTTTTTTCATTTATTTACTTTTTTGTTATTTTCTTTCTTATTATTTTTAGAACAGTTTATGAAAAACCTTTCTTTCAATTCTTCGTACTATAATTCAATTAAAGTACTAATTCAATCTATTTATGTTTAGGTTAGAATTAGTTTAGTGCTCACCTCCCTTGGGTATGATCCTCAGAGTACTGACCTACTCCGTTGTAACTATATTACAACCTAACCCGTATCCTTGCAGATATTGCTTTTTCAATCTTTTGTGTAGGTTTTCTACTTTGGATGTTGGTGCGTCCGGAGACGGTCACTACCCAATTTGGAGCTGGTTCAAGGAAGCATCACAAGGCTATCCATCACAACAAACAACTTCGAAATAAGACCAACCATGATCCAGATGATCCAAAATAATTTGCAATTTAGAGGCACAATGATGGAAGACCCAAACCAGCATTTAAAATAGTTCATTTAGCTTTGTGATTCATTTAAATATAATGGGGTCACCGGTGATGCCATTGTCTTTGGTTGTTCCCCTTCTCCTTAATTGATAACGCCTTCACTTGGTTAGACTTGCTTGCTCCAAGATCAAACACGATATAGAACGAACTTGCAGAGAAATTTCTACACAGGTTTTTTCCTATTAGCAAAACAATCCAACTATAGAGAGAGATCGCTACATTCAAACAGCTAGAAGGAGAAAGCTTTCACAAAGCTTAGGAATGATTTAAAATGCTGATACAAAAAAGCCTACTTCATGGTTTACCCGATTGGTTGAGGCTGTAAATCTTTTACAATGGGTTGAATGCACACGCACACTCAGGACTTGATAGAAATGCGGTAGGAGCCCTAATGAATAGGACGTACAAGGATGCGTGTGATCTAATTGAAAACATGGCAATGAATTCTTGTCAATGGCCAAACAAATGGTATACATATGGCCAGAGACCATCTATGGTAGAACTTGTTTAAGAAGACGATAGATTGATCGTCTCCAGATGTACCAATATAAACTTGAATGAAAGAATGAATATAAAGAGCAAATTCAAAAATAAAAGTTTAGAAGAAGCTTGATTGTATTAAATTTAAGCATTGAACCCTTACAAAGTTTGAGAATAGTATTAGAATCTAATTTCTCCCCAAAAGTAAATAACAAGAATGGGAATAAAAATCTAAAACCTAATAGAAGAGGAAAACTAAAGACTAAATTATAGATAAAATTTGTAACCCCTCAAACTGGGCCTAGACGTTACGACCCAATCTAAGCGATTACATGAACCGAAAAAAGGTAAAAACTTGAATTTAAATAAACTTATTTACTTTTTTTTAAAACACGTACTAGTAGTTTCTCTTAAATACAATGCTATAAATATCACTTTGAAAGAAATCATGTTTATTATTTGTAAAATAATTTAAAGATCTTTAAAATCAAGTTTGTTCATTTTAGTTTGCGAAAAATAAATTTTATTAACAAAATACTAAATTATTTAATCCTTATTAAAAGCCCATGCAAAATATCCAATATCCAATGTTTTCAAAACAAAATACCCCATGCAATAGTCTAATAGTTTACCACAAAATAAAATCTCAAATAAATAATAATAAAGTCCACAAAAGTCCCAAATTAAAATACAAGTCCATAACCATGAAAACCATTTTTCAGAGAGCCTCTCCGATGATGGAATCCAAGTCCTAACCACGAGGATTATCTGAAACACGTAAGTAATGTGGGTGAGCTATAAAATGCTCAGTGTGAGATCAATTTACATTTATATCATAGTATATAAATCAAACATCATAATATTCAAGAATTATAACACTGCTACTTATGCATGGACATATCGATGAATATTTAAAAAATAATGCACATTTTATAAAAGTTCCTACCCATCTCCACTACACACCATATATCGAGTTCCCTAGAACTGATCCATCCAAAACACCATTTGTGGACAAGCCACCACTAATTTGTGGATAAACTGCTACTGATAACACTTCTGTGGACAAGCCACCACTGAATTGTAGATATACTGCCACACATATAATTTTGTGGACATGCCACCACTGATTTGCAGATATACCGCCACTGCTTCCACCTTTCACAAAATCCCACCCCATGCATGTGATATGGAAAATTCACATTTTAACACATATAGATCCCTTTTTCACTTGTGGATAAAAACATGCTCTCATAATCATAATAATCACTTTTAATATGTTAAGCATGCTTTTCACATTAGATCATGGATCACAAATTTTATCGTACACATATATAAGTCTCACATGTTTAAATCATCACATATATCACATAAGCCATACATCACATATCATGAGAATGAGATCTACACATACATTATAATCATAATCATAATCATAATCACATCAATTATAAGGCGTTTCATAGAACCACTCGGTTAGAATCACTTACTTGGTATTCATCTAGATACGTTTTTCAACTCTCTTCATGAATATTTATTGTACTCATGATTTATTATAATTAATTTATTAATGTAGTAAGATATCTATATCTCAAAAAATAGATAGTAATGATCGCACACCTTATATTGTAGATCCGATTTGCCTCAATTTTTATTAACGATTTCACTTGATGTATCTCGCAAGACAATCTAACACATAAGTAATGTTTATTAGTTAGAATCCTTTGAAAATATTTTATCACTTAAAAGATCGATTACTAATAGTCTCAACAACATTTACCCCATGATGTAAGACTCTTGAATAGAGAGTTTCCAATGTGAAGTTAGGGATCTCCCCTATGAATATCGTTCGACCCTTCAAAGTCGATATGAAATTGTATTAGTAAAATATTACATTGTTAAATCGAATTGGATGATGAGACGAAGAAAGGAACGAAGTCAATGAATTGAGTGAAAACGAGTGAAAGAAGAAGAGAAAGGAAGAATTTTGGTCATCGGCTGCGACGACTTCAATGGTGGTCTAAAAAAGGTGAAGGGGCGATCCAATGGTGAAAGACTATGGGGGTTTTGGTGGAAAAGGGGATGAATAAGAAAAATAAATTATAATGAAAGAGAATAAATGAAGGAGAGGAGTCCGTGGTGGCTCGCGGTGGTGGTCATGACGGTGATCGGCAACTGTGTAAAAAGAAATGAGGGAAAGGTCAGTGTAACGCCCTGAATTTAGGCCTAGAAGGAATGGGCCTTGAGTGTGGGATCAGCTAGGAGACTGCACATAAAAGTTTATATGTGTAAGGAAATGACACAAATTTGCTTGTTTGCTTTAACGGCTAAGTGATTTGGGTGTGTATGGGAGTGTTTGAGAAGCTTGGGTTCAAGTCTTGGCCCTTGCAAAATTTTTAGTTTTTCTCTTATATGAGCCTGGACTCTAGCTTGTAGGCTTTAAAAAGTATTGTGGTTAAAACGTAACACAAAGGAGCCTGATGGTCCAATGTTAAGTGGCATGTTACTGCTTCTAAGGGGCTTGAGTTCGAGTCACGTTACGCACAAAGGAGTATTTATTTTGCTTCTCTTACCATGTGAGAAGCAGAAGTTGATTGAAATACTACTGAGTAGAGAAGAGTTTGAATTGGTCCTTGAGGAGATTTGTGGAGAGAATTTAGGAGAAAAAAAAGGGATTTGGATAAGGGATCAGTTGGTTGTTGTTGTGGAGAGATTATAGGAGGAAATCAAGGAAATGTGAGAGGAAAGGGAGAGTTGTGCCGTATAGGGACTTTAGGCACTCTTGAATTCGATTCTTGGGGTGTTTTCTTTTAGAATTAGGTTGGTTTGTACCTTTGAATTCGTTTTTGGTCACTTTTTGAAACTTTTTCTACTTTTTGGTTTTGGGAGGTCGAATAGGCTATAGACCCTTTCGGGTATTAGTTTCCCTTTTGTTTGTTTTCTGGTTGACCAAATATTTTTGTTTAATTCCCTTTTCCAATCGGTGTTTCCCCTTTTGGCCGATTACTGCATTTTCTCTCCCTCTCAACACTTTCAGGTTTTGGCGCATGTTTTCTCAACATTTAGTTACCTTTTCTCTTCTTTGTCAAATTCGTGTTTGTAACAGTCCGGTTTAGACCCTAGTCAGAATAGTGGTTTCGAGACCACAAATCTAAGTCAGTAAAATATTTTAATATTATTTTCTATGTCTATGATATGTGAATTAGCATGTATGAATGTTTCGTATGAAAATTTATCTGTTTGTGTGCTTAATTTGACAAAAGGACTAAATCGCATAAAGTGTAAAAGTGGCATTCTAATTGATTAAGTGCCTATTTGATGTGGCTTTTAAATAAGGAGGCCTTATAAGGCAATTGAGCCATTTATAAGATAGTGGATGGTTAAATGGCATAATAACCTAAATGTTTATTTGTCTTATTTGATAAATGGAAGGGTAAATTGGTAATAGTAATATTATGATAATTAAAAAATAATAATAAAACATTTGTTCATCTTTTTGACTCATCCACCACCGAAAATCAAAAAGAAAAGAAAGGGTTTGAATTCTTCAAACATTCAGCTAGCTTGTGGCCAAATTCAAGGTATGTTTTTGACCGGTTTTTGATAATTTCTACGTTTTTGCAATCGTTGCTTTGTATACTTCAAAACCCATGTCTTAGTTTTGAGAATTGATGATGTTTTTGAAATGAGACTTTGATGAATTCATGTGTTTTATGATGATTAATGGTGAATTATGAAAGATATATGTTTGATTAACATAGTTTGTCTTTAAGTTTTTGTTGAATTTGAGTATTTTGGATTAAATTGAGAAAATGAAATTTTGAAGGACTAATTTGTGAAATAAATGAAATGTATGGATTGATATGATTATAGGGTATATTCGGCCAAGCATGAGTATAAGCAAATTTGGTGTATTTTGTGAAATAGGGACTAATTTATCCAAATGTGAAAATATGAGGGCTAAATTGCAAATTGCCCTAAATGTGTGTTTTTGGATTGAATTAAATATTTTGGTGAGTAAGAAGGTTAAATTTGAATATGTATAGATCAAGAACCGATGAAAACAGACTTAGATCGCGGGAAAGTGAAAGTAGTCGAATAACCGAATCCGATCGAATATCCGAAACCGAGGTAAGTTGATATACAAATAAATGTACTTGAATTGAATTGTTTGTACATATATGAAATGTAAATTGCTATGAACATCCATTGAGATGGAATGTATATGAAATTCGGTTTATGCCTATATCGACAAGTTATAAGTGTCCGATAAGTCCCGTTTGAACCTAGGGATAAATAGGATAGTATATGTCATGACATAAGTGTCCAATATGTGATGCCATGTAAGACCACATTTGGGACGTTGGTATTGATTCGAGATTTCATGTAAGACCACGCCAGGGACGTTGGCATCGATATGAGATTTACGTGTAAGACCATGTCTGGGACATTGGCATCGTATTTGATTCGTATAAGACCCTGTCTGGGACAGTGGCATCGATATCTGGTTACATGTAAGACCACGTCTAGGACGTTGGCATTATATGATTATTCCGAGCACTCTAAGTATCCTATTTAGTTCCGAATGGTTCAACGGCCAAATCTGAGAAACGAATGAATATGTGAATTGTACATCCGTTTCAGGTACGTTGATATATATATATATATGCTTTTTATAAGCATGAAAAGGTGTGTATGTATGAGCACTAATGCAAATGAACATTTGAGATATATGTGTATGTTTGAGATATGAGCAAATGAGATACTTGAGATGTGATGAATTGGTAAGCAATGGCAAACCAAGTGAGCCAAAGAGTTATTCATGTGTTTGAATTGAAGAATTGTTAATGAATTCATATAGCTATGCTTATGAATGATTTATGCTAAATTTATTTGTATATGGCTTACTAAGTTTTTGAAAGCTTACTTAGTGTGTGTTTGTTCTATTTTATAGATCGTTAAAGCTACAAAAGGCTCGGGGACCGTCGAGGATCATCATCACACTACTCAAACTAAATATGGCATGTATAGGCTAGTCATTTTTGGATTATGTTTGAAATGTGTATAAATAGCCATGAGGTGTGGCTAGACAAATGTTGGTAATATGCATGAGTGAATATGATATATGATGCATGTTTTGGTATGGCTTGATAGCAAATGAAATGGTCAAGACTATGGTAAACATATGAGTGCATTATGAGTATGTATGTTTGATCAATGAAATGGTTATATGAAAGGTAAATGTGGATGTATCATGTTTGGATATATATGTGTTTTAGATGTGCAAATTGGTATGCATATTAGCATATTTAGAAATGAGATTGAATGTGAAGATTTGTTGATTATTTTACATGTCTTTGGTTGCCAATTGTGTATGAAATGAATTGGTATATTGCTTGTAGGGATGACCCTTGTGTGGGTGGCAATTTGGCCTTGAAACCGGCCTATGTTTGCCCACACAGTTGAGCACACGGGCGTGTGGCTCGACCGTGTCCCTCGTGGTTGAAATTAAAATCAAGTCAGGATCAACCACGGGTTAGACACACGGACGTGTGACTGGTCATGTGGTGAAGTCAATAGCGACCACGGGTGAGGCACACGGGCGTGTCCACGACCATGTAGACAAGTCAGTATGTAAGCCCTATTTTGACATAACTTAGACACACTGGCGTGTTGAGGCCGTGGGAGGCACACGACCTGATGCGAGCGCGCCCAGCGAACCCCGTCAGTCAAGTCTCCTTAGTCGAGCCTTGCATAGTTGGCAAGCTGATCCCAGTTTGTTTCCAGCTCCACGAGCTTCGTCCAATTCAAATTCAGCTCATTTGAGCTTGAATCAGCTCAATACTTTAGTCTTTAATTATGTCTTGTTTAATTAAATGCATCTTTAGTTAATGTCATGCATTATGTAACTCCCATGTTAGTATAAGTCTGCATCATTAAATTAAGTCTTGCATTAAGTACTCATTTGTTTATTTAGTTTGCATTTCAAACCATGCATTTAAGCCTCTTGGTTTAATTAATAAGTGCTTTTAATCATTTAATCATCCAAATTAATTTTGGCAGCAACCTTTCCACCACCAGCCATTTTTGCCATTTCAAGGGTTATTTCAAGCATTCAAACATCATTAAGAAGCTGATTAAGAAGATGGTGTCCATTCGGCTGACCAAGGGCTAACTCAAGAGTCATTTTTCAAGCTCTTAAAGTCATTCATTCAGCTGAATTAAAGAGAATTCAAGGATGAAGTTATTTGGCTCAAGAATGTGAAAAGACTTGAGTTAAATTTCAACTTTTAATTGGCACATTAAGTTGAATGTTTGTGACCATTTAGCTAGCCTAATTTAGTACTATAAATAAGTGAAATCAACCTTTGTAAAGGGGTTTTTGATCTTTTTGCTTAGTTTGAAAACATTATTGAACTTATATGAAATTTGTGAGATTTCTTCCTCTCATATTTCGTTGAAGAACTCGTTGGCTTATCTAGGTCATTAGTGGCGTCAACCTGCCTTCTTCTTTATCCTGAACTTATCACTATCAAATAGTGTGGCGTTCACCCTTATACCAAGGTTCCTACTTTTCTAAGTAGTGGGTCGAGGTTCTCCTATACTCCATCCGACCATCTTGAAAACTTATAAGCATTTGGGTCAATATTTTCTAATATTGGTTCATGTTTGTTTTTGAGATCATTTTCATTCCATTTCATCTTTTCGTTTCATCATAATCGAACCATCCATTTCCCTTTCTATCCATTCTTTGTTATCCAACTTCCATTTTAATTTCCATAATTGTATTCTCCAAAATTGAACCTATACATATTGTTCACAACTATAAACCCCTTTTTACCCTTAAAAAAAAAAGCTTCTGCCATCATTTTACCTAAAGATATCCTCTTAAAAAGAGCCGAACGATACTTCTTCGAAGACGATCGGGCAAACTCGCATACGACTCGACTCACCCCGAGGCAGATCGTATCACGGCCTACCCACACGGGCATGTGACCTCTGTAACTTTGAAAAGTTTTAAATTTTTGAGAATTCCTGTATGTATTCAGTTTAGTCCCGACCCTATTCTAAACCATGTTTAAGGTCACATTGACCTATCTAAGGGACACATTGATTGGATTTGATGAGTATTACTAAGATATGTCTGTAAAAGTCTTTGTTCATCTAATAATGCCTCTTAACCTTAATCCGGCAACAGATACGGGTTAGGGGTGTTACAGTGTTTTCCCCTTTTTCTCAACCGGTTCTGTAACAGTCCAGTTTAGGCCCTAGTTGGGATAGTGGTTTTGGGACCACAAATCCAAGTTAGAAAAATATTTTAATATTATTTTTTGAATCTGCAGTATGTGAATTAGTATGTGTAAAATTTCTGTGAATTAATTTGATTGATTGTGTGCTTAATTTGATGAAAGGATCTAATTGCGAAAGATGCAAAATTTGCATGCCATATGTTAAAAGCACCTATGTGTCATGTCTTTACAAATGTGAGGTCCTTATAATGCAATTGAACCATTGGAAATATGGATGGACATTAATGCCTAAAGTTAGTGGAATTTAAATGACATTAAAAGAGCTAAATTTGGAATATGATAATTATGTTTAATTAAATAAAACAAAACATGAGAAAATGGCCATATTTATCACCTTTGGCCGAATATTGAAAGAAAAAGAAAGGAAAAGAAGCAAATAGGGTTCGGCTATCATTTAAGCTTGATTCAAGGTTAGTTTTTGTTCAATTTTTGATAATTTCTATGTTTTTTGTAATCGTTGCTTCGTGCTCTACAAAACCCATGCTTAAATTTTGTGAATTGATGATGAATTTGAAATGTGCCATTGATGAATTCACGAGCTTTGTGAAGTTTTCTGATGAAATATGAAATATATGTGTTAGATTAACATATTTTGTCTTTGGATTTGAGTAATTTGGACTTAACTGAGAAAGTAATATTTTGAGGGACTAAATTGTGAAATAAATGAAATATATAAACTTGTATGATTATAGTGAATATTCGGCTAAGCATGGGTACAAGAAAATTTTGTGTATTTTGTGATTTTGTGAAATAGGGACTAAAATGTCAAAATGTGAAAATATGAGGGCCAATTTGTGAATTGCCCTAAATATGTGTTTTTGGATTGAATTGAATGATTTGGTGAATAAATGGATTAAATTTGAATATGTATAGATCAAGAAAAGAAGATAACGGATTTAGATCGCAGAAAGTCAAAAGTAATTAAATAGTTTAATCCGATCATTTATCTGAATCCAAGGTAAGTCTATATACAAATAAATGTATTTGTATTGATTTATGTATGTTCATGTGAAATCTCATTGTGATGAATGCGTACGAGAATGATAAATATATGAAATCCGAGGAAGTATCGATAGTGTAACAATGTCCGAGAAGCCCTGTACGAACCTAGGAATAGATAGAATTACATATGTCATGACATATGTCTCCGATATGTGATATCATGTAAGACTGCATTTGGGACGTTGGTATTGATTCGAGATTTCGTGTAAGAATACGTTTGGGATGTTGGCGTTGATTTGAGATTTACGTGTAAGACCATGTCTGGGACATTGGCATCGTATTGATTCGTGTAAGACCCTGTCTGGGATAGTGGCATCAATATCTGGTTACATGTAAGACCATGTCTGGGATAGTGGCATCAATATCTGGTTACATGTAAGACCATGTCTGGGACGTTGGTACTGTATGACTATTCTGAGCATTCTGAGTATCCTATTTGATTCCTAACGGTTCAACGGGCAAATTCGAGAAATGTGAAACTGTAACACCCCTTACCCGTATCCTATACCGAAACCGGGCACGAGGCATTACTGTACTTAATCAACAACTTTAGTCTATATACTTTCAGCCCCAACTTGATATATCTCTATCGTCATCACAACAACCTCATTAAAGACCTACGAGGCCTTAAACATACTTATGAGGGGTTTCAGAACCCAACCGGAAACTTTTACGATATTAAAAATTTTTCACCTAAACAGGGGTCACACGCCTGTGTGGGCAGGCCGTGTGGTCACACACGCCCATGTCCCTACCCCGTGTGGGATTTATTTTTATTTCGAACCTACAGGGGTTTTCACACGGCCGGACACACGCCCGTGTACTTGGCCCGTGTGCTCCACACGGCCTAGACACCCCCTTGTCCTTGCCCGTGTGTAAAAACTTTGGTATTCTGTTTGTGACATCAGCAACCTTATAAAGGTCACACGACCTAGGCACATTGTAACACCAAATGTAACACCCCAAACCCAGCCTAGAAGTTAGGCCCGGGTCCGGCGTGTCAGATTGAAGTGTTTTAGCGAAAACCTTGTGTTCATTGAAAACCCTTCTAGAGAAAAGTTAAGTAAAATCCAGTTTGCTTTCAAAACGAGGTGTTGCCAAAAACCATTTCTGTAACATCCTGAATTAGGGGTTGTTTGCAATTTATTTACTTTCATGTGAATGCCTGAAGAAATGCATATGTTATGGTTGTTTGATATATTCTAGGGTCTAGTCATAACCCCGGGTTAGGTCGGACTTAGGGATGAAAACTTCTTTTTAGCACATGAGAAGAAAAAGCTAAGTGAGGAGGCTTTAAATATTAATTGGGGCGAAGCATGACACAAGGAAGCAGCTGGTAGAATGGTTGGGACGCTACCTAGGGAGCTAGAATGGTGCGGCAAGGCAGGGGTTCGAGCTGCCAAGTTTGCGCTTGGGGCTTTTGTTTTGCGTTAGGTGTGGAGTAATGGGCTAGGAAGGCCTTAAAGAAATAAATGGTAAGGAGCTTGGGCATGAAAGTCGGTTGGTGGAGTGGCTTGGGGCGCCACTTAAGAGCCTTGGTGTATGGACTCGAGTTCGAGTCACGAGGGACGCAAGGGGTGTTTTATTTTTGGGTTTTTGGGCGTTAAAAAGGAAGGGGCTAAGTTAAGGAGGTTTCAAAGGTTTTTGTGAGTGTTGGTGGACATGAAAGACGGACTGGTAAAGTGGCTGGGGCGTTACCTGCAGCGAAGCTCCAGCAGGCCTTGAGTTCGAGGAGTGGGAGCAGCAGTTGGGCGTTTTTATTTTGGCTTTTGGCGTTAAGAGAAAAGGGAGCTAACGAGGGAGTGCTTAAAAGGAATTTGTGACGAGTTTATGTCACAAATAGACGCCATAGCAGAATGGCTGGAGGCGTGGAGTGTTTTCATCAGGTCTCGGGTTCGAGACCTAGGGGCAGCATCATGGGGGTTTATTTTTTTTTATGCTAGCGTGAGATAGTGGCCTGCATGGGCTCTCAAATAGATGAGGACATGTTGTTTTTGTTTTTAATTTTCTGCTGGAAAGTATGGGGAATTTTTATTTTTATTTATTGAAGGAAGGAATTAAGTGATGGGAACATTGATAAACAATGTTTTATTGTAATTGGTGATAGAAATTATCACAAAAGGGGGAGGGAAGCATGGCCGAAATTCATTCTTTTGTTTTTCTTTTCTTTCCAATTTGTTCTTGGCCAAAATAGGGAGACTCCAAGGGCTTGAGTTTCGGTTTTGGAAGGAGTCCTAGGGTGGTATTTTCGGCTTGGAGCTTGGCCGAACCTTGGTGCATCTTCTTCTCTTCTCCTTGCTTGACACCTTAAAGGAATACCATAGCCAATATCTTAGTTATATCTTGAAGCCATAGCCGAATAGCAAAAAGGGTTCTTTTCTCTTCTTCTTGGTCGCAAAGTCTTTTAATCCGAAGCAGGAAAGCCGAAACCTTTTTCTCTGGTAGTCATCGCGAACTCGTAGTGGTAAGTTCTCTATCCTAGCAATCGGTTTTTGGTCCTTTATTTTAATGTGCCGAATGCAAGTGTCCAAGCCTTGGTAAGGTTGGCCGAATGTGTTCTTAAGACAATAAGTGATTTGCTCTCTTGTGTGTAGTTAGTGTGAAGGTGCATTGAAGGAGGGGCTTTCCGGGATTTCGATTCGTTCTGGTAAGTAATAGGTAGTTTCGGCCAAGGGCCATTTGTCAAAGATTTGTACTTAAAGCCGAAACTAATATGTGCCATATAGGGATCTCAACGAATTCAGGAATAATAGCATTTTCGGGATTTGGTAGGAGACCAAATCGGCAACCAAGGTGAGGGTTACTTCGAGTACAACATATTTTTTGGGATTATTAATATAGCCGAATGGCTATTAGATCTTAAAGTGTGGGTGTTGGCCGATTGTAGTGGGAAACAATATCACGGGATTTTGCTAGTATAGCTCGGGATTCGCTAGTCTCGCAAGTAAACAGGTGTGTAAACTCTTACACACATTATTAGCATAGACTGCCTATTATATTGCTATATAACCTCCCGTGTAGTAACCTTGCCTTGTGGGCATAAGCTTGGATTTCGGGTAAGTCCCCTATTACGTGATCTATGATGTATGTTGTGTATGCCATCATATGCTGTTAAATGCTATGCTATATATATATAAATGCACGATATATGGGATCATGATACTTGTTATGTGAGCATGATGATGGTGGGATTGATGAGAGGAGGGGATATTTTCTATGGACTGTCACCAGTGGTTTTGACCACACGATGGGTTGGCCCCATCAGATTATTTGTGACTTCGGTCACCAGTGGTTTTGACCACACCGTTGATATAAATTGTGACTAAGTCCCAGTGGTTTGGTACCACCAGTGGTTTTGACCACATGTTGATAATTGTGACCTATGGTCATCAGTGGTTTTGACCACACGATGGGTTGGCCCCATCACTTGATATATTTGTGACTTCGGTCACCAGTGGTTTTGACCACCAGTGGTTTTGACCACACGGGGTAGTAAAAAGGAGTATGGACGGCTAGCTTGGGTTGCATGTTTGCATGTCTTACTAATATCTTGTGTATGAGTTGCATTTTCGGGTTGGGGATTTATACACTGAGTCTTGGTGACTCACCCCTTCCCATATCATTTTGCAGGTGAGTAGATCGCGGAGATGGAGCCAGAGAGGACTCGAGGCGGCCATGCTTGTTCCTTGGATTTGAAATTTTATTTCGCACCGTTAAAGTTTATTATTACTAAATTTTGGGTTGGTTTGTAATAAGGCCGCTAGTTGTTATTTTGGATGTTTAAGTAGTTGTTTTTACTTTACTTCTATTATATTACTAATGAACTTATAAACTGTTAAATCAATCGGTTAAAAGTAACGTTTTCAAAATAGGTAACCTTTACGAGTTTTCAAAGATGTTACCTTCGGGTAGCAAAACTTACCAAGTCAACAATAACCCTGATGTTTCTAAAAATTAGATGATCAAATATTTTCAAAGGAAAACAAAAGGGGTTTCAACTCAACTATGTTATAAATCAATCCCACCAAATGTTTTTCTTAGACACCGTTTTATAAACAATATTTTCAGATTTTCACCTATTAATCAAAATCTTTCAAAACGCTTTTACTCCGTGACATACCAGATCCGGTCATAGCTCATGGGCCGGGTTTGTGGTGTTACAATTTCCTTGTTACTATGTAAAAATTTCCTTTGACAGCGGAAGCTCGTTCTTTAAAACACAATTATTTTCAAAAACTTGAAATATGCTTAAAAGAGATAAATCCAGGTTCCATTCCAAAATTACAATGCATAGTGGAAGTAATGGGATAATAACTAGAGGGAAATCCTTATTACAATCCGAAATAAAATAACTTAAAATAAATAAAGTAAAATTTAGAATTTAGATATTAATAAAAAAATAGGTCTAATCGTCTTGCTAGTTGGCCACCTCTGAGTCCCTCCATTCGTGAACCGCCTACTGAGGATCACCTGAGAAAAATAAAAGAGGGTGTGAGTTTTCGAAAACTCAGTGTGTACGACCCTCGTCAAACAAAAAAACATACATATCATAATAATAACATAATAATTTCATACATGCAATGCAGTGCAAACCCTTCCCAAATAATCCATCCGGTACATTTCGTCTCTGTCCAACTAAAACACTTTTGTGGGGATTTCTAAATCGACCCACCCATCTGATACACTTCAAGGGTAGCTCAGTTGCGGTACTACCATACGTTGCAGCAAAGCTACTAATCAAATATTGGGCTTAAAAAGCCATTGGTGGATCCACGATCGTCAAGCAACCATGCGATCCTCATATACTTCCTCCGTTCCATAATTCCCATCTATATGCATCCTAAACAGAATATCATATGAATGCAGCAAATGTACATGTAACATCCATAAATCTTACATTCAACACATAAGGGCATTTTAGTCATTTCACAAATCAAGGGCATTTCGGTAATTATGCAATTCAGGGGTATTTCTGTAATTCTTAACAGTATGGGTTTTAAATTACGAACTTTTGGCCTGTCAACATGTCCTCGTTGGCTAAAGTGAACAGACATTATGCACCAGGTAGGATTCCCGAGAATAGGAGGTGGGTCACTAGGACCGCTTAAGTACCAAGCCCTTCCTAGATCCAATCCTAGACATGCATATGTCCATTGCCACACTCTACCCTAGCAATTTGTCTACAGACATGTTTGATTATTAAATTAAGTTTTATGCTTTTAAGAATTCATCAGAACTAAGCCTAGAGTCCATCAAAACTCTAGCATGCATTTTTAAAATCCCATAAGGCCCACTAAGCCCACTCATGTCCATATAGCCCATTAAGCCCAATCATATATATGTAGCCCATTAGGCCCGATCATAATCAAATCATACAACCATCCATATCAATCCATCATTCAATTTCACATATCAACTCTTGCCGATTTGGGCCCATGAGCTCGGCATGCCCATTTATCCCGTCTGGCACGATCGGCCAAACAGTGGCCCGAGACCATGAGATCGCTCTCTTGGTGATACGGCCATGATCCGGGTCACACCAAGTTCCAATAAAGAGCCATTAGAGTTTCCACAAGGACCCATCACCCGAGCACGTGCAAAATGTTTCAAGGAGGCTATTACGGCCTTAGTTGAGCAAAAGTGGAGCAAATTAATGGCAGGACAAAACGAGGAGAATTGGGCTAACTTAATAAGCCCAATGCGCATGTTTTTGCAAGTTGAAATAAGCTCATATTCGGCTCATTCAGCTTGTGTTTAGCTTGATTTAATTCATGTATTTTTATTTCTAAAAACTTTTAAATTAGCTTTAAATAAAGGTGTTTAGATTAAATAAGTTGTATTTAATTAATTAATCTAGTTACTAGGATGTTTTAATGAAGCCTAAGTTTAAGTTAATTTAATAAGAGGCTTATTAATTAATCTAGTTACTAGGATGTTTTAATGAAGCATGAGTTTAAGTTAATTTAATTCTGCTTCCATAAATTAACTAGTTGCTGCATTAATTGAAGTCTTAACTTTTTGTTCATTTAATAAAGTCTAGTGTTTAATGTGTTTAAGTTAAAGTAGTGTTTAATAAGTGTTTTAATGTGATTAACTTGTTTGTTTAATGTGTTTGAATGAAGGAGACTTTTCAGCTGAAAACGGTTACACTCAAGGGATGTTATAAAGAGTTAATGTGACTTTTCAAATGAAAACGGTTACACACATGGGGAAGCATTATTTAACATTAAAGGGAGCTGTTATGATCGTTGATGGAAGCATTACATCTCCATTAATTTCGGCATCAGCCTATTCATCTTCCATAACCATTTAAGGCTTAAAAGATCACACAAGAGTTACAACTTCTCATTAAGTTGCTGGTGACCATTCGGCTACTAAGAAAGCATGAAACCAAGCATTCAAACTCATTGAAATCAGCTCATTAGGAGCCATAAAGTTGCTGTTATTTGGCTGGAGGAATTCAAGAGTTTTACCTATTGATTAGATTTTATTTCAGCCATTTAAATGCATAATAAAGCTAAATTCATATGACTCTTCAGCTAACCACATGTAAACACTATATATACCTTGTTTTTAGCTTGTAGAAGGGATTTTTGATGCTTTATGAAATTTTCAGATTATGAGTTATCCAATCTCTTAATTCTCCAAGGTTCAAATTGACTTATCTTTCAACTAGTGGCGTCAATCTGAATTTGTTCTTGAACTTATCATCCTTTTGGGTGTGGCGTTCAAATCAATACCATAGGTTCTTATCTTGCTAGATAGTGGGTCTCGGTTTTAATTCAATTTAACCTTTCCTTTGAAACCTATAAGATTCGGGTCCTTAATCTTATATTAAGGGTTCTTTCTTGTTTCAACCATCAAACCATTCATTTACCTAATTCTTCTTCAACCCAAGAGGCTGCCATTTACCAAAACATAACCACTTTTTCGTTCTTTTAAACACGACAAATATTACTCCTTCGTAGACGATCGGGAAAAATTTAAATATGACTCGACTTAACCCGAGGCGGTTCGTATCACTTGGCCCTGGTAATCGTACCGATGTCCCTACACGAATGTTTGCACGCTCGTGTGATTGCCGGCGCCAACCTTTCGGCTTTTCAGCTTTTCGGCATTCTAATTTTTTGGTAGTTTGGCTTTTGCCGATTTTCGTGTGTGAAGTGTATGTACACACCTGGTAAATGAGACGTGTTACACTATCATCAACCTTGAACCTACAACCAATACCAACCTCCAATCAATCACACACTTGACCACAATATTTACCAAAAATCGAAGCCTTATAATAACCTTACTGTGTGCCAGCAGTCCTAATAGCCCTTCCTTAGCTACTACTCACAAATATCCCCTAAATCTGCATCAATCTTAATCGTTAAAGACAAAATAATAGGTGAATTGTATCCACTTAAGTTACCCTTTTCCCTTACTATAGGCTATTCGGCCAACTTATCCCAAAATCAAAAACACTTACCCAAAAGCTGAAACGTATGGATAGCTTTTCGACAGAGACTTGTAGATCCAAGCTTGATTCCGATTTTCCAAGATCCGATCCATAAAAAATCAAAGTAATGATGACAGCACGACAGAGATTTGGTCACTATAGTATTCGGCACAAGGTTTGGGGCGATGAAGAAATCGGCTCCAAAAGCAAAGGTTTTCGGCTTTTGAAGTCACGAATATTCGGTCCCCAACAATTGAGATGAAGATGGGACGGCACAAGCAATGGAGAAAGAAAAGAATGATATTCTATTTAAGGCTTTAGGAGAGAAGAAAAGAAAACACATAAGGAAGAGGCGAGGTTTAGAACAGAAAAAAAAAAGTGAAGGAGAATTTGGCAGAGCACTATAGTTGCCGAAATAGCACAAAGGGAATTCCAATTGCTAAAATAGCATAGAGGGAATTCGGCACCCCCTATTTATTCACAAAACCAAAACTCTGCCTACCCCCCCAAAGTCCCAATCGGCTCCAACTCTTCCCCATCTCATCTCCTCATTTTTCTCCCTAATAACTCCCCAATCCTTTTCCTAAATTTTTTCTTCTGATCACTCTCCTTAGAATCCATCATCGCACCACTTCTAACCTTCTAGAAGGCCAATATTAAACTCCTAAAAAAATACTAAGCTAGGATTCGAATCTAAAATCTCCTTGCTAACCCATAACGCCACCTTCCTATACCCTAAGTGGCGTCACTTAGCCACTCCACCACAAGGCTCTTTGATGCCACTTTTCCCTATTTTTATTTAAAAGCCCAACTACTCACCGCCCTGGTTCCTTTAATAATTAATTAAAAAATTCCTTCTCCTTAAAATTTGAACCTAGCACTTCTCCAACACCCCTAGACACTCCAATTTTAGTAAACCCTTAAAGCCAACATGTCATTTGTCATTTTCTTGCTATAAAAAAAAAATTATGAGACCCAAAGCCCAAAGCCCAATTCATCTAGGCCCAAAATTCGGGGCGTTACACACATGCCCGTGTAGCTAGCCCGTGGTCGAATTGACTTACAACACCAACATGCAGGGGACACACGGCCAAGTCACACACTCATGGGACTGACCGTGTGTCACACACGGCCTAGACACACACCCGTGTGCCTACTCGTGTGGACAAGAACAAGGCTATTTGCCAAGCTCTTTTCATCCCTTTAGTTTGTACAACATGAATCCATTCAATATATCACTAGACAACTCATATTTTGCAATATAAACTTCCATGAATAACTTCATATTTCCATATATATAAAACAAAGAGCCAACATGATACGGGCCGGCTCGGGATGGAGTCCTCACGTATGCGGGTTGCCCAATCATCTACGAGGAGTGATTCAAGCCTTCGGAAATTAATGAGAAAAATATGGAAAGATAACTAAATTTGCGGAAGCTTTCAGAGAATTTATTTAGAAGATGGTTGAAAGATAGGTGATATTTTGGTGGAAATGGATTAACGAACTTAAACAAAGAAGCGATTCAATGTTAACAAACGTCACCCCGATTTCTATATTTGCTTAAGGTGGAAAAATGGATATCAAAAAGGATAGTTGATGGAAATGGCAAAATGAACTTGAACGGAGAAATGATTCAACACAAGTTCGTGTCACCCCAATTTCTATATGGTTTAAGGTGGAATTATGGAAGTCGATATGGACCAAAGACCCGTTACTTAGTGAAGTAAGAACCAATGGTATAATTAAATGGAAGAGAATCGATAGACGCCACAAGCAAGCTTGATAAGTCAAGATCGAAAACTCGAAAGTGAAGAGGACGCCAGCTCACTCAATGAACAAAAGTTCAAATATTTTTCATTCAATCAAAAGTTTTTTTTAAAAATGACAATTTCAGATATTTATAGTGCTTAGGAAACCAACTGATAAATTATCAAGAAGAAAGAGTTGAATGGCCCTCTTGAAATTTCGGCCTAGGGATTGTTCTAGCCTTCCTTGGACGTGTAAAAAGACCCATGTTAGCCATTGTTTTTGAAGCCCACGCATGGAGCATTAAAACTCATGAAAATATTCCTTGATATTCGGCCAAGGGAAATTCCAATGGTCATGCTTGTGAAAATGCTGCAATGGGAACATGAGGCCCTTAATATTCGGCCTAGAAACGTGGGTGGCTTGCCTTGGAAAGCCAATTGGCTTTTACCATGTTCTAGGCTGCCTTGGAACGTGTAAAAGACATGTTCAAAGTCCCATACCAGCCCTTGAGTCAATCCCCACGCATGGAGAGATGTACCAGCCCACTAACTCATGTTTTGAAGAAGCCAAAACACAATATTTAATTCCAACGCATGGAGAAAAGAACCAGCACCTTTATATCTTTGTTAATCACTAAAAACATCTTGAAATCTGAAATGTCCATGCTTCTTGGTTGTCGTCCACATCCATGCATGTCCTCTACCTTAAAAATTGTCCAACATGTGCCTTAAAGGTTGTGCAAGCATGTTTCAACAATGCACTTAATGCTTGTGCCGTCCCTTCTAACAATGCCATGAAGCATGCTTTGTTTCTTTATTGAGTTTGCCGTCCAAACATCTCTAATAATGATGCTCATGCATGAAAATTTCCAGCATATTAATAGTGCTTTTGTTGAACACGAAACAGGGGCTTTGGGAAGCTAAACCCATGCTCATTGAAATCGTCCAAGCCTTGTCCCCTTGTATTGATGTCTTCCAACATAGCATTTAATGGTGTTCACGCATGCTCCTTTTGTTTCTTTGTTAGCCACGTGAAAGGAGCCTTGATAAGCTGAATGTTCAGCCAATTTAATTGCTCCAACATCGCATTTTATGTGTCTCACGCATGCTCCTCTTGGTTCACGAAATGGCACCTTAAAAATGCATGCTCAAATGGTGCCTTTTGTTTGCTACGAAAATAAAGGCATTGGAAAGCTGAAATGTTAATTTATTTAATTGGTCCCATGCTTCCCAACATCCTTCTTAAAATTCGGCCAAGCCTATTACTTTATGGCCTTGTCTCTAATTTCCACATGTTTTGTCGTCCAATGCTTCAAGTTGCTGCCTAATATGCCGTCCAAAACTCAAAAACCTGCAGCAAATTAACTAATTTTTTTTTTGCTTAAAAATCAGCACATTAAATGGGTAAAAGACACTTTTAAAAAAATACATTAATCTTTAGTATTAAATACTCAAAGGCTAAAATAAAATGACACAAATTAAATTAGACTTAAAACAAATTAAAAAACACACTAAAATTAATATTTAGAAATTAATTTGCTGTAAACCAAAAATTAATTAAATAAATTAAGGTGTTCAATTTATTTAATTAAATTCAGCAATTTAATTTCCCGCAATTTAAAAACTTAAAATTTATTTAAAAGCATAAAATTAAAAATTAAAGAATCAACTTAATGAGCTGAAATGAGCTCGAGTGAGCTTAAATTGAGCTCGAATTGATTAATCCGGCTCAATTTGGAAATGCATCAAGATGCAAATCAGCGGCTCGGCACTTGGGACATTTGATCCGAGCTTCGTCACTTTGAAAAATGTTGGTGCCCCGGGCGTGCCTGTATCACAACAACTATGGCTATATACACAAGAGTTTCTCAACAAAGGGGCCAACACACTCTTGGCCAAAATAACAAAACAATATACCTACTCTAGCCCTATACATGCCATACTCAAATGTACTAAGTCTAGTTATACCGAGGTGAGCTGATAGTGTGGGAAATCTTCTAATTATATCACAAGCTTAATGCTTACATTCATTAACATGCTTCCCTGCACTTAGCACCACAATATCACATATTACAACACATCACAATTTCTTAATCAACCATTCATAATTCAATCACTTGGTGGTTTCGTAGTTAGCCCACCATCAGTGATACAGTCCGCCTCAGGAGAGTTGAAATGTATACGAGTTACCCAATCGTCTACGAGGATGATTTCTAAGCCTTCGAGAAAATATTCAGGATTAAGGTTGAATTTGCGGAAGCTATCAAAGGGATGATAATTGGATAAGTTATGGAAACAGATTTGTGATGGAAATGGATAGTTGATAAATGGATAATAGGACTTAAACAAGAAACGATTCAACGCTAACAAACGTCACCCCGGTTTCTATAATTGTTTAAGGTGGAAAATGGAATCGAAGATGGACCACGACCCATTATCTAAGGAGATAAGAACCAATGGTATAATGTAATGGAAGAACAAGTGATAGACGCCACAAGCATATCTCGATAAGTCTATGAAACTTGTACGAAAGTAAAGAGGAGACTAGCTCACTCGATGAACAAAAGTTCATGAAACATATTCATAGTTTTAATAATCAAAAAGTCTAACCATACAAATGATAAATAACAAATATTTATAGGCCAATAAGAGAGTTAGCCAAATAGTCATTAGGCATCCTTAAGAACTAAGTAAAGTTCAACTAGAGATGACTAGAAAAATCTGGAAATAAACCCATTGGTTTGCTTGGAAAAATTCGGATGAATGTGGTCCTTGAAAGCTTGCTATGTTCGGATGAATTTAGGGAATAAAAGAGTAGCCTTTAATTGATTCAAAGTCATCTCCTTGAAACGCCAACCATCAGCAGCAAATAACTCCTTTTGTCATTCACGAAGCAATTGTCCCCTTTTGGCTGTTGGTATGCACGAAGTAATCAGCTTGAATGTATGTGTATGTTCAGCTCCTTTTAGATGAATTAATGATGGTAATTATGGTTGGCCGAATGGCCATTTTGGGCACACAAACGTCAAGCCTTTTGTAGTTCACGAGATGCTCCTTAACTCCCTTTCCCAGCAGCTCAATAAATAGCTTCCATGCATGTCCCAACATAGCCATAAATGATGTCATGGATGTTGGCCGAATGTCCCTTTGGGAACATCAAAGTGCAGCCTATTAATGATGCCAAAACATACTCCAACAAGACATTAAATTCGACAGACTAAGCATGCTACACACTAATGCATTAATTTCGTCCATTCTTTGTATTTAAGATGCCGCCCAACACTTCCAAGAATGATGTTCCTTGCATGAAAAAAAACAACTCCCAACAGCTCATTAATTTCGGCAAAACAAACTTCTTTGATATTCGTGAAATGAACCTTAAATGCATGCTGAACAACCTTTATTGTCGTCCCAACCAACTCCAACATCTTCTTTAATTGCTGCCGACCAAGCATGATGCATGCAGCTAATTTAATGCCCACTCTTCATTGAACTCGGCCAAGAAGCTTCTTAATGAATGTGCCGCCCATGCATGCTCTTTAATGTGCAGCAATGCACGAAACAAAGATGGACTTTAGTAATAAATGCAGCTGGACAAAAGGCAACCATTAAGACAAGTTAGATGCATTTAAATTTGGCTAGACCACTTAAAAATCAGCCATTAAAGTGGTCTAAAAGAACTAAGCACATTAAAGTCTCGTCTTAAAGCTTAACACAATTAATTCATGTCTAAATTAGGGATACATTAATAGCACGCATTAATATAAGACATATTTAATACTTTAATAATTAAATATCCAGATTTATTAAATTAACTTGAGCTAGCTAAAACTACTTCAATTTATTTAAAGCATTAATTTAACGAATCAGCTCAAAGAGCTGGAGTGAGCTCGAGTGAGCTCAAATTGAGCTCAATTGGACTAATCCGGCTTAATTTGGAAGTGCATGAAGATGCACTTGAGCTCCACGACACTTCGAGCTTTGAATTTCGTGGGTGCCCCGAGCGTGCCCGTATCAATCAGTCTTTATTAGGGCAGTATCACACATAGCCCACCAAAAGGATAGTTACGGTGGTATCGCACATCGCCCACCAAAAGGATAGTTGCGGTGGTATCGCACTTAGCCCACCAAATGATAAATAGATGATGGTATCGTACACAGCCCATCGTAATTAAGTATTAAGGTGGTATCACACTTAGCCCACCGTCAAGTATTGATATTAGACATTTACATATCTATTTCATCATTCATATGAAAACTATTCAATTGTGCCATGCACTAATTAGCAACAACAATGTATATATAAAATGCTTCATTTACACATAAACTTACCTCGGTGCAAAACATTTCAATCTGCAATTTAATCCGTAACCTTGCCTTTTCCTCGGTCAAGGTTAATTCCGCGCTCTTCTCGATCTATAACAGTAAAATTCACTCATTTAGATTATTCTATGATCATAATGCATCAAAATCTACACTTAGGCAAAAATACCATTTTTCCCTTGTATTATGGCAAAATTATTATTTTGCCTCTAGGCTCGTAAATCATTTTTTTTCAACACATTTTCTCATTAGACAAGCCTAGATGAACATTTTTTTCTCTTACAACTACTCACAATTCCATCTATTTCATGCATTTATGACACAAATTCATTCTTTGTATTCAAGTCCTAATTAGGTGTTTTCATGCTAACACCTTTCACAAAAGTTGTTTCTCATCTCCCTAACATTCATTTTCTTCCATAAAAACTCAGCTAACAACATAACCATTCTCATGGCAAGTCCCTAGACTTTCAATCATATCACAAATTAGCCCTCTCATTAGCTAGATTAAGTTTTGAGGACTCCAAAAGTACCAAAATTATCAAATAACACCACCAAAATCACTTACTTGTAGAGAAGATGAGTTGCTGAAATTTTCAAGCTTTCCAAACCCCTCTAAGCATGAAATGTTCAGTGGAGATGGAGAGTGAATAGTGAAAGATGATAGTTTTTCTTTTTATCATATTTTATTCATCTTTTCTCACATAATTCCCCCAATTTTGACCAAAAATTAAACGCTCTTGTCGTCCTACATCATATGGCTTCCAACACTCCTTTATTGGCATAATTTCACTTTAAAGACCTCCATTTTAACATTCTATAGTTATTAGGTACCTCTACCTTGTAAAATAGAACTTTCACACTTTATGCGATTTAGTCCTTTTTCACAATTACACATACAATTGTTAAAATTAAAGCACCCAAATTTTCATGCATCCATATACTCATGCTACAACACATGAAATAATAAGAAAATAATTCTCCTCAACCTCGGGTTAGTGGTCTAGAAACCACTATTTCGAATAGCCCCAAAATCAAGCTATTACAGAAACTACGTGAAATGTATAAACGAGTCAGGTACGTTTGAAAGGTACACTATGTATATGTATGAAAGGTAAAAGTATATATGAACTTAACAAAATGAATATGTGTATGGATTTCATGAGATAATATGTGATATATGTTTGAATGTGCTATGAGCATAAGTGATGCTTTGAGATGTGATATGTTGGCATCCTATGGCTAAACAAATGAACCAAAGAACATATTATGAAATTACAAATGAGAAATATTAATGACATTGTATCAATATGATTATGTGCATTTTATGTTAAGTTTATTTGTATATGGCTTACTAAGCTTTTGGAGAGCTTACTTTGTGTGTGTTTGCTTTGTTTTATAGATCGTCGAAGCTATTAAAGGCTCAGGA
Source organism: Gossypium australe (assembly GCA_005393395.2). Lineage (NCBI taxonomy): Eukaryota > Viridiplantae > Streptophyta > Magnoliopsida > Malvales > Malvaceae > Gossypium > Gossypium australe. Next base: position 53,046,711 of record CM016615.1, on the reverse strand, counting down.
ATCATCGAGGATCATCACCACACTATCAATCTCTATTTTGGTACTTTTGAATGTGTATATAGGCAAATATGACATGTATAGGCTAGTTGTTTTGGGATATGTTTGATAAATGTACATGGCCGTGTGATATGCCTAGATATATGGTCATGTTATGAATGACTAGTTATGTCCTATGATTCTAGTTTTGGTATAGTTGATAGCAAATTAAATGGTCATATGAATGAGAAGCTTATTGATGTATAATTAGCATATTATTGATGGTAAATTTGTGATGGATTATGCTTTGAAGTGCTTGTGGTTTTATTGAGTTAAATGACTATTAAGTTGGTATGGTTGTTAAGCTCATAATTGAGTAGAAATGATGCACAATTTAATGTGTTTTGGTTGCCAAATGTGTATGGGATAATGCTTGTATGTGCTTGTAGGGATGACCCAAGTGTGGGTGGCATTTTGGCCTTGAAAATGGCCTATAATTGCCCGCACGGTTGAGCACACGGGCGTGTAGCTCGACCGTGTCCCTCGTGGTTGTATTTCAAAACAAGTCAGGCTCGACCACGGGCTAGACACACGGGCGTGTGACTGGCCGTGTGTTGCAAGTCAGTAGCGACCACGGGTGAGGCACATGGGTGTGTCCATGGTAGTATGGACAAGTCAGTATGTATGCCCTGTTTTGACACGGCTTAGATGCATGGGTGTGTTTGAGGCCGTGGGAGGCACACGGCCTGCCCACACGGGCATCTAACCTCTGTAACTTTGAAAAAAAATTTAAATTTCTGAAAATTTTTGTATTTGTTCGGTTTCATCCCGACCCTATTCTAAAGAATGTTTGAGGTCTCGCTGACCTATTTAAGGAACACTTTGATCCTATTGGTTGAATTATATCATGAAATGTCCGTAAAAGATTCTATTTTTCTGGTAATGCCTCTTAACCCTAATCCGACGATGGATACGTGTTATGGGTGTCACATTTGATTGGTATTAGAGCTACGATTTAGTCGATTCTCAGACTAACGTAGTGTGTGAGAGTCTAGCTATACATGCCATATATATGAAATGTGATAGTGTGATGAATCCTGACGTGTAAAATGTGTTTATCTTAAAGTAATGGATCCCAAAAGAGCCGTAGTTGGCGGTGTTGAAAGCAATGCTCCTGCTCTTGCTCAAGGGACAGTGCCATTTGATTCGAGACCAGCTACTAGCGGTCAAGAGGGTGAGGCTAAGCAAGCCTTCTTCCAAATGATGAATGAGTGGTTCACTCATTACGTAAGAACTAATCCGGCTGTTTCACAACCTTCGCCCCATCTAATTCCCCTCAGACTTCAGTTGTGCCTCCGGTTATGAATTTGAATTTGTTAAACAAACCTCCTGTTGATAAGATCCGCAAGTATGGGGCTAAAGAGTATAGCGCCACCAGTGATGATGATGCTGAGAGAGCAGAATTTTGGCTTGAGAACATTATCCTAGTATTTGATGAGATGTCATTGACTTCTGAAATTGTGTTGTATCTTTATTATGAGACGCAGCTTATCAGTGGTGGAAAACATTGATTTCTGTTGTTCCGAAAGAACGGGTCACTTGGGATTTCTTTCAGTCTGAGTTTTGAAAGAAATATATCAATCAAAGATTTATTGAGCAGAAACGAAAGGAATTTTTAGAGTTGAAATAGGGTCGCATGTCTATCACTGAGTATGAAAGAGAATCCGTTAGATTAGGTCAGTATGCTCGATAATGTGTATCGATCGAGGCAATAATGTGCAAAAGATTTGAAGATGGCTTAAATGAAGATATCCGTTTGCTTGTTGGGATTTTGGAAAATAAAAGAGTTTGTTGTGCTTGTTAATCAAGCGTACAAAGCTGAGGCACTCGAGAAAGACAAAAGAAAAGCAGATTCTAAAGTCAGAGATACGAGAAAGAGATTTTCGAGCAAATCATTTCAGTCTACTTCAAAGAAATTTAGAGATGAGCATAGCCCTTCTAGAACCAATGTGGGACATTCGAATCCGAGAGATCGAGCTATATCACAGTTGAATTCTAAAGCTCCAGTAACTTCAATGGCTAGTGTTGGAAATGCTCGATTCGAACGACTTGAATGTAAGAACTGTGGTAAAAGACATCCAGGTAGTTGTAGATTGAATGACCGAGCTTGTTTCAGATGTGGATCATTAGATCATTTTATCCGTGATTGCCTAGAGTCTGTTGAGCAAGAGATTGTTCAGAATCCGAGATCTGATAATGTTTCAACGAGAGGTAGACCTTTCCGAAATGCAAGAAATGTCAGTGGTAGTCAGAGAACTACAAAAGACACTGTTGCGAGATCTGAAGCTAGAGCACCTGTCGGAGCATATGCCATCCGAGCTCGTGAAAAAGCTTCATCTTCGGATGTTATAACAGGTACATTTACTCTTTATGATACTTCTGTGATTGCATTGATAGACCCAGGTTTTACATATTAGTATATATGCATGAACTTAGTATCTAGTAAGACTTTGCCTGTAGAGGCTATTGAATTTGTTATTAGAGTATTGAATCCTGTAGGTAAAAGTGTTCTGGTTGATAAAGTATGTAAGACCTGTCCGTTGATGTTTTGAGATGTTTGTTTTCCAGCTGATGTGATGCTATTATCATTTGATGAGTTCGATATAATTTTGGGTATGGACTGGTTAACGTTGCATGATGCTATTGTGAATTGCAAAAGAAAGATCATTGATTTGAATGTCAGAATGATGAAATAGTTCAGGTTGAGTCTAATGATTTGACTGGGTTACCTGCTGTGATATATGTGTTGAAAGCTCAGAATTATTTAAGAAAGGGTTATGAACATTATTTTGCTTATGTGCTTGAAACTAAAGTAAATGAAATGAAAGTTGAATTAGTTCCAGTTGTCTGTGAATTCCCTGATGTGTTCCCTGAAGAGTTACCGAGATTACCTCTAATACGTGAAGTTGAATTTGGTATTGATTTGTTACGGGGAATGACCCTTATTTCGATAGCTCCATATAGAATGGCACCAACAGAGTTGAAAGAGTTAAAGTCACAGTTGCAAGAGTTGATGATAGAGGGTTTGCAAGACTGAGTTTCTCACCTTGGGGTGCTCCTGTTCTGTTTGTGAAAAAGAAAGACGGCTCGATGAGAATGTGCATTGATTACCGTCAATTAAACAAGGTGACTACAAAGAATAAATATCCTCTGCCCAGAATTGACGATTTGTTTGATCAGTTGAAAGGAGCTACTGTGTTTTCAAAGATAGATCTAAGATCGGGGTATTATCAGTTGCGGGTAAAAGATTCAGATATTCCGAAAACTGTTTTCAGAATGAGGTACAGGCATTATGAATTTTTAGTTATGCCTTTCGGACTAACAAATGCTCCTGCTATTTTTATGGATCTGATGAACAAAATTTTTAGACCGTACCTAGATCGATTTGTTGTTGTATTCATTAATGACATTGTGATTTATTCGCGTGATGAAACTGAACATGCTGAGCATCTGAGAATTGTGTTGCAAACTCTGCGAGATAAGCAATTATATGCAAAGTTCAGTAAATGTGAATTCTGGTTGCGTGAAGTTAGTTTTTTGGGACATATTGTATCAGCCTCTGGAATACGAGTTGATCCGAGTAAAATTTCTGCTATTCTGGAATGGAAACCTTCGAACAATGTGTTTGAAGTTCGTAGTTTTCTGGGACTAGATGGTTATTATCGTCGGTTTGTAAAAGGATTCTCGATGATAGCTACTCTGTTGACTAGATTGTTTCAAAAAGATGTGAGATTTGAATGGTCAAATAAATGCCAGAAAAGCTTTAATCAGTTGAAAACTCTATTGATTGAAGCTCCAGTTTTGGTACAGCCCAGAATCGAGTAAAGAATTTGTGATTTACAATGATGCTTCATTGAATGGTCTGGGATGTGTTTTGATGCAGGAAGGCAAAGTTATATCTTATCCCTCGAGACAACTAAAGCCGCATGAAAAGAATTATCCGACCCACGATCTTGAACTAGCTGCAATTGTTTTTGCATTAAAGACTTGGCGTCATTATCTTTTCGGTGAGAAATGCCACGTGTTTTCAGATCATAAAAGTTTGAAGTACCTAATGACTCAGAAAGACTTGAATCTATGATAGAAAAGATGGTTAGAGCTGTTGAAAGATTATGAGCTTATGATAGATTATCATCCAAGTAAAGCAAATGTTGTTGCTGATGCTTTGAGTCGAAAATCACTGTTTACATTACGTGCTATGAATGCTCATTTAAACTTGTCTGATGAAAGTTTAGTTTTAGCTGAATTAAAAGCGAAACCGTCGTTTTTACAACAAATTTGTGATGCTTAGAAAGTTGATAATGAAATGCTAGTGAAACGAGCTCAGTGTGATTCGAACTCCGATTCTAAATTTCGAGTTGATGATAATGATTGCTTGAGATTTTTAGATCAAATATGTGTTTTGAAAAATTCGGAGTTAATACGGTTAATTTTGAATGAAGCTCATAATAGTCGCCTATCTGTTCATCCGAGTAGTACAAAGATGTATCATGATTTGAAGCAACACTATTGGTGGCTAGTATGAAAAGAGATATCTCTGATTTTGTGTCGAAATGTTTAGTCTGTCAGCAAGTTAAAGCTGAACATCAGGTTCCATCTGATTTGTTACAACCGATTCTGATTCCCGAATGGAAATGGGATAGAGTGACGATGGACTTTGTTTCTAGATTGTCATTGAGTTCAAGAAAGAGATATGCAATTTGGGTTGTAGTTGATCGATTCAGAAAATCTGCCCCTTTTATTCTAGTACGATCTAATTACTCACTTGATAAGTTAGCTGAGCTTTACATTTCTGAGATTGTGAGATTGCACGGGGTGTCACTGTCTATTGTGTCAGATAGAGATCTGAGACTTACTTCACAGTTCTGAAAGAAACTACAAGAAGCCCTAGCTACTAAATTACACTTTAGCACTACTTTCCATCCGCAAACAGATGGTCAGCCCGAACGGGTTATTTAGATCTCGAGAACATGTTGAGATGTTGCATTCTTAAGTTTGATGGTACGTGGGAGAGATATTTGCCATTGATTGAATTTGCGTATAATAATAGTTTTCAGTCGAGCATCAAAATGGCACCCTATGAAGCTTTGTACGGACGTAAATGTCGGACACCTCTGTATTGGACTGAGCTCAGTGAAAATAAGATACATGGGGTCGATTTGATAAAAGACACTAAACAGAAAGTGAAAGTAATCCGTGATAGTCTGAAAGCAGCGTCTGATCGTCAAAATTCTTATTCACACTTGAAAAGAAAAGACATTGAATATGAAATCGGTGATAAAGTATTTTTAAAAGTATCTCCGTGGAAGAAAGTACTCAGATTCTGATGCAAAGGCAAATTGGATCCGAGGTTCATCGAACCGTATGAAATTATCGAGCGTGTTGGACCTGTTGCGTATAGATTGTTGTTACCACCAGAGTTGGAAAAGATACATAATGTATTTCACGTATCAATGCTTCGTTGATACAGATCCGATCCATCACATGTAATTACTCCGTCTGAGATTGAAATTCGATCTGATATGACTTACGAAGAAGAACCGATCCGTATCTTAGCTCACGAAGTGAAAGAATTGTGAAATAAGAAAATTTCGTTGGTAAATGTACTGTGTCATCGACACGGACTTGAAGAGGCTACGTGGGAGCCTGAAAATACAATGAGACAACAATATTCGAACCTCTTCAATGGTAAGATTTTTGGGGACGAAAATCCCTAAGGAGGGAGAATTGTAACAGTCTGGTTTAGGCCCTAGTCGAAATAGTGGTTTCGGGACCATAAATCTGAGTTAGAAAAATATTTTTATATTATTTTCTGTATCTACAGTATGTGAATTAGTATGTGTGAAATTTCTGTGAATTAATTTGATTGACTGTGTGCTTAATTTGATGAAAGGATCTAATTGTGAAAGATTCAAAATTTGTATGCCATATGTTAAAAGCACCTATGTGTCATGTCTTTACAAATGTGAGGTCCTTATAATGCAACTGAACCATTGGAAATATGGATGGACATTAATGCCTAAAGTTAGTGGAATTATACCTTATAATGCCCAGCGAACCCCGTCAGTCAAGTCTCCTTAGTCGAGCCTTGCATAGTTGGCAAGCTGATCCCAGTTTGTTTCCAGCTCCACGAGCTTCGTCCAATTCAAATTCAGCTCATTTGAGCTTGAATCAGCTCAATACTTTAGTCTTTAATTATGTCTTGTTTAATTAAATGCATCTTTAGTTAATGTCATGCATTATGTAACTCCCATGTTAGTATAAGTCTGCATCATTAAATTAAGTCTTGCATTAAGTACTCATTTGTTTATTTAGTTTGCATTTCAAACCATGCATTTAAGCCTCTTGGTTTAATTAATAAGTGCTTTTAATCATTTAATCATCCAAATTAATTTTGGCAGCAACCTTTCCACCACCAGCCATTTTTGCCATTTCAAGGGTTATTTCAAGCATTCAAACATCATTAAGAAGCTGATTAAGAAGATGGTGTCCATTCGGCTGACCAAGGGCTAACTCAAGAGTCATTTTTCAAGCTCTTAAAGTCATTCATTCAGCTGAATTAAAGAGAATTCAAGGATGAAGTTATTTGGCTCAAGAATGTGAAAAGACTTGAGTTAAATTTCAACTTTTAATTGGCACATTAAGTTGAATGTTTGTGACCATTTAGCTAGCCTAATTTAGCACTATAAATAAGTGAAATCAGCCTTTGTAAAGGGGTTTTTGATCTTTTTGCTTAGTTTGAAAACATTATTGAACTTATATGAAATTTGTGAGATTTCTTCCTCTCATATTTCGTTGAAGAACTCGTTGGCTTATCTAGGTCATTAGTGGCGTCAACCTGCCTTCTTCTTTATCCTGAACTTATCACTATCAAATAGTGTGGCGTTCACCCTTATACCAAGGTTCCTACTTTTCTAAGTAGTGGGTCGAGGTTCTCCTATACTCCATCCGACCATCTTGAAAACTTATAAGCATTTGGGTCAATATTTTCTAATATTGGTTCATGTTTGTTTTTGAGATCATTTTCATTCCATTTCATCTTTTCGTTTCATCATAATCGAACCCTCCATTTCCCTTTCTATCCATTCTTTGTTATCCAACTTCCATTTTAATTTCCATAATTGTATTCTCCAAAATTGAACCTATACATATTGTTCACAACTATAAACCCCTTTTTACCCTTAAAAAAAAAGCTTCTGCCATCATTTTACCTAAAGATATCCTCTTAAAAAGAGCCGAACGATACTTCTTCGAAGACGATCGGGCAAACTCGCATACGACTCGACTCACCCCGAGGCAGATCGTATCACGGCCTACCCACACGGGATGTGACCTCTGTAACTTTGAAAAGTTTTAAATTTTTGAGAATTCCTGTATGTATTCAGTTTAGTCCCGACCCTATTCTAAACCATGTTTAAGGTCACATTGACCTATCTAAGGGACACATTGATTGGATTTGACGAGTATTACTAAGATATGTCTGTAAAAGTCTTTGTTCATCTAATAATGCCTCTTAACCTTAATCCGGCAACGGATACGGGTTAGGGGTGTTACAGTGTTTTCCCCTTTTTCTCAACCGGTTCTGTAACAGTCCAGTTTAGGCCCTAATTGGGATAGTGGTTTTGGGACCACAAATCCAAGTTAGAAAAATATTTTAATATTATTTTTTGAATCTGCAGTATGTGAATTAGTATGTGTAAAATTTCTGTGAATTAATTTGATTGATTGTGTGCTTAATTTGATGAAAGGATCAAATTGCGAAAGATGCAAAATTTGCATGCCATATGTTAAAAGCACCTATGTGTCATGTCTTTACAAATGTGAGGTCCTTATAATGCAGTTGAACCATTGGAAATATGGATGGACATTAATGCCTAAAGTTAGTGGAATTTAAATGACATTAAAAGAGCTAAATTTGGAATATGATAATTATGTTTAATTAAATAAAACAAAACATGAGAAAATGGCCATATTTATCACCTTTGGCCGAATATTGAAAGAAAAAGAAAGGAAAAGAAGCAAATAGGGTTCGGCTATCATTTAAGCTTGATTCAAGGTTAGTTTTTGTTCAATTTTTGATAATTTCTACGTTTTTTGTAATCGTTGCTTCGTGCTCTACAAAACCCATGCTTAAATTTTGTGAATTGATGATGAATTTGAAATGTGCCATGGATGAATTCACGAGCTTTGTGAAGTTTTCTGATGAAATATGAAATATATTTGTTAGATTAACATATTTTGTCTTTGGATTTGAGTAATTTGGACTTAATTGAGAAAGTAATATTTTGAGGGACTAAATTGTGAAATAAATGAAATATATAAACTTGTATGATTATAGTGAATATTCGGCTAAGCATGGGTACAAGCAAATTTTGTGTATTTTGTGATTTTGTGAAATAGGGACTAAAATGTCAAAATGTGAAAATATGAGGACCAATTTGTGAATTGCCCTAAATATGTGTTTTTGGATTGAATTGAATGATTTAGTGAATAAATGGATTAAATTTGAATATGTATAGATCAAGAACCAAAGAAAATAGATTTAGATTGCGGAAAGTCAAAAGTAATTAAATAGCTGAATCTGATCGTTTATCCGAATCCGAGGTAAGTCTATATACAAATAAATGTATTTGTGTTGATTTATGTATGTTCATGTGAAATCTCATTGTGAAGAATTCATACGAGAATGATAAATATATGAAATCTGAGGAAGTATCGATAGTGTAACAATGTACGAGAAGCCTCGTACGAACCTAGGAATAGATAGGATTACATATGTTATGACATAGGTCTCTGATATGTGATATCATGTAAGACACGTCTGGGACATTGGCATTGATTCGAGATTTCGTGTAAGGCTACGTTTGGGACGTTGGCATCGATTTGAGATTTACGTGTAAGACCATGTCTGTGACATTGGCATCGTATTGATTCATGTAAGACCTTGTCTGGGACAGTGGCATCGATATCTGGTTACATGTAAGACCACGTCTGGGACGTTGGCATTGTATGACTAGTCTGAGCATTCTAAGTATCCTATTTGATTCCGAACAGTTCAACGGGCATATCCGAGAAATGAGAAACTACGTGAAATGTATAAACGAGTCAGGTACGTTTGTAAGGTACACTATGTATGTGTATGAAAGGTAAGTGTATATATGAACTTACCAAAATGAATATGTGTATGGATTTCATGAGATAATATGTGATATATGTTTGAATGTGCTATGAGCATAAGTGACGCTTTGAGATGTGATATGTTGGCATCCTATGGCTAAACAAATGAACCAAAGAACATATTATGAAATTGCAAATGAGAAATATTAATGACATTGTATCAATATGATTATGTGGATTTTATGTTAAGTTTATTAGTATATGCATTACTAAGCTTTTAGAAAGCTTACTTTGTATGTGTTTGCTTTGTTTTATAGATCGTTGAAGCTACTAAAGGCTCGGGAATCGTTGAGGATCATCACTACACAATCAATCTCTATTTTGGTACTTTTGAATGTGTATATAGCTAAATATGGCATGTATAGGCTAGTTGTTTTGGGATATGTTTGATATATGTACATGGCCATGTGATATGCCTAGATATATGGTCATGTTATGAATGACTAGTTATGTCCTATGATGCTAGTTTTGGTATAGTTTGATAGCAAATTAAATGGTCATACGAATGGGAAGCTTATTGATGTATAATTAGCATATTATTAATGGTAAATTTGTGATGGATTATGCTTTGAAGTGCTTGTGGTTTTATTGAGTTAAATGACTATTAAGTTGGTATGGTTGTTAAGCTCATAATTGAGTAGAAATGATGCACATATTGATGTGTTTTGGTTGCCAAATGTGTATGGGATAATGCTTGTATGTGCTTGTAGAGATGACCCAAGTGTGGGTGGCATTTTGGCCTTAAAAATGGCCTATAATTGCCCACACGGTTGAGCACATGGGCGTGTAGCTCGACCGTGTCCCTCGTGGTTGTATTTCAAAACAAGTTAGGCTCGACCACGGGCTAGACACACGGGCGTGTGACTAGCCGTGTGGTGCATGTCAGTAGCGACCACGGGTGAGGCACACGGGTGTGTCCATGGCAGTGTGGACAAGTCAGTATGTATGCCCTGTTTTGACACGGCTTAGACACATGGGCGTGTCTGAGGCCGTGGGAGGCACACGGCCTGCCCACACGGGCATCTAACCTCTGTAACTTTGAAAAAAATTTTAAATTTCTGAAAATTTCTGTATTTGTTCGATTTTGTCCCGACCCTATTCTAAAGCATGTTTGAGGTCTCGCTGACCTATTTAAGGGACACTTTAATCCTATTGGTTGAATTATATCATGAAATGTTCGTAAAAGATTCTGTTTTTCTGGTAATGCCTCTTAACCCTAATCCGGTGACGGATACGTGTTATGGGTGTCACATTTGATTGGTATTAGAGCTACGATTTAGTCGATTCTCGGACTAACGTAGTGTGACGGGCCGTGTGGTGCAAGTCAGTAGTGACCACGGGTGAGGCACACGGGTGTGTCCATGACAGTGTGGACAAGTCAGTATATATGCCCTGTTTTGACACGACTTAGACACATGGGCGTGTCTGAGGGCGTGGGAGGCACATGGCTTGCCCACACGGGGCATGTGACCTCTGTAACTTAGAAAAAAAATTTAAATTTCTAAAAATTTTTGTATGTGTTTGGTTTAGTGCCGGCCCTATTCTAAAGCATGTTTGAGGTCTCGTTGACCTATTGAAGGGACACTTTGATCCTGTTCGCTGAATTATATTATGTAATGCCCATAAAAGATTTCATTTTTCCGGTAATGCCTCTTAACCCTAATCTGGCGATGAATACGGGTTAGGGGTGTCACAGTGATACGGGCCGGCTCAGGATGGAGTCGTCATGTATGCGGATTGCCCAATCGTCTACGAGGAGTGATTCAAGCCTTCGAAAATTAATGGGAAAAAATATGGAAAGATAACTAAATTTGCGGAAGCTTTTAGAGAATTTATTTAGAAGATGGTTGAAAGATAGGTGATATTTTGGTGGAAATGGATTAACGAACTTAAACAAAGAAACGATTCAACGTTAACAAACGTCACCCCGGTTTCTATATTTGCTTAAGGTGGAAATATGGATATCAAATAGGATAGTTGATGGAAATGGTAAAATGAATCTTGAACGGAGAAATGATTCAACACAAGTTAGTGTCACCCCAATTTCTATATGGTTCAAGGTGGAATTATGGAAGTCGATATGGACCAAAGACCCTTTACTTAGTGAAGTAAGAACCAATGGTATAATTAAATGGAAGAGAATCGATTGACGCCACAAGCAAGCTTGATAAGTCAAGATCGAAAACTCGAAAGTGAAGAGGAGACAAGCTCAACTCGATGAACAAATGTTCATAAATTTTTTCATTCAATCTAAAGTTTTTCTTCTACCAAGGAAAATTAACAACTATTTATACTAAATAGTTACAAGACTTAATAACTAAAAAATTCAAAAAGACTTAACTAGAAAATCTAAAAAAAAATCTAGAAGAAAAATCCTTTAATTGGACTATCTAAATTCGGCTGAATGTGGCCTAATTTGCTTGCAAAATTCGGTGGTATTTGGGAGGCAAATAGGCATGAACATTGTGTTTCACGAAATTGTCCCCTTGGAGAACTCCAAAGCATGTGCAAGAATATCCAATAAATTAATCATGCTTCCCCAAGGTTGTCTTTTGTTGAACTCGAAAAAGCACATAGAAAAATGAAGCATTTATCCATCTTTTGTGCCGTCCAAAGCCATGAATGTTGCTGATTTATTGAGCTTCTTTTGTAGACGTTTGGGAAAAGAGAAAAGGCATGTTTGGGGAGTATAAAAGTCATACTTTAAAGTCCCCATGCTTGTGTATTCAGCTCCTTTTTTGAGCCCCACGAATTGGCCCCCTTGGGTGACTAAAATAGCAGCTACTTTGATGTTTTCAAGATGCACCAGCCTATTTTAATACCCTATCCTTTGTGCTTACGAAAAAGGCACCAGCATGTCCAACAAAACACTCAATTTGGCCAAAAAGTGCAGCACATTAATGTGCTTTTGCTGAACACGAAAAAGGGGCTTTGGGAGGCTAAACCATGCTCATTTATGCCATCCAAGCCTTGTCCCCTTGTCTTGATGTCTTCCAACATTCCATTTATTGATGTTGCAAACATGCTTCTTAATAAAGGTGCCTTAATAATTCCAACATTACACTTCCAACCGTCCATGTCTCCAACAACTTCATTAACTGGTGTTCCATGCTTGCTTAGCTCCCTTTAGTTGCTGAAATAAATTCGGCAGCCCCCTAAAAAGAAAAGAAAAATTCTGTACTTTAATTTTACTTTAAACAACTTTAAAACATCAATTAAAACATGAAACAAAATTAAATTAGACTAAAACAAATTAAATACACGCTAAATTTTATATTTAGACACATTTAATGGTCATTTGAACAAGTAAAAACATAAAAAAAAATTGCAGCAACTACAATTTCACAAGAAGACAAAAAAATCTGCACATTTAATTTTAAAACCAAACATCTTAAAAACATGTAATAAAATGTGAAAAATTAATTTAGACTAAGAAAAACGAATTTAGACACTAAATAAAATATTTAAAAATTAATTTGCTATAAACCAAAAATTAATTAAATAAATTAAGGTGTTCAATTTATTTAATTAAATTCAGCAATTTAATTTCCCGCAATTTAAAAACTTAAATTATTTAAAGCATTAAAATTAAAAATCAAAGAATCAGCTCAATGAGCTCAAGTGAGCTTAAATTGGGCTCGAATTGATTAATCCGGCTCAATTTGGAAGTGCATCAAAATGCAAATCAGCGGCTCGACACTTGGGGCATTTGATCCGAGCTTCGTCACTTTGAAAAACGTTGGTGCCCCGGGCGTGCCTGTATCACACAGGTTCCCCCTTGGCCAATTGCTCTTGTTCTTTACCTCTCTCAATCGAATCTTAGTAGTTCATCTCCCTTTGTTCTGTTACTGATTACTTTCTCTTTTCCCTCTCCTGCTTTCGATTGTTCTTTTAAAAAAAGGGGAAAGTTGACATTGGTTGCCTCTATTCATAAAAGATTGCTCTCAATTGGTAGGTCCATGTTTTGACTTTTGCACATTCGGCTTTTCTCCTCTTTTTTCTCTTATTGATTCTCATCTTTTCTCCCTCTTATTTGTGGTGTTTTCTCGGTATTAGAACTCCTCGAGAAGTGAAAGAGTTTACGAGTGTACGGTAAGCATATATTATATTTTACTCCAAATGGAGGTTTCTGATAATATGTTGCATAAAGAGATATCAATGGTGGCGAGTAGTAGCCATTCTGAGAGAGGATCAGGAATGGTGCTAGCTGAGAATGGGCACGTAGCCCCTGCCCCCAAATTTAAGCAGCGTAAAGTGTCAGCTGTTCGGGATTTTTCGTCGGGGTGCGGCAGGGTGGCTGCACCAATCTCTGGATCAAGTGGGCAAACCATAACCGACTAATCTAGTCAAGGGAGAGGTAATCTGTTGGACAAGTATTTTCGGTAAAGGCTGTTTTTGATAAGTTGATTGGGATTTGATTAACCCGATTGACAAGTGATTAATGGATTGCCTTGATTGAATGTAGGTTGGAGTTCTTGTGGGTCATTCACACATTTCGCAATCAAGTGTTTATCCACACTGTCTTAAACATAAATCGGCAAAAGCTGAAAAGCTAGAAAATGCGGCACTTGATGCCACACGGGCCTGCAATCGCACGTATGGTAATCTGAGCCCACAAAACATGGACGTTTGACTATAGAGGCCACCATGAGCAATCTCATGGGTTTAGGCCGTTTTGGGCCACATTGGGTCAAAATGGGCCGTGTGGTCCCAATGGGCTCGTGGGCCCTACACGGGTAAATCTCAAGGACATGTGGAGATTATTGGACCCGGCTGTGTCGTTCACATGGCTAAGGTCATTTCTGGGCTTACTGGGCCACACGGGCATGTGGGCCCACATGGGCCGCATAATTGGCCTTGGGCTCATTCACACTATTGACTGTAGGGTAAAATTATCGTAATACCCCTATAAGGTAAAATGACCGTAATGCCCCGTAAGGTAGAATGACTGCAATGCCCCCGTAGGGTAAAATGACCGTAATGCCCCCGTAAGGTAAAATGACCGTAATGCCCCCGTAGGGTAAAATGACCATAATGCCCCTGTAGGGTAGAATGACTGCAATACCTCTATTTGGTGAATTGATCGATATACCCTCAAAGGGTAAATGACTATTTTGCCCCTCGAGGGTAAATGATTGATTAGTCTGTGACGTAAATGACTAATCTGTCTGTAGTTTAAATGACTGATGTGTTTGTGATTTGTATGACTGATTATGAGTATGGCATTTTGCATACACGACATACTGCATGGGGTTGGGATACTGTTATGGAGGAAGTACTGTACTGGTGGCTCTGCCACAATCACTGTTATTGGTGGCTTTGCCACATATATTATTACTGGCAGCTTTGCTGCGATGCTACTGATGGCTATGTGCCGATCATATCACTGCTACTGATGGCTTTGTGCCGATCATATTACCGTTACTGATGGTTGTGTGCCGATCGTACTACTACTATCAATGGCTTTGTGCCAATCATATTACTGTACTCATGGTGTTATAGCTATCCTATTTACGGCTCTTAGCAATTCCAATTACTGGCAGCTTTGCTGCGATACTGATTAGTGCCACAATCGGTGCTGATATCGGTGTGTTGGCCGGGTGGGTCGATTTTATCCCCACATGGTGTGTTGGTTGGTACGGGTGGTGTGTTGGCTGGATTGGGATGGGTTGCATGATTGCATTGTTGCATTTTTGTTACTGATACTGACACTGTATTGGGGTTAGGCCCACATGAATTCTGTTTCTGATTCTAATACTGTATTGGGCTTAGGCCACATTGTTACTGTAATGGGCTAAAGCCCACAGTGTTCTGTTACTGAAAAGGGCTCAGGCCCAGACTGTTACTGCATATATTATTGACTAAATGATAGGGGATTACACACTGAGTTTTCATAAAATCACCTTTTTCTTTTAACTGTACAGGAAATCCCCAGCCTTAGACGATTTGGAGCCGTAAGGAACTCGGAGGTGGCCCCACGTTCGCTGATGGTTGTTTTAGACTTATATATTTATTTTATATTGGGCTATTGATTTTGGTAATAAGGCCTTTGGTGGATTTAATCTTCTTTTTGATTGGGTTTTTAATTTCTTATTTTGAACTACCAACCTGATACAAACAAGTTTTAAAAAAAATAATAATTGTTTCTTATTTTAAACGGTTTTCTCTCAACAAGCCTGATTTCAAAAAACACTTCAATGTGACATGTCAGATTCGGTCGTAACGTCTAGGCCGGGTTTGGGGTGTTACTGTTGGTGTTATGTTGATTAAAAGGTGTAACGATGGTGGTGCTATGGTCGATTGTGGAGGAGGGAAATCAAAGACTAAAAAAAAAGTGTGGTCTTAATTTTGCAAAAAGAGAGAAAATGGATGAGAAAAGAAATGAAAAAGTTAAAGAACTGAAGCAATAGGGAGGTAGGGACAAAAAAGGGTGGTGAAAGCTTGGTCAACTTTGAATAGGTTCAATGAACCACAACAAATAAGCAAGATATGAAGTTTTGGAAAGAAGAGGGAGACATGGAGTGAAAAGGGGGATCATGCTCCCTCAACTTAAGGTAAGTTTGACTCTAACAAAGGAAAGGAATCCCCCTAATTATGGTGACTATAGGGGTGGACGACAAGCACTAAAACATATGAAAAAAATGTCTAAATAAATTAAATAAGAAGAGTGTGAACACTAGGACTTGAACTTTGGATCACTAAATAGTTAAATAGTCATTAAACCGCTAGACTACACATTCCCTTATTCTCATTCTTGCGCACATATAATAAAGAAATATATGGGATGTGACAACTCTACCCTCCTTATAAAAATAGTGTCCTCGAAATTTACCTGATAGAAAAATGTGAGGATATTGCTGACACATTAAATATTCCGGCTCCTAACTAGCCTCATTAGAGTCGTGATTCCTACACAAAACTTTCACAAGTGGAATATGCTTCTTTCGCAAAACTTTGACCTTGCGATCAAGGATTTGTATTAGTTCCTCATCAAATGACAAATGCGGATGAATCTCATTCTCCTTAATTGGAACTATATGAGAGGGTTTAGATCGCAATCGCCTTAACATGGACACATGCAAAACGTCATGGATATGATCCAACTCTAGAGGTAACTCAAGCTGATATGCCACTGGTCCCACTCTTTTGATGATGCGATAGGGTCCGATGAACCTCAGACTCAGTTTCCTTTTGTGGCCAAATCTCAATACTTTCTTCTAAGGTAAAACCTTAAGGAAGACTCGATCACCAACACTAAACTCTATATCATTCCTCTTCAAATTAGAATATGACTTCTATCGATCTGATGTTGCTCTCAAATTATCCCAGATATTCTTAGTCTATTGCACTAGATCAAGTCCTAACACTTTCTTCTCCCCCAAATCGGTCCAGCAAAGAGGTTTCCTACACTTGCGTCCATAGAGAGTTTCATAAGGAGCCATCAGGATGCTCGTTTGAAAGCTATTATTATATGCAAACTTAGTAAGCGGCAGATGTTCCTCCCAACTGCCTCAGAAGTTAATGACACAACCTCTCAACATATTTTTGAGAATTTGAATAACCCTCTCAGACTACCCATCAGACTGTGGATGAAAAGTTGCATTGAAGTTCAACCTTATACCAAGAACTTTATGTAGTTTCTTTCAAAATCGAGACATGAACCTAGGATCCTGATTAGAGATGATGGAAACTGGTATCTCGTGAAGTCTCACTATCTCTGAGATATACAGTCTCGCCAACCTCTATAATGAATAGTCGGTATGCATTAGAAGAACATGAGTGAACCTAATCAACTGATCAACAATCACCCAAATGAAGTCTTTCTTCGAAGGCGTCTAAGGCAGCCCACTAACAAAGTCCATGGTAACATGCTCCCATATCCACTGAGGAATCTAAATAGGTTGGAGCAAATCGGAAGAAAATTGGTGCTCAGCTTTGACTTGTTGGCATGTCAAGCATCTTGCCACTAAGTCAGTCACATCACGTTTAAGTCCTGGCCACCAATACTATTCAGGAAGATCCTAATACATCTTACTTCCTCTGGGATGTATAGCGTAAGGAATGTTATTAGCTTCCCTCATAATGGACTACCTCAATAAGTGTTACCCTCCTCGATAAGTTTCACATAAGGTGCTAAAGAAGTATCCAATGACTATTTTAGCTTAATATCTTCCAACAGAGTAGGTCGCCATCCTCAAATGAACTCAGCCTAGCGAACATTGCCTTTAACTCACCCATCACTTTTCTACTCAAAAGATTGACCACAACATTAGCTTTACCTAGATGGTATTCAATAGTGCAGTCGTAGTCCTTTAATAGCTCTATCCAACACCTCTGTCTCAAGTCCAACTCCTTCTGGCTAAGGAGATACTTAAGACTCTTATGATATGTGTAGATGATACATTTCTCCCCATAAAGGTAGTGTCTCCATATCTTAAAAGCAAAAACCACTGCAACCAATTCAAGGTCATGCATTGTAACAACCCATTTTCATTGAAATTAGAATGGTAGTTTCGGGACCATAAATCTGATGAGAAAATTATTATTTTATTATTGTTTTAATGTCTATGGAATATTAATAAGGTCATATTAAATTTTTGTTCAGAAATTTTGATGTTTGCTAGATTAATTAAGTAAAAATGACTAAATCGTAAAAAGTGTAAAAGTGGAGTTCTATTAGTTAAAAGGGCTAAAAGGTTATGGTAATGAAACCAAATGGGCTTTAATGGTAATTAGAAAATTTGAATAATTAGTAGACATATATAGACATAGCTTAAGTGATTTTTTAAAGTTAAAAACAAAGGTTAATATAGTAATTAGTAAATTGAGCTAAAAACAAATAAAAGAAAAAATGTACTCATCTTCTCCAAAGCTTCTTTCCACTGAATTTTGAAGGAAATGAAGCCATTCCTAGGGTTCTTGAATTTGGTTAGCTTGAGTGATTCAATGGCAAGTGATTTCAATCTCGTTTTTAATGGTTTCTATATTTTTGAAGTCGTTTTAGCTTAATCTAGCTAGCCCGGAGGTCAAATTGTAAAACTGATAAATGTTGAGGGTTGAACCATGAATTTTCTTGTATTATTTTTGATGTTTAATGATAGATTATGAATATGTTTTGTGAAATAAACAAGCTTTGTAAAGTGATTTTTGATGAAATTTGCATTTATGGATTGATTTCTAAAAATGGTAAAAGTTCATGGCAAATTTATGAAATGGTGGTTTGTATGGATTGTTTTAAGTCCCCAATAAATTCTTTTAGCTTGAATGGGGCATTAAAATGTTTAGATTTTAAATTATGAGCTTAAGGACTACATTGTGAAAAGTTAAAATGTTAGGGGCAAAATAATAATTTTTCCTACTTATGAAATGTGGACTAAATTGAATACTAGGGGTATTAAATGGATTGAAATTGTCTATTTAGATCAAGATAGACCACGTACAGACTTAGATCGAGGCAAAGCTAAAGCTTCGGAATAGATCGATTTAACCTTCATGTCCTTAATTGTCGAGGTAAGTTCGTATGAACGATTTTTATATTCATGTTATTTAAATGTATGCTATTATGTTAATTATAATGTAACTTGATCGATGTATGAATAAATCAATGCATTGATGGTTATCGAGTCCTGGTTGAACCTTAGGAATTCATAGGATACAACTGACATGTCATTAAGGATTTCATGTTTTGGGTGCTGGTCTTGAATGTCCTACCAATGGCTAAGGTTCTACATTTGTTGTAAATACTCCACGGCTCATGTGAACAGGCCCATTTCACAGCTCGTGTGAGCAATGATGTAAAGGAAAGGTTACAGTTATATGTTTAAGCATACTTCGTGTGAGCTTTCCCGAGATCCAATGATATTCTATATGGTGCAACGAGCAAGAAAAGGGATTGAAATGGTAAGTTTCCAAATAGAATTATGCAAATGCTCATGGAAAGGATGAATGAATCAAATGATGTATTTTCATATGAAAATAACTTATCATGTGGTTAATCCAAATCAGTTATGTATAAATACAGTAACTTGTGTATTGATGATGATGTTTAGGTTTGTGCCAAGCTTTTGGTTTAGGTTACATTATGCTTATACTTATTGTTATGTAAATGAAATGGTAAGTTATGTTTCATTTTCTACAAATTTACTAAGCATTATTTGCTTACGTAGTTTCTCTCCTATGTTTTTTAGATTATTGGAAGCTCGTCAAAGATCTATAATACTATCCAACATAAATATCACTAGTTTTTTATGTTTTGGCCAATGTTATAATGGCATGTATAAGTGGACTTATAATGTTATTTTGGTGAATGTTTAGTTGAGATTTTGCTTGTATAAGTTATGGATGTTATCTTGGTTTGGGACCATTTGATGTTGGCTAGACTATGTTGTTGTAGCTATCTTATGATGCATGTTTTGGAATGGCTCATATGGTGTGTTTTGAAGTAGCTTGATTAAGTTTAAACTATGGCATGTTTTGAAAGGTATTGATGATTGAAATGTGGTAATATATGCATGTTTAGCTAAGTTTTGATGAATGCATTTGAGGTGCTTTTGAATGGTATATTGGTTAGTTGAATTAGAAATTTTGGAATGGTAAGTATATGATTATTTAGGTATAGTTTGATGCGTTGTAAATGTGCACAAATGGTTCAAATGAATATGCATGAATTGGTCCTGACGACATAGCCTTATGTCTCTTGAAGGTTCCTTTGTATGCAAGTAAGTGAGTTACACGGCCTAGCACATGGGTGTGTGGGACAATTTTGAGAGTTACACAGCCCGGCACACGAGCTTGTGACACGGCCATGTGGCCCTACTTAGAGAGTTACACCGGTGAGGACACAGGCTAGGACACAGTCGTGTGTCCCTAGTTTGAAGGTTACACTGCCTGAGACACGGGCATGTGTTTCAGCCGTCTGAGGCACACGGCCTGGCTACACGACCATGTGACCCTTGTAGTAAAATTTACTTTTTCTTAGACATTCCAAATGTAACACCCCAAACCCGGCCTAGAAGTTAGGCCCGAATCCGGTGTGTCACATTGAAGTGTTTTTGCGAAAACCTTGTTTTCATTGAAAACCCTTTTAGAGAAAAGTTAAGTAAAATTCATTTTGCTTTCAAAACGAGGTGTAGCCAAAAACCATTTCCTTGTTACTATGTAAAAATTTCCTTTGACAGCGGAAGTTCGTTCTTAAAACACCATTATTTTCAAAAAAACTTGAAATACGCTTTAAAGAAATAAATCCAGTTTCTGTTTCCAAAATTTCAATGCATAATGTAAGTAATGGAATAATAACTAGAGGGAAAGCCTTATTACAATCCGAAATAAAAAAACTTAAAATAAATAACTTAAAACCTAGAATTTAGATATTAAGAAAAATAAGTCTAATCGTCTTGCTAGTTGGCCACCTCTGAGTCCCTCCATCCGTCGAACCGCCTACTGAGGATCACTTGAGAAAAATAAAAGAGGGAGTCATTTTTCGAAAACTCAGTGTGTACGACCCTCGTCAAAACAAATAGTATACATATCATATTATTAACATAACAATATCATACAAGCAATGCTGTGCAAACCCTCCCCAAATAATCCATCCGGTACACATCGTCTCTGTCCAACCGAAACACTTCTATGGGGATTTCTAAATCGACCCACCCATCCGATACACTTCAAGGGTAGCCCGGTTGTGGTACCACCAAACATTGCAGCAAAGCTGCTAATCATATAACGGGCTTAAAAAGCCATCGGTGGATCCATAGTTGTCAAGCAACCATGCGATACTCATATACTTCCTCCGTTCCATAATTCCCAACCCATATGCAACCTAAATAGAATATCATATGAATGCAGCAAATGTACATATAACATCTATAAATCTTACATTCAACACATAGGGGCATTTTAGTCATTTCACAAATCAAGGGTATTTCTGTAATCCTACTCTACAGGGGTATTTCAGTAATTCTTAACAGTATGGGTCTTAATTACGAACCTTGGCCCGTCAACAAGTCCTCGTGGCTAAAGTGAACAGATGCTACGCACCAGGTAGGGTTCCAGAGAAGAGGAGGTGGGTCACTAGGACCGCTTAAGTACCAAACTCTCCCTAGATCCAATCCTAGACATGCATATGTTCATTGCCACACCCTACCCTAGCGACTTGTCCACAGACATGTTTGATTATTAAGTTAAGTTTTATGCTATTTAAGAATTCATCAAAACTAAGCCTAGAGTCCATTAAAACCCTAGCATGCATTTCTAAAATCCCATAAGGCCCACTAAGCCCAATCATGTCCATATAGCCCATTAAGCCCAATCACGTATATGTAGCCCATTAGGCCCGATCATAATCAAATCATACAACCATCCATATCAATCCATCATTAAATTTCACATATCAACTCTTGCCGATTTGGGCCCACGAGCTCGACAGCCCATTTAGCCCCTTCTGGCCTGGTTGGCCAAATAGTGGCCCAAGACCACGAGATCGCTCTCGTGGTCCTGGTAGTCGTATCGGTGTTCCCACACGAATGTTCGCACGCTCGAGGCCAGCCTAGAGGCCAACCTTCAAGGGGAGTCCAGCTAGGAGTCCAGCGAGGCGTCTAGCTAGGCCAAGGAGCTGAGCCAGAGAGGCCAGAATTATGGGATTCACTCGAAGATAGCCAGTTGATTCATCTCAAGAAGCCGGAGTTATACTCAAGACGGAGGATCTCTCCTTCAATTCCTTCAGGGGGTTTTAGGGTTTTCTCATGTTTTGTTTTATCTTTTCTTTTGAGATGTATTCTTTTATCATTATGAACTAAACCCTCAGATACCTGAGGGGGATGAAACCTAAGATGAATCTTGTTATTGTTTGCTGAACTATATGATAAATACTTGCTTTGTTCTTAACTATGTGTTCTTAATTCTTGTTTTGGTATTTCCGGGATATTGATTCAAGTATTGATGTGCTTAGGTGGTGGAGCAAAAGTCCCTGCCTAAGAGTAGATCCAGCATAGTTAAGCGGAGTTGCTTGCGCGCCTAGAAATAGGGTGACAAAAATCTGTCGGATTAGGGTCAAACCTAATATGGGGGTCCATAGATCCAATTAATGCAATTCTAGGGGTTTTAATTAGAAAGAGATTTCAATTAATCAACCTAGTGTTAGACGTTAGTAGCCTCAGAAGAGGTATTAATATAAATTAGGGAATCCTACGGATCAAGTCAAGTGAATAATCAATTGGTTTTTCTCACAAGTTATTTTCCCCAATTCATTCTCTTTGTCTTTGCATCTTTAGCTTAGTTGTTAGTTAATTTTAGATTAGATATCAAATTCCTTTAATTCTTAGTCTAAATAATAAAAAAATTAGTATTAGTACTTTTGGTTTCTTTGGGTTGGACAATCTAGTCTTGCCACAACTATACTACTATTTGATAGGTGCACTTGCCTCAATCGTTGTCGCAGTTAGTTCTAGGCTCGATCATTCTTTATATAAATTTTTAAGACTCCGATAGACACGATCAAGTTTTTGGCACCGTTGTTGGGGAACTGAAATATTAAGAATGCTTAGTTTTTATTACTTTAGCCATATTATATTTATTTTATTTTTGCAATTTATTTTTACTTTTCTAAATTTTCTTCTGGCAGGTACCTCTAGTTTATGACTAGAAGGAACCCGACAGGACCCCTGATTTGCGACAGTGATATTGATGGTATTGTTCATAGAAATCGTAGAGAAATAAGGCGAAGCTTAAATTACATAGAAGAAGAGCAAGAAGCCGAAGCTAATACCACCGAAGAGATGGCTGAGAATAATTCGCCACCTCCAGAGATGGCCGAACATCATGCTCCTCGAACTATGTATGATTATGCTAAACCTAATTTAACAAGAACTGAGTCAAGTACTGTTAGGCCTACTATTGCTGCAAATAATTTTGAACTGAAACCTACCACTATACAGATGATACAACAGTTTGTTCAATTTGATGGTTTGCAGGATGAGGATCCTAACACAAACTTAGCGAATTTTCTAGAATTCTGTGACACCTTCAAAATAAATGGCGTTTCTGATGATGCCACCTATTTTTGATTATTTCCCTTTTCTTTGAGGAATAAAGCCAAACAGTGGTTGCATTCTCTTCCACGTGGATCAATCACTACATGGGATCAGATGACCGAAAAATTTTATTGAAATATTTTTCGTCGGCCAAAACGACCAAATTGAGGAATGATATCTCTTCTTTTGTGCAGATGGATTTAGAGACACTTTACGATGCATGGGAGAGATACAAGGATCTATTGAGAAGGTGCCCTCACGACAGACTACCCTTATGGCTACAAGTCCAAACTTTTTACAACGGTGTGAACCTTTCAACTAGACAATTGATTGATTCAGCTGCCGGCGGAACCTTGAATAACAAAACTCCTAAGGTAGCTTACGAATTCATTGAAGAGATGTCACTGAATAACTATCAGTGGCAAGTCACAAGGACAAGGCCAACAAAAGCAGCCGGAGCTTTCAACCTCGACACAGTCACCATGCTATCAAATCATGTAGAGATGTTAAATAAAAAGATTGATGGTTTATGTGATTCTTTGCAGGTACATCCAGTTATACAGTGCAATCTAAATGGAGGTTGGAGGAACAACACAGATTATCCACCTTACAACACGAGCGATGAAAACGAACAAGTTCACTATATGGGTAACAATTTTTTATCTCAAAATAACCCTTATAGTAACACATATAATCCAGGTTGGAGGAACCACACCAATTTCTCATGGGGTAGTCAAAGAAACCAAAGACAACAATCCTTCCCACAAGAAAAGAAGCCAAACCTTGAAGAAATGCTGACAAAATTTATAGAGGTGTCAGAAACCCGTTTCCAAAATACCGAAACAATATTGAACAAACAGCAAGCATAAATTCAAGGGCTTACAGATCAAATTGGACAACTAACTAAGTTAGTTTCTGAAAGGCAATCAGAAAGTTTACCTAGGGAAAAAGAGCAAGTGAAAGCAGTTACACTGAGAAGTGGAAAGGAGTTAGTTGAAACAACGAAGAAGATACCACATGACACAGATAAAGCAATAGATGAGAAAGTTGAAGATGTAACGCCAGTACGCAAAGAATGTAGACCACCAATCCCATATCCGACAAAGTTGAAGAAAGACTGATTAGATGCACAATACGGTAAATATCTTGAACTTTTTAAACAGTTACATATTAACTTACCTTTTATTGAAGCTATTTCACAGATGTCGACATACGCGAAATTCCTAAAAGAGCTTCTAAGAAATAAAAGGAAGTTTGAAGAGATATCAACGGTGGAACTTAATGAAGAATGTTCAGCCATCCTTCAAAATAAGCTACCAACCAAATTAAAAGATCCAGGAAGTTTCATTATTCCCTATTTAATTGGTAGTTTAAATATTAAGAAAGCACTAGCTGATCTAGGTGCCAATATTAATTTAATGCCTTATAAAATGTTTAAGCAACTTGGTCTTGGGGAACCAAAACCCACTAGGATGAGTATTCAATTAGCTGACAGATCTATCAAATATCCTAGGGGAGTTATTGAAGACATTC
This sequence comes from Gossypium australe, assembly GCA_005393395.2. Taxonomy (NCBI): domain Eukaryota; kingdom Viridiplantae; phylum Streptophyta; class Magnoliopsida; order Malvales; family Malvaceae; genus Gossypium; species Gossypium australe. Next base: position 53,021,935 of record CM016615.1, on the reverse strand, counting down.
TGGTAAAAGTTGATAAATTTATATTCCCTGTTGATTTTGTTGTGCTTGACATGGATGAAGACATTGAGGTACCTTACCCTTTTTTAGCTACTCCTAGAGCTGTTATTGATGTAGGTGATGGTAAACTCGCGTTAAGGGTAGGCGACGAGGAAATTATTTTCCAAATTTACGATGCTATGTGGTACTCTAGAGAACAAGATTATTCCTGTTATTTTATTGATGCCATTGATCATCTTATTCAAGATTCTTTGCAGGAAATCATACATAACGACACGATGGAACTGTGTTTTACTCATGGTGAGGGGGAAGATGATGATACAGATGAGTTGAATTCTAATACATCTACCTCTAGACAAAAGAAAGAAGAGGGCATTGAAGTCAACGACGAACTAAAACAAAAACCCTCTATTGATGACCCACCGAAATTGGAATTAAAACAGTTGCCAAAACACTTAGAATATGCATTCCTCGGGGATAATTCTACGCTACCAGTAATTATCTCTTCAGAATTGGAACCAAAAGAGAAAGACGAGTTGCTAAAGGTACTAAGGGAACATAAAAGAGCCATAGCTTGGAAAATTTCTGACATTAAAGGGATAAGTCCATCATTTTGCACCCACAAAATTTTAATGGAATATGAGTATAAACCATGTGTGCAACCTCAAAGACGATTGAATCCCAACATGAAAGAAGTTGTCAAAACTGAGGTAATTAAACTCCTAGATGCTGGAATAATTTATCCTATTACTGACAGTTCTTGGGTAAGCCCTGTTCAGGTTGTTCCAAAGAAAGGTGGCATGACTGTTGTAGCCAATGAAAAGAATGAATTAATTTCTACAAGAACAGTCACAGGTTAGAGAGTCTGTATTGACTATAGAAAGTTGAATGACGCCACCAGAAAAGATCACTTCCCTTTGCCCTTTATTGATCAAATGTTGGAGAGATTATCTGGGCATATGTACTACTGCTTCTTGGATGAACTCCCTGGCTACTTCCAAATCCCAATAGCCCTTGAGGATCAAGAAAAGACAACATTCACATGTCCATATGGTACGTTTGCTTATCGTAGAATGCCTTTTGGATTATGTAATGCTCCTGCTACTTTTCAGCGCTGCATGCTGGCTATCTTTGATGAGCTTGTGGAAGACATTATGGAGGTATTTATGGATGATTTTTCAGTATTTGGTAATTCTTTTCATCTTTGCCTTAAAAATATAAAACGAGTTCTGATGAGATGTGAGGAAAGAACCTTGTTTTAAATTGGGAAAAGTGTTACTTTATGGTTCGAGAGGGGATTGTGTTAGGACATGAAATTTCTAGTAAAGGGATTGAGGTAGACAAAGCAAAGGTTGAAACCATAGAAAAATTACCTCCTCCTAGTTCAGTTAAGGCTATTAGAAGCTTTTTAGGACATGCTAGATTTTATAGAAGATTTATTAAGGATTTTTCTAAAATAGCTGAGCCTTTAACGAAACTACTAGAAAAGATGTACCTTTCAATTTTGATCAAGAATGTTTAGATGCATTTAACATTCTCAAAGATAAATTAATAAATGCTCCAATTATAATTGCACCTGATTGGAATTTACCCTTTGATCTAATGTGTGATGCGAGTGATTTTGCAGTAGGTGCAGTTTTGGGACAGCGAAGGGACAAGCATTTTCAGCCGATCTATTACGCTAGCAAGACATTAACAGCTGCACAAGAAAATTACACTACCACAGAAAAAGATTTGCTAGCTATGGTTTTTACATTTGATAAATTTAGACAGTATTTGATATTATCTAAAGTTGTCGTTTACACTGACCATTCAGCTCTTCGTTATCTCTTAACAAAAACCGATGCAAAACCTCGACTCATAAGATGGATTTTATTCTTACAGTAATTTGATCTAGAAATTCAGGATAAGAAAGGAGCTGAAAATCATGCAGCAGATCATCTATCTAGACTTCAAAATCCACATATCAAAAAACTAGATGAGAGGGAGATAAATGGCTCGTTTCCTAAAGAACAATTATTTGCTATTTCTAACTCCAAAGTACCCTGGTTTGCAGACATTGCAAATTACGTAGCTGCTAACATCCTACCAAAGAGGTTAACACATCATCAAAAGAAGCGATTCTTTGCTGATGTGAAAAACTATTTATGGGAGGATCCTTTTCTTTTTCGTATATGTGCAGATCAAGTAATTCGAAGATGTGTTACAAAAGTAGAAGCAAGCAAAATCTTAGAACACTGCCATTCAGGTCCTTCAGGAGGACATTACAGTGGGATAAGGATAGCACACAAAATACTCGAATCAGGTTTTCTTGGCCTACCTTGTTCAAAGACGCTAACATGTATGTTGCTTCATGTGATAGATGTCAGATAACAGGTAATATCTCTAAACGCAATGAAATGCCTCAAACGTACATACTATCATGCGAAATTTTTGACGTATGGGGTATTGATTTTATGGGCCCATTCCCTAATTCATTTGGGAACAAATATATTTTAGTAGCAGTAGACTACATGTCAAAATGGGTAGAAGCTCAAGCTTTACCTACTAATGATGCCAGAATGGTAGTAAGATTTCTTGAGAAACTCTTTTCTCGATTTGGCACACCCAGAGCAATTATAAGCGATAGGGGTACTCATTTTTGTAATACTCAATTTGACAAAGTCTTAAAGAAATATGGAGTACACAACAGAACAGCTACCCCTTATCACCCTCAAACCAGTGGACAAGTAGAAGTAGCAAATCGAGAGCTCAAGCGTATTCTAGAAAATACAGTTGAATCAAACAGGAAAGATTGGGCATTAAAAGTAGACGATGCTTTATGGGCTTATAGAACATCATTTAAAATGCCCATAGGAACATCCCCATACAGACTTGTCTACAAAAAAAGTTGTCACCTACCATTTGAATTAGAACATAAAGCTTTTTGGGCTATAAAATTTCTAAATTACGATCTTAAAACTGCAGGTGAGAAGAGGATGATGCAGTTGAACGAGCTAGATGAATGGCGAGCTAATGCCTATGAGAATTCACGACTATACAAAGAGGCAACAAAGCGACGACATGATGCTCATTTAAAACAACCAAAGCAATTCAAAGTAGGAGATCTAGTTCTGTTATATAATTCAAGGCTCAAATTATTCCCTGGGAAGTTGAAATCAAGATGGTCAGGTCCTTTCGTAATCAAAACTATCTTTCCCTATGGCATAATCGAGGTAACTCATCCAAATTACGGCACGTTCAAGGTAAACAGGCAGCGACTAAAACTTTATAATGGTGAAGATTTTAGGGATATAAGAGAGGAACTTCAGCTCTGTGAACCTTCATTTAGAACCGAAAATAGGGAAAGTTTAGCTTATGACTATAAACGAGCGCATCTCGGGAGGCAACCCGAGTACTAACCCTATTAATTTTATTTTTATTTTTACCTTTCCTTTTTAGCATCCAACTATAAACTAACAAAAAAGTGTACGTTTCTCCACCCACACGGCCTCACACAAGGCCGTGCCCGTGGCCGTGTGGCTACCATGAATAGGTACATGGGCGTGGCAAAGATGGTGCTGAAACAGGGCAAAAATTTTCCCCAAAGCCACAGGCTACAACTAAACGCCACGACCGTGCGACGTGACCATGGTCGAAACTGACTAATGGACACGGACGTGACACGCCCGTGCATCTAAACCGTGGGCGATCTTGAGTAAAGGACACGATCGTTAAACACGCCCGTGCTCTAAGGCCATGGACAACACCGACTAGCAAAACACGAGCGTGGGAGAAACGAACAATACCAGGCACGCCCAAGCGATACGGGCGTGGAACACAACATAAATGTGCTTGAAATAAAGTTTTTCAAAAAACAAGGGCTGAATAAAAGGAACACGGGCGTGGCCCCTGACCGTGTATCCCACCCCTATTTAAAGAAACCCACACTCATCATCCCCAAAATTTTTCCCAACCCCCAAAACCCTAGCCGTTTCTCTCCAAAACCACCCCCATTCCGGCCACCGGTAAAATCCCCTCCTCCCTTGACTTCCCCTATCCCTTATCTCTTCCTCTCTTTCACATACACATTTAAAACCAGTCCACGCCCGTGCTGACGGAACACACGCCCATCCAAAATCGCAACACAGCCGTGTTCACCCATTTATTTGCAGCACATGCCCGTACACCACCGCTCAACGCCTGTGCACCTCGAAAAAACTCCACCGGTCACCTCTCCTTTTTACATTCTCCTCCATTAGACTATTTTATCACTAGACTTTTATTTAGTCTCTTATTCAGTCTCTAGTTAGTATTGTTTAATATTAGTTATATTCCCTATTATATAGATTTATTCATTTAGTCATTGTTTGAGTAATAACGATTAGGATTTATGCAAAATATTAGTTTTCTCTTGTGATTTTTGTCATTGTTATATGGTTGAATTCTTAAATGTGATGCAATATGTCTTGGTTAGAAATGTACTTGAATCATTGATTATCGATAATTTTCAGGACCATAATGTCATCATCCCGAGGTAAGAAAACCGCAGTCCCTAGTTCCAAAAAACGAAAGGGACCCGGTTCGTCATCAGCCAGCGCAACTGCCGAAGTACAACATCCATTTTTACAATTTCCTCCAGGATCTCAGGAGGACCTTTATAAGATACTTTGCACGCGACCCCTCGGCACAGGGAGGTGCATTGATTGGGCTGCTTTGGAGCAGGTCCAACTAGCCGACGACGTACGAGCTCTCCTGACTACCGATCCATGGGACCAATTCTTCAATATCATCGAGCCCACATATCTAGAGCTCACTTTGGAGCTATGTTCCACTTTCCACCTTCAGACGGTGATGACACGCCACGATGACCCCAGCACGATCCAATTTCGTTTAGGAGGCATTGTACGAGAAATGAATGTACCGCAATTCAGGGACGCATTGGGACTCTATACCAACGAATTTATAGAGGATAATGATCTCGAGACGCTCCTTCGCCATATCCACAACACCCCCATGAGATGCTGGTACAATATAGCACCCCACAATGCCTCCTATAACCCCAGTCGCTCCAAGGCGACGGCTCTCTCCCCATCCCTAAGGTACATACATGCTATTTTAGCCCATACACTCACAGGTAGGCGAAAGAGCACCGGTGTCATCAATACTCATGACGCCTATTTCCTATGGTGCATGGCAAACGGGCACGTTTTTGACCTCGTCTATTTTATAGCTCGTGCCATTCAACATCAAACGGAGCAACATAGGAGGGGTCATATTAATGGTTCCATACATCACACGCTTGGCTAGATATTTTGGGCTCCTCAACACCGCGGCTACAATCTCCTCCCTCACACTGATAGGTCAGATGTCCCCACAGGGCATCTAGATGATGCTACACATGAGAATGATCCAACGTCGATGTGGGACCGATCCCCCCAATATCAGCTAGCACCTACCACCGAAGAGGAGGATCCTGAGGACATTACTGACGATGTCCCACACCCACATGAGGAACCACAATCGAGTCATCGCCCAACTCATGCGGCGGCTTCACTTTTCGACATCTCTGCACGTCTCACTCAGTTCGAGCATTACTGTACTCAACAATTCAATGACACCACTCGACGATTTGATGGTATTGAGGCGACTCTTCAGCAGATTTGTCATCACTTTCACATATCGCCGCCTCCACCACCTCGTGACCCAATCGATGACGAGGACCTTTGAATCCTTTAAATTTATTTTTCAGTTTTCGATTTTAGTTTATGTTTAGCTTATTTTCATTGTTAATTAAAAGTTTTTACCTTTCTTGTTTAAAACTCCTATTAGTACAGTTTTATTTCTTTTATCACTGGCTGTCTAATTCTTGAGTATCTCTAACAACACTCATTAAATAAATACTCCCTAAACATCTAACTGATAACTTTGCAGTTTAAAAAAAGGTTCAATTTGCCATTCTAAGAACGAACACAGCACCTGAGTATTCACCAACATATTCACCCATGCCTACATCATCATCACTAGACTCCTCCAAGGATTTCATCCGAAATTCAGGAAGTTTCACTTCTCCCTACCTTTTGATTTTTTGTACTATATTGTTATTATCTATCTTTGTACATTGAGGGCAATGTACATCTTAATGTGGGGGGTTAACTATAGTATTATTTGAAAATCCCTGAATTATGCCTTGTTCTTAAGTAATTTTCTCATATTACTATTAGAATGAAATTCCCTGTGATTCTTGATTTTCTTTGATATGCTTTCGATTAAGTCATTGATAATTGTGCAGTGACGATTTAAACTTTAGGAGACTAGAGAATCAATCATGATAAGTTTACTTTCAAAAATTAAAATTTTGTTAGGTTGTCTACCTGAATCTAATTATTACCTCGAAGTTTGAAATTTACGAGGTTGACATCAAAAAGCAATAATTTTTGTAAGATTTTGAGCCTTTTAGAGCATATATTCTTTTTTTGCTCACTTTATAGATTATGAGAGTGTCAACATTGATTGGTTATTCTAGAACTTGCTTCGATTATACATATTGAGACCACACCTTTTGATACGGGCACGCCCGGGGCACCCTCGAATGTCAAGATGACGAAGCTCAAATTCAAAGTTCCAAGTGCCGTGGAGTTCATGTGCATCTTCATGCACTTCCAAATTGAGCCGGATTAGCTCATTCGAGCTCACTCGAGCTCGCTCCAGCTCATTGAGCTGATTGCTTTAATTTAATGTTTTAAATAAATTGAATCATTTAATTTATTTATTTTTCCTACAGCAATTTAATGCATCTAAAACATTTTAATTAGGTTGAATTTATGATGTCTAAGTCTAAATTAATTTGTTTCATTTTATTATAGCTTTTTAAAGTAATTTTAATACTAAGATTAAATGTGCAGATTTTTAGTTAATTTAGTTGCTGCTGAAAATTCAATGTGTCCTAATAGTGTCTTTAAGTTGTCTAAAACGCCCATTAATGTGTCCATAGCATGTATTTAATTATATTCAGCTGATTTGGCTTGATTTAATGTGACTTCATGGCCTTTGTAGGTTCAGCCGAATCTATGGAGCACATTTAAGAGATACATGCACCTAGGTGCAATGTATGTGACCAAATGCATCAATGCACTTGGAGGATGCATGGACGGCTGGAACATGCATGTTGGCTGTTCATTTCTGACTCTCCAATCACATCTATTCATCCAAAGAGTCATCAGCCCATTCAAGACCCCAAGGTGACCGAATGTCTCCCCAATGCACATCAATGATGTTCACATTTTTTGCACAAATTCAAGGGCTTAATTAAGAGCTTAATTAAGGCAAGGGACATATCTAGCTGCTGCATGCACCTTGAGGGGCTTCAAAATACATTTCTCCTTCTAGAAAGATGCCCCTTGACATTCCCAAAGGCTGCCCATTAACTTGGACGAATTTTGAGTTAATTCTTACACATTCATCCTTCTAGAAAACGTCAATTGGAGTTCCATTGCTGTCCAAATACAATCAGCTCATTTCATTCTCCATTAAGGTGACTATTGGCGTTCTCAAAGGATGAACATGGACATAGCCATTAGTCTTCCAAGCGCACTCATCTTGCCAAGAGAAATGATTCATCTAGAAGCTGCCTATTTGCCTCCCACATCAGCTAAACCTAACCAAGCAACTCAATGGTTTTATTCTAGATTTTTCTAGCTTATTCTAGTATTAATTTTACTTAGCCTTTAAGCTATGTGGATGACCATTCGGCTATCTCTTATTAGCCTATAAATACTTGTTATTTTCATTAGTTATGTTAGACAGTTTGAACCTTAATCAAATTTCATGAACTTTTGTTCATTGAGTGAGTTTATCTCCTTTTCGTTTTCGTACGAGTTTCGATCCCGACTTATCAAGCTTTACTTGTGGCGCCAGTCGTTTCTCATCCATCAACTCATGCCATAGGTTCTTATCTTTATAGATAACGGGTCTTGGTCCATATCTTTGTTTTCCATATTTCCACCTTGAACCATATAGAAACCGGGGTAGCACTTATTAGTGTTAAATCATTTCTTCGTTCAAGTTCACTTACCCATTTCCATAAACTATCTTTACTAAATTTATCTGCCTTCAATTTTCCTTGAACCGAAAACCTACATCATCCATATTTCTTCCTATCACTAAACCCGAACCAGTAACACCTCTATCCCGTATCCATCGCCGGACTAGGGTTAGGAGCGTTACCGAACAAATCAGAAAGCATTAACAGAAATTCAAAACATTTCATACATTTCATTCATCAATCATACACGCAATGTCCCTTAAATAGGTCAACGAGACCTTAAACATGCTTATAACCCGGGTCGGGACTAAAACAGAACAGATACAGAAGTTCTCAAAAATTTAAAAACTTTTCTAAAATATAGGAAATACACGCCCATGGAAGGAAACCGTGTGCCCTCCACGACTGTTAGACACCACCGTGTGTCCACCCCGTGGTCGAAATAGACTTACCCTCCACGGCCACCAAACACACCCGTGTACCTTGGCCGTGGACTATACTGACTTGGTCCCCACGGCCACCAGGCACACCCGTGTGCTTTAACCATGGTCGATCCTGTCAAAAACCACACGGCCACTGGGCAGCAGGCACAACCGTGTGCCAAGGCCGTGTACTCTTGTGCTAGCTAATACTTAGCCCACGGTCACTAGGCACGCCCGTGTGCCATGACCGTGTGACATTATAGGCCATTTTCAAGGCCAAAATGCCACCCATTTGGGTCTCACCTACAAGCAATATTTACCATCATATTTTATGCACATATGACAACCAAGAACATACCAAAATAACCATTCAAACCATGCATTCAATACCAATTCCAATAATGACAAATTTCAAGACTAAAACTCATCTCATCACAAACATAATTCATTCATTTACTTTCTCAAATCTTGACCATTTCATGTGTCACCTAACCATGCCAAAACATATATCACATATCATATTCATCAAGGCAAAATATAAACCAATAATTAGCCACATTCTCATGACCAAGTCTATACATCAACTTATACCAAAAACTAGCCTATACATGCCATATCTAGTTCATACATTCTAAAGTGTACCAAAATGAGTTTAGTAGTGTGATGATGATCCTTGACGGTCCTGAGCCTTTAGTAGCTTTAACGACCTATAAAACAGAGAAAACACTCACACAGAGTAAGCTTTCCAAAAGCTTAGTAAGTCATAATACAAATAAACTTAACAAAAACGGCATATATGCATAAGGTACATTGGTACATAAATTTTACTTATCAAATTATGGCATATATACTTTGGTCCATATACTTGGCCATATTTGCCACCTTCATCAATTCAAAAATCAAATATATTCAAAGCTCTTTCATTCTTACTTTCACATATCATATGGTTATCCCAATATACATAATCATCATAATAAGATCACATAGATACTTACCTTATACACATTTGGTGTATAAATCAACATACCTGAAACAGATATTCATTCACTTAACTACCAAAGCTTGGAATGGCTATTCGTATCACAGACTTGCCCGTTGAACCATTAGGAATCTAGTAGGATACTTAGCTCGAAATGGTCGTACAATGCCAACGTCCCAGACAAGGTCTTACATGCACTTAGATATCAATGCCTCTGTCCCAGACAGGGTCTTACACGAATCAATACGAAGCCGATGTCCCAGACATGGTCTTACACGCAAGGATCATAACGATGCCAACGTCCCAGACGTGGTCTGACACGTAAAGCTCATATCGATGCCAACGTCCCTGACGTGGTCTTACACGAGTCTCAAATCAACGCCAACGTCCCAGACGTGGTCTTACATGATAAAACAGAACAGATACCTATGTCATGACATAACTAATCCTATCTATTCCTAAGTTCGAACGGGACTTATCGGACATTGTCACTATATCAAACTTATCTCATAAATCATATACAGATCATATCGTATCAATTCATCTATAGCAATAGTCATAGGAATACATATAATTCAATACGAATACGTTTATTTGCGTAATGACTTACCTCAGATTCGATCTATCGAAATGAAAACGACTACTCGTTTACTTTCGCTTTCCCGCTATCTAAGTCCGTTTTCCTCGGTTCTTGATCTAAACATATTCAGAATTAACCCTTTTATTCACTAATTCATTCAACTCAATCCACGGACACACATTTAGGGCTATTTGCAATTTAGCCCTCATATTTGCACATTTTATCAATTTAGTCCATTTTTCTCAAAGCACCAAATTCACAAAATCAACACATACACATACTTAGCCGAATGCATATACATCACATACAAGCCCATATTTTCCATCAAATTAGCAATTTAGTCCCTCAATTTGCTATTTTTACAATTTAGCCCTATTTAGCTAAATTCATCAAAACTTCAAGAACAAAACATGTTCATCTAGCTCAAATCTTTCATTTAACACCATAAATCATCACAAAGCTCAACATAGCAATAGTGGCATCTCACACAAACATCATCAATTTACGAAATTGAGGGCTTGAGAGTAGACAAAGCAACGATTGCAAAAACGTAAAAATTATCGAAAACTAACCGAAAACATACCCTGAATTTAGCTTGAACTTAACCGAAAATACAAAGCTTCAAAGCTTTCTTTTTCTTTGTGTTTTTCGGTGGAGAAATGGATAAACTAAAGTCCATTTTCTTGCTTTAATTAATTAACTATCATATTATTAATCAATTTACTAGTTTTTCCTTATAATATAAAATTATAAAACATAAACTCCAAGGTTGTTATGGACTAATGCTGTAACACCCCAAACTCGACCTAGAAGTTAGGCCCGAATCTGGCGTGTCACATTGAGGTGTTTTTCGAAAACCGCATTTTCATTGAAAACCCTTCTTGATATTTAAAAAAAAATAGAAGTCCCAGTTTGCGTTTGTTATTATTAATTTTCAAAAAACTTTCCACTGTTCAAAATCTCCGATTTCATGTGCTTATTTTCAAAATGTGGTTTATTAGAAATCATTCTTGGAAAAATATTATCATTTTTAAAACCTTGTTTATTTGCGAAAGCCTAATTTAAAACAACTGACTTATGAAAACATGATATTTACAACTTAGTTGCGAAAGCGTAGTATTTTAAAAATAGATATTGTTTTGGAAAACCGCGATTCAACGTTGAGTAGATTTAAAACGTAATAAAATAAAAATCCAAAACTAAAAACCGATATTTAAGAGAGGCCTTATTACAAAAGATTAACCCAAATTAAAGAAAAGTAAAATACTAAAATCCAAAGCTACTCTTAGTGTGGCCACCTCCGAGTCCTTCAGTACGTCGAACCGCCAACTAAGGGTTACCTGGAACATTTAAAAAGAGGGGGTGAGTTGACGAAAACTTAGTGTGTACACCCTCATCAGTAAGAACATGCATCAAAACAATCCAGGCCGAAGCCCATTACAATAACGGTGGCAATTGGGCCTTAGCCCAAAATAGCCTCGGTTGGGCCTTAACCCATATCATATGTCACATATCATAAATATCTGGGCCTAAGCCCATCTCAATAATATAATCCATATATGCAATGCATTAATGCCCATACCAGCCGAACACTCCGTCTCCTGTCCAACCGTGCACTCCTGTGGGGATTTAATCGACCTACCTATCCGAACACTCCTTATGTAACACCGGTTGCAACATTACCTTAACGGTGCAGCATAGCTGCTTGGTGGCTAAAAAGCCTTCAGTGGATCCACAATCGTCAAGCGACCATGCGATCCTATTTGCACTTCCCCTTTCAAATAATCCCATCCCCATGCAACATAATATCACATGAATGCAATGTTTCAAAATTAAACATATGATAGCAATTATAAATCACATGCAAAAATAACCATATAACATATAGGGGCATTTTCGTCAATTTTACCCTTCAGGGGCATATCTGTCATTTTACCCATTGAGGGTATTTCAGTAATTTCGCAACCCGGGGGTACTTCAGTAATTTACCCTCTAAGGGTATTTTGGTAATTTCGCAACCCAGGGGTATTTCGGTAATTTCAAAAACCAGAGGTATTTCGATAATTTTACAAACGAGGGGTATTTCGGTAATTTTGCAAACGAGGGGTATTTCAGTAATTTTGTAAACTGGGGGTATTTCGGTAATTTTACAATCTGAGGGTATTTCGATAATTTCACAAATTAGGGTATTTCAGTAATTTTGTAAACTGGGGGTATTTCGGTAATTTTACAATCTGAGGGTATTTCGATAATTTCACAAATTAGGGTATTTTGGTAATTTCGCAAACTAAGGGTATTTCGATAATTTCAAAAATCAAGGGTATTTCGGTAATAATACAATCCAAGGGTATTTCGATAATTTCACAAATCAAGGGTATTTTAGTAATTTTACAATCCGAGGGTATTTTAGTAATTTCACAAATCAAGGGTATTTCGATAATATTACAATTTGAGGGTATTTCAGTAATTTCACAAATCAAGGGTATTTCGGTAATTTCACAAATTAAGGGTATTTCGATAATTTTGTAAACGGGGGGGGGGGGGGGGTATTCTAAACAGAGATAACGATGCGAATAGGCCTAAGGCCCATTCTCAGCCCAAATGAGCTCGCACGCTCGTGTGGCCCATTTAGCCCAACTCTAGCCACAGATATGAGATTCACCTAGACCAGTCTAATATATACTACACAATCATACAGTCTACTCATATGGGCCCATGGGCCTATTGGGCCCACTTCGGCCCATCGTGGCCCAAGCAGCCTCAACCCACAAGAATACTACTGATGGCCTCAACTATTGCGTCGAAGCCCCCACACGTGCGCTTGCATGCTCGTGTGGCTACCATCGCTGGGTGACTGGTATTTCGGCATTTGCCGCTCTACATCTAGAGTAGAGAGAATACACACCTGATAGGAATCGGAAGTTGCTAATCCACGCTCCAAGCACTCCTATGCCCAACGCCCACCAAGGTATGTTTTCTCTCCAACCATAGATAGCTTTATATATAGCCAGCTTCTCACCTTCCCTCTTTGTATCTTTCCGATGTGGGATCCCTCCGCTAGCAGAGTTTAAATCCAACTCAAACTCTGGCCGTCCAATCCGTAAAATAAATACTCCCTTACTTGTCATGAGATTTGAACCCTTGCTCCCTTCAATAGATCAACACGCCACTTGCCACCAAGCCACAAGCTCCCTTTGTGACTAAAATCATGTGCAACTAAATATAACCCTATGGCCAAAGTCTAAATTCACTAAAAAAAATAAAACAAAAAGAAATGCAAGTGCCAAGACTCAAACCTTGGACCTCCTTCCTTCCTTGTGGCGTCACTTTGCCACTACACCACACACTCCACTTGTGTCAATTTTCTCCACATTTTATTCTTAAAGCCTACCTACTAACTCCCAGGGTTTTATTCACTTAAAACCAAAATTTCCCTAAAGCCAAAGTTTGAACCCGGGACTTCATAGAAGCCCCCTAACCTTCCAAAATCACTCACCTAATAGGTCCAACTTGCATTAAAGCCGTTCTCTTGTTCTCAAAAAATTTTTAAACACTCCCGTGCATAAGGCCCAATGGGCCCAATTCTACTAGGCTCAAATTTGGAGCGTTACAAATGCCGTCCACTAACAAAGATAATAGGCAAATTGCCATATAAGGCCTCCAACCTTACAAAGAACAAATAGCAAGCAACTTTCACATTCAACGCAATTTCATCCTTTTGTCAAATTAAACACACAGACGGACAAATTAGCTCACAAAAATTTACCAAATGCCTGGTCACATATCAACGGCACAGAAAATAACATTAAAATATTATACAGACTCGGATTTGTGGTCCCGAAACCATTGTTCTGACTAAGGTATAAACTGGACTGTTACAGAACCTATCCTCCCATTTACTAAAATCGTTTCCATCATTCTTTCAAACCTCCATTCCTAACTTAATCCATTTCTAACAACAAATACATTCAATAGCTTCTGCATATTCGACTATAGTTCCTAATATTTTCCGACGACACATTTTACTCCTCGTAGACGATTGGGCAACTCGTATACTTTTCAACTCTTCCTGAGGCGGACTGTATCATCTGGTATCAGAGCTACCAAACGAGGATTTTCGATGACGTACGTGAAGCCGGAATAGGTTCGTGAAGAAATAAAAAAATTAAAAAAAAGTTGTATTTTATTCTTCTTGTATTTTCATTATAATTGTATTTGAAGTAAAAAAAATTGGAAAAAAAATCGAAGAAAAAAATTTTCTACCATTATTTTGTATTTCCCCTCTTTCTACTCCAACGCCACCCTTACCCCATTTTTTGTTGTTTTACCTTTTTTCTTTGTTTAACCTCCCCGTACACCTAACATTTTTCCCTTGTTACCCACTTTGAAGCCGACCCTCAAGCAGCAAATAAGTCTTTCGAAATGAAGTACGAACTTGCGAGAGCAAGAAAGAGCGGTAAAAGGCACGAGTGTATTCATCAAAGAAAAAGCCTTCTACGAGTGAAACACGAGTGTGAGTGAATTTTCTTTGTGAGTGACTTGTGAGCCTTGTGGTGAGGTTTGTAACTTTTTTTTCTTCTTTTTGTTTCAATCAATTATCTTTTACATTACTAACATCATGAATCAAGAAGCATTGTCAGATTTCGATTATCAATACTTGTTGAACGGGATGCGAAAAGTCATGAATGCCAACTTTGACAAGTTGCACAAGCAGTTGGATCGAATCGAGGAACGAGACCAACAAGAACGAGACCAACAAGAACGACTTTCTTCAGATCGAAGGTCGGAGTCAAGGTCGTCTCGAAGAAACGCTTTCAAAGATCATTCAAAAAGAGATTTCGATCTAGATTATGGTTCATATAGAAGTTCAAGCCGGTATGAATCAAACCGCGAGTTTGAGGCTTTTCAAGGTTACCAACGCGAAGGTATTATTTCTTCTTCAAAAGCTTCAACATATTTATCTACGGAGAAACCGTTGCGAAGAAGTGAACGTGGTTCATATACGTCGAAGAATTCATCCAAGAAAGATCGTTCATGAAGTAGTTCAAATCACGATTCTTATTCGACGAAGGATTCAAGGCGAAGCAAAGCAAAGTTTGAAGCCTACTATGGTGATGAACAAGAAGAAAGTAAGAGCGCATGAAGTAGTTCAAATCATGATTCTTATTCGATGAAGGATTCAAGGTGAAGCAAAGCAAAGTTTGAAGCCTACTATGGTGACGAACAAGAAGAAAGTACGAGCTGCTCTTCGAACACTTCAAAGAAGTCCCACTCGAAGAACCTTTCACAAAGAATAGCAAATGATTTCTACGAGAAAATGACTTCTTTCCTTGAGTCAAACCCATCTCTTCTTGATTCTTTTTGTTGTAATAAAAATGAAAAAGAAAATAAAAGTGAAAAAAGATTGAAAAAGAGTTCGAGAGAAAAGAAAATATAAATGAGAGTGAAGAAAAAGAAGAACAAGAATTTGAGATCATGAGAGAAAAAGAAAGTGAAGAAAGAAAAATTGAAATCGAGATTGAGAAAGAAATTGAGATAGAAAAAGAGTGTGAAAAAGAAATGAGAGAATAAGAAGAGCAAGAAGAAGTGAGTGTTGATTTAATTAACTCATCGGAACTTTGTTCTTCTTCTGTTTCTTCATTTTAGGTTCCCGACGTATCGCCCAAAGACCTTCAACTTCAATACCTTCCCGACAAGCGATGTTTTCACATCATTGAAAAAGGTAAAGTTGAATCACACGAGATTGAAGGTAAGGAAGGTAAGTATTTTGAAGCGATTCAATCTCCATCAAATTTTTCTAAAGATTGTGATTATATGGATGATTTCGTCATTGGACATCCCTTGAATAACTGTGATGTTTTAAACGATGATAAGACGACTTTATTCCATAATGATCCTTGTGATGCGAAGTACGACAGTGGAGTAACAAATGTCCAGCCAGTGCAAGATTCAAGTAAGCATGACGATGAATTTTCTTTTAATCCCAATTTGTTTGATTGTGGATATTACGAGATTTGTTCATTGTCAAATATGGAAACTTTTAGTTTTTGCAAATCAGTTTTAAATTATGTCAAGAGTTTTGATTGCTCGATCTTGAATGTGCATAAGTTTTATTGCTTTAATAAGTTTGATTTATCGAGACCATTGGTACATCTTGACTCAAATAATCAAAATCAAGTTTTTAAATCGGGCATTGTTTTTGATCCGTTTGATGAAAAAATCAAGTATCATCAATTGTGTGCGAGAAATTTCTATTGTTTCGATACCTGGTTTGTGGGTAAGGTTGCGAAATTTGTTCATTTTGTTTTTAACTTTTATTCTCTTCTTAAACAAATTCTGTGGATGCACTTAAAATTCATTTTCCACCCGAAAGGGTTCGAATCGAGCGTGAAGCTTCGACTACATTACATACCTACGGAAAGAAGGTTTGTACTGTTCGACCAAGGTCAGCAAGATCTTTGTTTTTCCGCGCATCAAGGTAAGTCTACTGAAATTGTTAAAACATTTTCGTTCTTTTCGAATGATGACATGCATTGTGTTGATGAACTACTTTTTGCAATTAGATCGTGATATGCTTAGCTGTTCCAAATTGCTTACTTATGATCTATCTGTTTTGGGTGATGATAGAACACATGATGCTAATTTTTATTTTGTAAAACCTTTCAATCATGAAGTGCTTGAGTGTCTCATTCTACCTATTGATGATCCATCTATTTTGTTCATTGATAAAAAGAATTTTGTGTTCGATACTTGTTATGATTCATGTGCGAGTGGTTCCACATACCGAACAACGCAAGGTTTGGTTGTTCAACTACGTGTCCCATTTGAATTTTATCACTTATCTGCTTGTGATGCTTATGTATATCTGTAACACCCCAAACCCGGCCTAGACGTTATGCGAGAATCTGGTGTGTCACATGGAAGTTTTTTTTTTTCAAACCATCTTTGAGATTGTTAAAAACTTGTTTGAGAATTACAGCCTCTTTGTAAAAACCCAAAACACTTAAGCAATTGTTATTTACTTGAAAACGTAATTTTCTTTAAAAACCTTTTTGGTTGTGAAAATATATTTGAAATAAACAATTTACGAAAATGGGACGTTTGGGAATAGAGTTGCAGAAGCATTTTGAAAGAAAATCCGAGGCCTGATTACAACATTTAACCCAAAATAGTAGAGTAATAAAGTAAACAAGAAAGTAGCCCGAAGTCCAAATAAACCATTTCTAAAGTATGGTCTCCATCGAGTCATCCAAGGCCCAAGTCCACGTCACTAAGCATTACCTGAAAAGGTTAAGAGAAAGGGGGGTGAGTTACAAGAACTCAGTGTGTAATCCCCTTACCATCATCCACTGGGTCGAAACACACATAGCAATAACCAAACCTAATTTCCATCCGCTACACACCACCCGTACCAACCAGCACACCTGTGGGGATCAAGTCAACCCACCCCGCCAACACACCAATTGCAGGCATAAAGCCATTTAAAATGTTTGTGGCAGAGCCGCCGAACTAGATTGTGACAGAGTCACCGAACTAGATTGTGGCAGAGCCACCGAACTGGATTGTGACAGAGTCACTGAACTAGATTGTGCCAGAGCCACCGAACTGGATTGTGACAGAGTCACCGAACTGGATTGTGACAGAGTCACCGAACTAGATTGTGACAGAGTCACCGAACTAGATTGTGGTAGAGTCACTAGCACTTCTCTTCAATTTTATCCCAACCCATGCAATCATGTATGCATATACAAAGCATAACAATATTCATAGAATAATTTCATCATAAGGCCCATAATACAAGTTGGCCCATTAAGCAAACTAGCAATTTGGCCCATTAATCAATCTTAACAATTTGGCCCATTAAGCGATCTAGCAAATTTTGGCCCATTAATCGATCTAGCAAATTTTGGCCCATTAATCGATCTAGCAAATTTTGGCCCATTAATCGATCTAACAAATTTTGGCCCATTAATCGATCTAGCAAATTTTGGCCCATTAATCGATCTAGCAAATTTTGGCCCATTAATCGATCTAGCAAATTTTGGCCCATTAATCACATGAGGCCTTTTTTTTTTTTCAAATTTCACACTTGGCCAATTTATCAAAATAATTCATATGGCCCAAAATATCACTTTTTAACAAAATAACCCATTAAGGGCAAATCTGTAATTCCCACAACCTTAATACCGGTTTCATGCATTTACACAAAAAGTGTCATTATACCGCATTTTCTGATTTTACGAATTTTACGATTTATTCTAATGCTTACGGTATAATATCTAACCCATGAGATAAGTGTGAAATTACACACTCTGGCCCATATCACAAATATCAAACTGCCCATATATCAAATATCACATTTGGCCCATAAAGGGTATTTTCGTAATTCGGTCCATAGGGACATTTCGTAATTCGGCCCATTAGGGGCATTTTCGTAATTCGGCCCGTTAGGGCATTTTCATAATTCAGTAATCGTACCCACTAAGTGTAATTTGGTAATTTACTCTCTAAGGGAAATTCAGAAGTTTTACCCACCAAGGGTATTTCAGTAATTTTGCAACCCAGGGGTATTTCAGTAATTTACCCTCTAAGGGTATTTAGGTAAGTTTGCAACCCAGGGGTATTTCGGTAATTTACCCTCCAAGGGTATTTCAGTAATTTCGCAACCCAGGGAATTTCGGTAATTTACCCTCTAAGGGTATTTCGGTAATTTTGCAACCCAGGGGTATTTCAGTAATTGCACAACCCAGGGGTATTTCGGTAATTACACAACCCAGGGTATTTCGGTAATTTCACAACCCAGGGGTATTTCGGTAATTTGCACAACCCAGGGGTATTTCGGTAATTTACCCTCCAAGGGTATTTCAGTAATTTCGCAACCCAGGGAATTTCGGTAATTTACCCTCTAAGGGTATTTCGGTAATTTGCCCTCTAAGGGTAATTTAGTAGTTTTACCACCAAGGGTAATTCGGTAATTTACCTTCCAAGGGTAAATTCGGTAGTTTTACCCACCAAGGGTAATTCGGTAATTTACCCTCCAAGGGTAATTTCGGTAGTTTTACCCACCAAGGGTAATTCGGTAATTTACCTTCCAAGGGTAAATTCAGTCGTTTTACCCACCAAGGGTAATTCGGTAATTTACCTTCCAAGGGTAAATTCGGTAGTTTTACCCACCAAGGGTAATTCGGTAATTTACCTTCCAAGGGTAAATTCGGTAGTTTTACCCACCAAGGGTAATTCGGTAATTTACCCTCTAAGGGTAATTTTGGTAATTTCATTCAACGGTGTTTCCGAAGGCCTACTATTGCCTCGAGTGGCACAGAATTCTATTTGGTTCTCTTCGGAACTATTGGGTCAAAAATCCATTTTAGGCCCAAACGGGGTAATTTCGCAATTCTGGACTTAACTACTAATTTGGGCATAAAAATTTAAAACTGTCCATCTACGTCATACTGACTAAATTGATTATAACTCGAGTTAGGAAACTCGAAATTTAGATCCGTAAAATTTCATTGAAACTAGACTCATATATCTCCTTACTGTAGTTTTTCCAGAATTTTTGGCCTAGCCATTTAGTACAGTTTATTCCTTAAATTTTCCCTTGTTTCACTATCCAATGATTCTGACCTCTCTTACCTTAATTTCAAATATCTCACTGTACGGTTTTCATATACTATTCCAACTTGTTTCTCTTGAAAATAGGCTCACTAAGGAATCCATACATATAAATTATAACCCATAATTCATTTTGTACAATTTTATATGATTTTTCCAAAATAGATCAGTGAACCCCGAAGTTAATCAGAACCAGTCTCACTAAAATTATGATATCTCAGAATATAAAATTCATTTTCCTTCTCTGTTTCTTCCATATTAAAATAGACACAGTAAGCTTTAATTTGATATCTTATTAATTTTCTAATTCCTTTTCTCCTATTTTTAGTGATTTTTCAAAAACACGTCACTGCTTCTAACCAAAAATGTTTTATTACGAAATACGATTACCACTACGATCATACGCACACCTGAGTGATTACGGATGCCGATTTTTAGTTTTCTTCGGTATTTCCACCGATTAACAGCATATTTCATACAAATTTTCAGAGAAGTGTGAGATTACACACCATTTCAGATATGTATATGGAAGGGTATGAGATTACACACCTTATTCGGAATCCTTAACGCGATGCTCTCCGCGACACCAAAAATCCGAGTCACCTATTATGAGGGATAGGTTTTTGATTGAACCTTTGATAAAGTACTTTGAGACCTTGGAACCAGCATAAAATCTCTCATGGCAAGTCCCTAGACTCTCAACCATGTTACAAATTAGTCCCCTCATTAGCTAGCTTAAGCTTTGGGGATTCCAAAAGTACAATTTTTTATCAAGCAATATCATAAAAATCACTTACTTGTGAGGAGAAATGTTTGCTGAAAATTTTGAGCTCCATAACCCTTATTTCTCTTCAATTTCTGGTGGATGAAGATGTAGGAATAGTGAAAAGATGATAACATCTTTATTCCTCTTATTCTATTCATTTAAAACACCTAACATCACCAACTTTTGACCAAAATAAATGCTCTTGTCCCTATATTTTTTTTTGGCCGGCCTACTCATTTAGACAAGGCCAAATTGTACTTTAAGGACCTCCAATTAATATTTCTTAGTCAATTTGCACCTCTAGCAATTAAAATTAAACTTTAGCACTTTATGCGATTTAGTCCTTTTTTCGAAATTAAGCCCTCAATCGCTAAAATTGAGACACCAAAAATTTCATGCATGTTTATAAACATGTTATACACATAGAATAACATGACAATAATTTTCTCTATCCTCGATTTAGTGATTCCGAGATCACTGTTCCGACTATCCCCTAAATCGGGCTATTACACCCTCCATGCATTTTTTTTTCTCACCTACTCTATTACCTTTCAAATCCCATCATTATATTTTGTTTTCACCTACTCCATTATTTCAAATTCCATCATTATTATTTTCCCACTTCTTTATTATTCTTTTTCTTTTATTTCTTTTTCCTTTCTTTTTCCTTGTTTTCCTCCTTACCTTATCTTTTTAGTCATCATTTCATTTTTCTTTTATTTCTTTCCTTTAATAATGTCATGGTTGACACTTGGAAGAGCACACAAAAATAAATTCAAAATTTGCAAAAGATGGGATTTGAACCTCTTCCCTCAAGGTACTTCACTTGATGCCATAACCTCCTTGCCATATGCTCATTTATGCTAGCAATTTACTCTTTTATTTCCATAAGCCTTGATGCCACTTACTATCTCTCCTTAATAGGCTTAAACACAAAATTTTACTAAGGCCCAACTTGAACTCGAACCTTCATAGAACCCCATAACTTTCTAAAATCATCTTCTTAATAAGTCCAACTTGAAATGATGTCATTCTCTTGTTCTCAAAAATTTTAAACACTCCTACGCCCAAGGCCTAATGGGCCCAATCCTACTAGGCCCAATTTTGAGATGTTACAATATCATTTGATTTACTATTCGCATAATAAGCATGACTTGTGGAATTCATTCAAATCGTCTGCATGTTCTGAAGCTTACTCCATCTTGTTTCGAAAATTTGAAAAGGCTTTGTTCCTTTTGTATGCTAATGTATTTATGCCCGTTTGCGTGCAATCTATTGTCTTGTGTTGCTCATATTTGGATTGCAAGTTTGTTTGAAACTGATCTTGCTAATTCAAGGTTATCTTTTTTAGGTATCGCTATTATCATCCGTCCCGTTTGATCGAGGTAAACCGAGCCAAAAAGAATTTTGTTCAGACAACCAGCGGGTCGATTCGAGGATGAATAATCTTGAAGAGGGGAGGGATGATACGGGCACACCCGGGGCACCCTCGAATGTCAAGATGACGAAGCTCGAATTCAAAGTTCTCTTCATGCACTTCCAAATTGAGCCGGATTAGCTCATTCGAGCTCAATTTGAGCTCACTCAAGCTCGCTCCAGCTCATGGAGCTGATTGCTTTAATTTAATGTTTTATATAAATTGAATCATTTAATTTATTTATTTTTCCTACAGCAATTAAATGTGTCTAAAACATTTTAATTAGGTTGAATTTATGATGTCTAACTCTAAATTAATTTGTTTCATTTTATTACAGCTTTTTAAAGTAATTTTAATACTAAGATTAAATGTGCAGATTTTTAGTTAATTTAGTTACTGTCGAAAATTCAATGTGTCCTAATGGTGTCTTTAAGTTGTCTAAAACGTCCATTAATGTGTCCATAGCATGTATTTAATTATATTCAGCTGATTTGGCTTGATATAATGTGAATTCATGGCCTTTGTAGGTTCAGCCGAATTTATGGAGCACATTTAAGAGATACATGCACCTAGGTGCAATGTATGTGACCAAATGCATCAATGCACTTGGAGGATGCATGGACGGCTGGAACATGCATGTTGGCTGTTCATTTTTGACTCTCCAATCACATCTATTCATCCAAAGAGTCATCAGCCCATTCAAGACCCCAAGGTGACTGAATGTCTCCCCAATGCACATCAATGATGTTCACATTTGCTGCACAAATTCAAGGGCCTAATTAAGAGCTTAATTAAGGCAAGGGACATACCTAGCTGTTGCATACACCTTGAGGAGCTTCAAAATACATTTCTCCTTCTAGAAAGATGCCCCTTGACGTTCCCAAAGGCTGCTTATTAACTTGGACAAATTTTGAGTTAATTCTTGCACATTCATCCTTCTAGAAAACGTCAATTGGAGTTTCATTGCTGTCCAAATACAATCAGCTCATTTCCTTCTCCATTAAGGTGACTATTGGCGTTCTCAAAGGATGAACATGGACATAGCCATTAGTCTTCCAAGTGCACTCATCTTGCGAAGAGAAATGATTCATCTAGAAGCTGCCTATTTGCCTCCCACATCAGCTGAACCTAACCAAGCAACTCAATGGTTTTATTCTAGATTTTTCTAGCTTATTCTATTATTAATTTTACTTAGCCTTTAAGCTATGAGGATGACCATTCGGCTATCTCTTATTAGCCTATAAATACTTGTTATTTTCATTAGTTATGTTAGACATTTTGAACCTTAATCAAATTTCATGAACTTTTGTTCATTGAGTGAGTTTATCTCCTCTTCGTTTTCGGGCGAGTTTCGATCCCGACTTATCAAGCTTTGCTTGTGGCGTCAGTCGTTTCTCATCCATCAACTTATACCATAGGTTCTTATCTTTATAGATAACGGGTCTTGGTCCATATCTTCATTTTCCATATTTCCACCTTGAACCATATAGAAACCGGGGTAGCACTTATTAGTGTTAAATCATTTCTTCGTTCAAGTTCACTTACCCATTTCCATAAACTATCTTTACTAAATTTATCTCCCTTCAATTTTCCTTGAACCGAAAACCTACATCATCCATATTTCTTCCTATCACTAAACCCAAACCTATCCTCCCATTTACTAAAACCGTTTCCATCATTCTTTCAAACCTCCATTCCTAACTTAATCCATTTATAACAACAAATTCATTCAATAGCTTTCGCATATTCGACTATATTTCCTAATATTTTCTGACGACACATTTTACTCCTCATAGACATTGGGCAACTCGTATACTTTTCGACTCTTCCCGAGGCAAACTGTATCACCTTTGATTTGATATACAGAGATGATAAAGACACTTAGAATTTAACCCACTTATTCCACTAAAAGCCTACCCTCATAATTAACCCCTAGTGAACCCCTTTGATCCTAACAGCCCTTTTTATTGACTCACCCACTAATGTTAACCCAAAACTCGGTCTGTATTTGTTATCACCATTCCTCTTGACCACCCTTATATCGAGTTTTAATTTGATCAGTTGCCTAACTATGATCTTTATTTTGGTAGCTAAATTCATCCTTTATTAGGTACTTGATTTGTTCTTCAAAAAAGTATATTCAGTAGTTTTTCTATGTAATTGAGCTTATACATTTAAAAACTCCACATCTTGAAGAAGAAGCTCGTATTATTAGTAATGAAGTTTTCAATTGATGTAATTATTTAGGATTAGTTTATTTTCTAGTTAGGTAAATTGTCAATTCAATCTCAATTCTAACTCTCTAATTCAACCTTTATCCACACCTTTAACCTAATCCCTGTTATAACCCTTTTTAAAGACCTTTTGATCTGTGTATCATCTCATTTTACAGTGGTGGAGATTTGATTTTCAGGCAAGCTTATGGGATTAACTTTTCATGTTCGACTTTTGAGTGCTTAATTTTGAACCTTAAACACTTTGAGTGATTTGAGTGAATATTTAGTGAGGATGTCAACTCTTGTCAATTCTGAATCAGAGGTAATTATTTAGGTAAAGGGAAACGCCTATGTTTTTCGTGCTATAAATGTATGACTTTGATTGTTTGAATCTTTAGGACCCTTTGAGTTAAATTATCAATGTATGAATTATCTTTGAATTATGATGAAACATTATTGATGAATATTATGAACCAAGGAAGTTCATTTTAATTGTGAGTTGAGAATTTTGCTTGAGGACAAGCAAATGCTTAAGTGTGGGGGTATTTGATAAACCGTAATATGAACATATTTTAATCCCACATTTAGCATACTTTTAGATGATTTAAGCCTTGAAATGTGTAATTTGGTGCTCTTAATCCTTTGTTTTCATGTTTTATACACAGAAGAGCACCGGAGGATGAAAAGAACGAGAAACAGGCCCAAAATGGAGTAAATGGGCCATATCACGAAATCAACACGGCCTGTGATACGGGCACGCCCGAGGCACCAACGAATTTCAAACTTATGGAGCTCATGTGCATCTTCATGCACTTTCAAATTGAGCTGGATTAGCTCATTCGAGCTCAATTTGAGCTCACTCGAGCTCGCTCCAGCTCATTGAGCTGATTACATAATTTTAATGCTTTAAATAAATTGAGTATTTAATTTATTAATTTTCCTACAGCAAATTAAATGTGTCTAAATAATTAATTTAGTGTTGGATTTAATTTATCTAAGCCTAAAATAATTTGTCACATTTTATTGCATGCTTTTAAGATGTTTTTAAGTTAAAATTAATGTACAATTTTTTTTGTTAATTAGGGGGTTGCCGAAAATTCAATGTGTCCTAATGGTGTCTTTAAGTTGTCTAAAACGTCCATTAATGTGTCCATAGCATGCATTTAATTGTTTTCAGCTGAATTGAAGTGATTTAATACAAATTCATCTCCTTTTTAGGTTCAGCCAAAAATTCTCCAAAGCATTAAAGGAAGGTCCATGCACTTAGGTGCATTTAATTGGCCGATTGCATCAATGAGCATTGGGGAACATGGATGGTTGGAAGCATGGATTAATGCTGCCGATTTTTGGTTTCTCAAGGCACTTTTCAGCTATAATAGCAATCAACTTGAAGAAAAATTAATGAAGGATTAAAAGCAAGCATGCTTGGCCGAATTTAATGATATGTTGGGCATGCATGGACGTCATTTATTGTGCTGCATGTTTGTTGGACGAAATTAATGATATGTTGGGCATGCAAGAACGCCATTAATGAGCTGCTGGTGCTTTTTCGTGTAGACCAAAAGACACTCTTTCATCCAAGAGACACCAGCCCATTCAAGTTTCCAAGGTGGCCGGTTGTCTCCCCAACACACATCAAAAACATTTCACATTTGCTGCACAAAATCAGGGGCTGTTCAGTTGCTTATTTCTTCATCAAAAGACACCAATTTAAGAGCCTAATTAAGTAAGGGACGTACCTAGATGCTGTATGCATCTTTAAGGGACTTTAAATACATTTTCCCTTCTAGAAAGATGGCCATTGACGTTGCCAAAGCCTGCCTATGGACATGGACGAATTTTTTAGACAATTAACCTTCTAGAAAATGTCCATTGGAGTGCTCTAGCTGTCCAAATGCAATCAGCAAATTTCCTTCTCCATTAATGGTAGCTTTTGGCATCCCAAGTGGCTGAACATGGACATATCTTCAAGCTTTCACTTTTCAAGTAAATTGCATCATCTAGAAGCTGTCTATTTAGCTATCATTCAGCCGAATTTAGACATGGAGACCAATGGTTTTTCTTCTAGATTTTTCCAGCTTGTTCTAGCTTAAGTTAGCTTAGCTATTAAGGCTTCCTAGTGACCATTCGACTAGCCCATAATAGCCTATAAATATTTGCTAATTTTCATTTGTATGGTTAAACTTTTTGATTATTAAACTTTGATATATTTTATGAACTTTTGTTCATTGAGTGAGATTATTCTCCTCTCTATCTTTCGTACGAGTTTCGATTCTGACTTATCAAGCTTGCTTGTGTCATTAATCGTTTCTCTTCCATTACATTATACCATCGGTTCTTATCTTTTTAGATAACGGGTCGTGATCCATTATCGACTCCCATTTTCCGCCTTAAACAACTATAGAAACCGGGGTGACACTTCGAGTGTTGAATCGTTTCTGTGTTTAAGTTCTTTCGTTCCATTGTCACCAACTTATCATTACTTCAATTTTCCTTAAACTGAAAACCTTATCATCCATATTTCTTTCTATCACCGAACCCAAACCTTTTCATCCATCATCTAAAACGTTTCCTTAATTTCCTAAACCTCCATTCCTAACTTAATTCCATTTTCTAAACAAATTCACTTAAAGCTTCCGCAAACTTAAATATAAGTTCCAACATTTTCCCGAAGGCTTGTCTCATCCTTGTAGACGATTGGGCATTTTGCATATGTTTCGACTCATCTCAAGGCAGACCGTATCAGCCTGGGCCCAAGACCACATGGTCGTGCCTCCTTAATAGTCTCGAACAAGGCCTGGCCACAATTCACACAAGCGTGTGCCATGGGGTGTCCCTGGCATGAGAAAGAAGAGTTTCAGTCGGATTAGGGTACTTAGAGGCAAAGAAAGCCATTCCAAAAGCCTATATAAACACCCTAGAGGCCAACCTTTAGGAGGAGTCCAGCTAGGAGTCCAATGAAGCGTCCAGCTAGGCCAAGGAGCTGAGCTAGAGAGGCTAGAATTGTGGGATTCACTCGAAGAATAACAAGTTGATTCATCTCAAGAAGCCGGAGTTATATTCAAGACGAAATCTCTCCTTCAATTCCTTCAGAGGGTTTTAGGGTTTTCTTATGTTTTGATTTATCTTTTCTTTTGAGATGTATTCTTTTATCATTATGAACTAAACCATCAGATACCTGAGGGGGATGAAACCGAAGATAAATCTGTTATCGTTTGCTGAACTATATGATAAATACTTGATTTGTTCTTAACTATGTGCTTGATTTGTTCTTAACTATGTGTTCTTAATTCTTGTTTTGGTATTTTCGGGATATTGATTCAAGTATTGATGTGCTTAGGTGGTGGAGCAGAAGTCCCTGCCTAAGAGTAGATCTAGCATAATTAAGCGGAGTTGCTCGAGCGCCTAGAAATAGGGTGACAAAATCTATTGGATTAGGGTCAAACCTAATATGGGAGTCCATAGATCGAGTTAATGCAATTCTAGGGGTTTTAATTAGAAAGAGATTTCAATTAATCAACCTAGGGTTAGACGTTAGTAGCCTCGAAAGATGTATTAATATAAATTAGGGAATCCTATGGATCAAGTCAAGTGAATAAATCGTCTGGTTCAGAGTTAGATAACAAGTGAAGTCTAGGTGGATTCTTCCTCGGGTATTGTCTTAATTAATTGGTTTTTGTCACAAGTTATTTTCCCCAATTCATTCTCTTTGTCTTTGCATCTTTAGCTTAGTTGTTAGTTAATTTTAGATTAGATAACAAATTCCTTTAATTCTTAGGCTAAATAAAAAAAAAATTAGTATTAGTACTTTCGGTTCCTTTGGGTTCTACAATCTGGTCTTGCCACAGCTATACTATTCGATAGGTGCACTTGCCTCTATCGTTATCGCAGTTAGTTCTAGGCTCGATCAATCTTTCTATAAATTTTTAAGACTCTGATAGACACGATCAAGTTTTTGGCGCCGTTATATATATTTTATTTTTGCAATTTATTTTTACTTTTCTAAATTTTCTTCTAGCAGGTACCTCTAGTTTATGACTAGAAGGAACCCGACAGGACCCCTGATTTACGATAGTGACATTGAAGGTACTGTTCGCAAAAATCGTAGAGAAATTAAGGCGAAGCTTAAATTACATAGAAGAAGAGCAAGAAGTCGAAGCTAATACCACCGAAGAGATGGCTGAGAATAATCTGCCACCTCCAGAGATGGCCGAACATCATGCTCCTCGAACTATGTATGATTATGCTAAACCTAATTTAACAGGAACTGAGTCAGGTATTGTTAGGCCTATTATTGCTGCAAATAGTTTTGAACTGAAACCTAACACTATATAGATGATACAACAGTTTGTTCAGTTTGATGGTTTGCAGGATGAGGATCCTAACACACACTTAGCAAATTTTCTAGAATTCTGTGATACCTTCAAAATAAATGGCGTTTCTGATGATGTCATCCGTCTTCGGTTATTTCCCTTTTCTTTGAGAAATAAAGCCAAACAGTGGTTGCATTCTTTTCCACGAGGATCAATCACTACATGGGATTAGATGACCGAAAAAATTTTATTGAAATATTTTTCGCAGGCCAAAACGGCCAAATTGAGGAATGATATCTCTTCTTTTGTGCAGTTGGATTTAGAGACACTTTACAACGCATGGGAGAGATATTGATCACTGGAATCAGAGTCTTAAAATTTATAAAGAGAATGATCGAACCTGCAAACTAACTCTGACAATGATTAAAGGTAAGTGTACCTATCGAACAGTAGTATAGCTTAGGCAAGAACGGATTGTCGAACCCGAAGGAACTAAAAGTACTAATACTAACCTTCTTTTTATTATCTAGCCTAAAATAAGTGAAGTTGTTTAAATCTAATCTAACTACTACTAAGCTAAAGATGTAAAGACAAAAAGAATGAATTGGGAAATAACTTGAAGAAAGACTCAGTTGATTTAAGACGATACCCTCAGGAAGAATCCACCTAGACTTCACTTGTTATTTAACCCTGAACCATACAATTTTTTCACTTGACTTGATCTGTAGGATTCCCTAAGTTATATTAAACCCTCTCCGAAGCGAATAATAACTAACCCTAGGTTGATTAATTGAAATCTCTTTCTAATTAAAACCCCTAGAATTGCATTAACTCGATCTATGGATTCCCATACTAGATTTCACCCTAATCCGACAAAATCTCATCACCCTATCTCTAGGCGCGCGAACAACTCCGCTTTAATTATGCTAGATCTATTCTTAAGCAGGGATTTTTGCTCCTCCACCAAAGAAATCTAACTTGAATCAATATCTCGGAAACATTGACACAAGAATTAAGTGCACATAATTAAGAACAAATCAAGTATTTATCTTATAGTTCAAAAAAATAATAAGATTCATCTAGGT
Source organism: Gossypium australe (assembly GCA_005393395.2). Classification (NCBI taxonomy): domain Eukaryota; kingdom Viridiplantae; phylum Streptophyta; class Magnoliopsida; order Malvales; family Malvaceae; genus Gossypium; species Gossypium australe. The sequence continues at coordinate 52,992,522 of CM016615.1, read as the reverse complement.
TTCATCCCCTTCAGGTATTTGAAGGGTTTAGTTCATAACAAATAAGAAAACATCTCAGAAGAAAAGATAAAACAAAACATAGGAAATCCCTAAAACTCCCTGAAGGAATTGAAGGAGAGATCCAGCTTCTTGAGATGGATCAACTAGTTATCTTCAAGTAATTCCCACAACTCTGACCTTTTTGGCTTGGCTCCTTGGCCTAGCTAACCGCCCCCTTTCAGGTATCTTAGGGGTTATATAGGCTCTTGGAATGTGTTTCTTCACCCCAAAATATCCAAATTCGAATGAAATTACTCTTTGCCACGACAAGGACACGGCCATGTCACACGCCTGTGTGACTAGTCTTCAAGCCGTGTTCGGACTTCTTTAATGAGGCATGGCCATGTGAATCGGGGTAAGGCCGTGTTCTAGATGGTCAATGCGGACGGCCGTGTGGGCTTAAGTCTAGGCCGTGTCGATTTCGTGATATGGCCAATTTACTCCATTTTGGGCCTATTTTATGTTCTTTTCATCCTGGGGTGCTTTCCTGGGTATAAGACATGAAAAGAAAGGATTAAGAGCACCTTTTTACATAAATC